>CAMZMU010000075.1:25205837-25650509 GCA_947311845.1 Poa pratensis
CAATATTCCCCAACCGACTTCTACATCAGAGCCGGTTATTGACTTGGAGAGTGAGGAAACCCTGGTTCCTGTCCGGATTCAACTTGGCCACGCCCTTTGAAGGAGCTGGAGAAGGAAAAGGCTAAGACACCGGCTAAGCCCTTGCCTAAGCCGGATTCTCGCCCTACACCGTAGCTCAAGCCCTGCTGAATCAAGAGCAGCAGAAGAAGAAAAAGCAGAAGCAGCAACAGCAACAACAAATTTCCGAGAAGCAGCAAAGGAGCAACATCCGAAGCAGACCGGGTGCGTCACCTCAACCCAAGCCGACTCAAGGTGCCTCTGGCACAACTCCAACCACCTCGGATAAGCAGGTGGCTGTAGCAAGAAATTCCTGCCGCCCCATCAGCGATTCGATTCGGCCAGGCCCTGTCGAATCCCCGCCCTCCGGCACGATAAGCTCGAGTCCGCCAAGCAATTCATTGAAGCTTGGAATGATGCTGACCTCGCCAAAGACTTTTCTACTTCAGCGCCACATCCGGCTGGGCCTAGTCGGATGTTTCAATCTCTACACTCCGTGCAGACCTCGGTTACTGAAGCTAACCGGGTCTTTGAGGTAACTTTACCGAATCTGCTTTTACTTAATCAATCTGCACTATTCCCAGTCCCCGAGATTCGGGTCGAACGACTGATACTCCTCCGAGTAAGAAAGTCATTCGGCTTGAATCTATAAAACTTGATCATGAATGTTGTCTTAACCAAGGAAACCGTGGGACTTCCAGTCCCCGAGTCTCTTTTCCAACTGATTCGGTTAATCTCGGGCCAGTCCCCGAGATTCTTTTGACGCCATTTGCATGTTTTCTTTCAGGAAACCATGACCGCTCGCAGCAAGCTCTTTAAGCAGCTCGCCCATCAGCACCAGAAGCTCCAAACTTCCTTTGATGGGCTCTGTCTTGAAATGGACAATAAAGAAGAAGAGCAGAAGCGCGCTTTAGAGGAGCAAAAGTCAGAGGTGGCTCGGCTCAGCGAGAGCTTAACCGGGTTGAAAAAGTGAAGGAGAAGGTCAAAGGAGAGCGGGATGCGCTGCGGAATGAAAAAGACACTATCCAGAAGGAGCGAGATGTTTGCAAAGCCGGACTTGCGGAGCGGGCCAAACTGGACAAGCAAATTCAAACGCCATTGCCGAATCTGAAGCCGAAGTCAAAGCGGCGAAAGAAGAATTGAGTGCTCACAAAGCAGCCAGTGCGAAATGGCTGTCCGGACTTGCAAGCCTCAATGATGACATGGACCGTAAGTTTTGCCGAATCTCTTCTTTTCCTTCTGCTCTTATCCGACATATATTTTTGTGTTCCTTCTCGCTTAACTCGGTATTAGCTTATTTGTTTGTAGGAGATTTACCAGCATCCGGCTTCAAGCCGCCAAAGCTGTGCGAGACGCCCGAGCTGAGAGAGCCAAATTAACCGGTGCTCCCTTACCAGAGACATGGGACATTGAAGATCACATTACTGCACTCAAGGCTCGGATTGCCCCTTTGAAGGATTCCCACATTGATCTGCTCAATGCAAGCCTCAAGGCTCACCGAATCTTATTTCCTGAATCTCGGCAAGTCCGGTCTGCGGAGGAGCTAATCAAAGATCTGGATCAAACGAAGAGCCGGTTACAGCAATGGAGATCTTCATCTGCCCGTGCCGGTGCTGATGCCGCCTTGATCCTTATCATGTCTTGGTATGAACTAATCGATCTCGCCAGAGTGCGCTCCCTTCGCGAGGGTTCTTCATGGGCTACAGATCCTGACCGGATCAAGATCCGCGAGGAGGCTGCCAACTTTATGGCGGAATTTGCAAACACCAAACATCTTGATCTGGAGGCTCCGGTCTACACTGACGGGGAAGAGACTGAAGAAGAGGAATCGGACGATGCCTCCGCTGAAGAATATGCCGATTCTGAGGGCGAGTCTGATGATTCGGCTAACTCTGCCGAAGCTGCTCCTATCAAGTCCATCAGACCAGCCTCTGACTCGGCTAAGAAGACCGAAGCAACTCGGCCCAGACTTCGGAGATACCAGCAACTGATTGGCAGAGATTACCAAACAAGCTTCAGCTGATCCGGATACTTCCGAATCTGCCCAGCCTTCAAGCTCTCCACGCAAGGTTACCCTGAAGTTCCTCCATCTTCTGAGTCCATTCCAGCGACGGAACCCCCTGCAACCGAATCTACTCCAACCGAAACTCCTGTAACCGAAGCTCGCGCGCCCGAGGCTCCTGCAACCGAAGCTGATGTAACCGAACCCGCTACAACCAAGTTGCTGCTTCCTGAAGTGACTTAGTGAAAAAACGTTAAATCCCCGGTATGCCGGGAGCAGATGTAATAAACAATTTTAAGTTCTTCCGAGACTACTCTTATTTAGCTTAATGTGATCCGGACGAGGTTTATGTTGGATCATTTTAAACCGAGTCCCCGAGTCTGTTTTCTTGTTTACTATTTTTGCCGAATCTTTGCTCTTGTCTACCTTTTAGGTGTTTGACAGTCGAGTCACAAGATAGGAATCATAGCATACAATACTTGAAACATGCGAGTTATGGTTTAGAATCATCTAACATAAACAAAAAATAAATAACAGGGGTTAGTAAACGACATCTGCCGAATCGGTTTTGGACCGAGTCCCCGAGTCCATTTTCATGTTTCCCATATTCCTCATCTCTGCTCTTGACTACCATTTTGGTGTTTGTCAGTCGAGTCACGAGATCAACAACACAGCATACATTACTTGAATTTTGGGACGAGGTTCAAAGCAATTCGACACATGAACGGTATGGACAAAACAGTAATAAGAAACACATGCATAAGGACGAAGCAGTCCCCGAGTCCAGACTCGGATTGCTGCAATTTCATTTATGATAAACTGAAATACATACATTGCGCCCCTTAGGAGTAAAAGGGTCGAAGCAGAGCTACATTCCAGGGTCTCTTAGTTTCTTGTCCGGGTCTATCCAGGCCATCCTCCTTGGTTCCTGTGCATCTACAAGGTAGTACGAGTCATTGTGCATAGCCCTGCTCACAATGAATGGTCCCTCCCATGGAGGTGACAACTTGTGTCGGCCTTTGCTGCGCTGCACCAGCCTTAGTACAAGATCTCCCTCATGAAACACTCGAGGGCTGATCTTTCGACTATGATATCGTCGGAGATTCTGCTGGTATATTGCTGTCCGAGATAGAGCCAATTCTCTTGCTTCCTCTAGCAGATCCACTGTCTTCCCGGGCCTCTTTTGCCTCGGTTTCAGTATACATTGCCACCCTTGGTGCATCATGTTCTATGTCAGTGGTAGCACAGCTTCTGCCCCATAAACCAGAAAAAATGGCGTATAGCCAGTTGACCGATTCGGCGTGGTCCTTAGACCCCACAGTACTGATGGTATCTCGTCTATCCAGCATCCCGGAGTTTTCAGCAATGGTTCAATGAGACGAGCCTTGATGCCGGCCAACACCAGGGCATTTGATCTTTCCACTTGCCCATTAGACTCCGGATGTGCCACCGAGGCTATATCTAGCCGGATTCCCTTATCCATGCAAAACCGAGCAAACTCTCCGACAGCAAAGTTTGTGCCGTTATCCGAGATGATGCTATGAGGGTATCCGTATCTCAAAATAATTTCTTTCAGGAAAGTCACAGCCGAACGACCATCTACTTCCGGATTGGTTTCACCTCTATCCACTTGGTGAACTTATCCACCATCACCAGCATATGTGTCATGTTACCCCTAGCCGGCTTGAAATCTCCCACCATATCTAAACACCACACAGCAAACGGCCAAGTGATAGGAATTGTTTTGAGCGCCGATGCGGGTAAGTGTGTCTGCTTGGCAAACCTTTGGCATCCTTCACATTTTCGGACTATGTCCTCTGCATCCGCGTGAGCAGTGGGCCAGTAAAATCCATGCCGGAACACCTTAGCCACCAGGGCTCTGTGCTGCAATGATGTCCACATTCTCCTTGATGTATCTCCAGGAGCATCTCCTTGCCCTCGGCTGGCTCCACACAACGCTGTAGCACCTCGGTTGCACTCCTCTTGTATAACTCCTTGTTGATGATGGTGTAAGCCTTGGACCTCCTCTGCACTCGCCTAGCTTCGGTTTCATCATTTGGCAAACTCCCCTCCGACATGAACTTCATGATTTCTTCAGCCCATTCCGGTACTGGATGCAAAGGGAATAAGTGCTCATCTATCTCCACTGGTTCGGCCGCCATTATTTCTTCTATCAGCTTCTGCCCATTCCCTAAGATTCGGTTAGCACCCTTCTCTGCTCCTCTTTCCTAAGATCCGGTTAGCAGTCCCCGGGTCTCGCCATGCAGTCCCCGGGTCTTCCCCAATGTACCGACATCAACATTCATAGGGACAGCCTCAGATTCTTGCTTTGGGATAAAAATTGACTCGGAATCAGGCGAAGGTTTGATTGAAGGGACCCTTAGGTGATTCAAGGATATCCGGGTGGAATTGCATCCCTAGACGACCCGAGTTTTGACAGGACATCAGCAGCTTCGTTCTCCAACCGAGGTATGTGCTTGTACTCGCAGCCTTCAAAAAATCCTGAAATTTTCTGGACATGAAACCGATACAGTGCCATATTGGCATCAAGAGCATCCCAATTTCCAGAAGACTGCTGCACCACTAAATCCGAATCACCAAAACATTCTATTCGGCGGATGCCGATCCCTAGCCACATTAAGCCCATGGATCAGTGCCTCATATTCGGCCACATTGTTTGAGGCTGAGAAATGAATCTGCAACACATATCGCAACTGATCTTGCTTGGTGACGTGAGTACCACCCCAGCACCTAATCCGATTTTGGTTTTGGAGCCATCAAAGTGCAACTTCCAGTAATTGTAATCCGGCTTGGGTGGCTCATACTGCATCTCGGCCCAGTCACAAAGGAAATCTGGTAAAGCCTGAGACTTGATAGCATCCCTTCTCTCATAATGCGGGGTGTAAGGAGATACTTCTATTGCCCACTTGGCAACCCGGCCAGTCGCATCTTTGCACCCAATGATTCCGCGATTGGAGCTTCACATACCACGGTAATCGGGTGTTCTTGGAAATAATGTTTCAACTTTTTGGCCGCCAGGTATACACCGTATGTCATCTTCTGGTAGTGAGGATAATTTTGCTTTGAGGTTGAGATCACCTCACTTAAATAGTACACCGGTCTCTGCACGGATTTACCCTCCTCTTCTCGCTCTACCACTATGACCACACTTACGACCCGGTTAGTGGCCGCAATGTAAAGTAGCATTGGCTCATTCGGCAAAGGTGACGCCAGAATTGGTGCAGTGGACAACATCTTTTTTAATTCGTTGAAAGCCGAATCTGCCTGCGGGGTCCACGTGAACCCGGTGCTCTTTTTCATCAACTGATACAAGGGCAAGGCTTTTTCTCCTAGCCGACTCACAAACCGACTCAACGAGGCTAAACACCCGGTGAATTTTTGTACATCTTTTAGACATTTAGGCAATTTCATTCTTTCTATGGCTCGGATTTAGCCGGATTCACCTCAATACCTCGGCTCGATACAAGGAAACCGAGCAACTTTCCAGCCGGGACACCAAAGGTGCATTTATCCGGATTCAATTTCAACCGATATTTTCTCAAGTTCACAAATGTTTCCTCGAGATCCTCGAGGAGAGTGTGTTTTTCTTTAGTTTTGATGACGATATCATCGACATACACCTGCACATTTTGCCCATTTGGGAGTGTAAGCATTTCTGCATACATCTCTGATAAGTTGCACCGGCATTTCTCAAACCGAAACACATGACACGATAGCAATACGCCCCGTACGGGGTAATAAAAGCAGTCTTTATTTGATCTTTAGGGTTCAGTGGTATCTGGTGAAAACCAGAGTACGCATCAATAAAAGACAACAACTCACACCCAGCAGTAGAATCGATCACTTGATCAATCCGAGGTAAAGGAAATGGATCCTTCGGGCACGCCTTGTTTAGGTTGGTGAAATCGATGCACATGCGCCACACCTTGACCACCGCTGGTTCGTCCTTCTTCTTCTCTACCAGAACCGGATTGGATATCCAGTCTGGATGCAACACCTCCATAATGAATCCGGCTGCAAGCAACTTAGCCAGCTCATCCAGCACCACTTTTCTTCGATCATCTGAGAGACGCCGAGTCGGTTGCCTCACCGGTTTTACATCCGGCCTGACAAATAAAGAGTGCTCTGCCAACTCCCTCGGAACACCAGGCAGGTCCTTAGCCGACCATGCAAAGATATCCCGATTCTCACGGAGGAAGTGACAGAGCGCGCTTTCCTATTTCTCATCCAGCCGGCACCAATGATGGCCATGCGCTCCGGGTTCTCCGGGTCAATGGGATCTTCTTTGTTCCTTGGGCATCTCAAATGTTGCACCTCCATCCGGATTGGTCATAGCCAGCACACCGAGCTGAGCTGACTTCGCCATTGCCACCACCTCATGCATCTTGCTCTTCTCAGCTTGGATCACCAATGATTCGGCTAAGGTGGAACCGATCGTGGCACACTGTATGGCTTTTTGTAATCTCCCGCAACAGTGATAATACCATTCGGGCCTGGCATCTTTATCTTGAGGTAGGCCACATGGTGGATATCATGAACTTGGCTAACGCAGGCCGGCCAAGTAGAGCATGGTATGGGCTCTCCAAATCTACCACCTCGAACTCGAGACTCTCAAGCCGGTGATTGTCCTTGGTACCAAACAGCACATCTACCCAGATCTTACCCATTGGGGAACAAGACACCCCGGGTACTATACCATGGAAGGTACAACTGCTCTGCTGCAACTGATTCGGCGAAATACCCAACTTGACCATTGTGTCCCGATACATGATGTTTATGGCACTGCCATTGTCAATCAAGACTCGGCTAAACCTCACGTTAAGCTTGGGTCCAACCAAAGTCGGATCCACCACCAGTGCATAGTTTCCTGGACTTGGCATAATTCTGGGGTTATCAGCCCTGCTCCAAGTGATCTCCTGCTCGGACCAATTCAGGTATTTTGGGACTGCTGGTATGACTGCATTCACCTCCTTCGCCCTTCGCAGCTGACTTTTCTTGTCAGTTGGCTCGGTCACAAAAACCACATAACTTTGATGAGCCTCCTTGTACTCATTACCGGGGTATCCACCTTGCCGACTCGGACCAGCACCATTGTCGTTGCCTCCCATGTTTACCAGGTTAACCGGCTTTGTGGCTGCCGGTCTTGGAGCTCCTGCGTTCACCGGGATTGTATTGGCTCCGGTTAAAGGCATATTCGGCCTGAAATTCGGTCTAGGAGCACCTCTCTGAGGTGGTCCTCTCTGACCCTCCGCCTGAATGCGATGATGCCAGCTACAATTCCGAGTTGAATGATTGGCCGGCTTGCGTGGGTCTGTTGTGTGATAACAGCAAGGCCCGTCTAATCTTGACTCAAAAGTTAGAGGAGGACTTGATCCTCCCATACTTTCTTGGCCAAGCACCTTGATTCGGCCTCCAAGCTGGACCCTCTGTCTTTTGTCTCTGACCATCTCCTGCTCCAGGATGGTCCATATTCACTGCAGCAACCTGATCTGAACCGTATCTATAATCCGGATCTCTTCTTTTGTAACCGAATTCATGTCGGTCACTGGGCCTCAATGGTCCTACTCGGTTGTTAACCGGTTGCCTCCTGCTTGTTCCCACTGCATCCAATGCTGGCTGTGTCGGATCACCAAGAGCATACGTATCTGCTATCCGGATCGTTTCCGCCAGTGTCTTGGGCATATCCCTCTGGAGCTTCTGCCAGAGCGGGGTGCCATGTCGGCAACCCTGCGCGAACCAAGAAATTGCCTGCTCCTCCACGACACCTTCGCAAGAGTTGCGAATGTTGCTCCACCGAGTCAAGAATTCTCGGTCTGTTTCCCGTTCTTCCTGCTTGCACGCAGCCAGGAGCTGAGGTCGGTTAGGCCTCTTGTAGGTGCTGGAGAAATTACTGTAAAATGCCTCCTCCAAGTCCACCCAAGAGTTGATACTACCCGGCGGTAAGTTATTCAGCCAAATCCGGGCTGGCCCTTCCAACATGTGCGGGAGATACCGGACCGCCCATCGGCGATTGCCCCCCGCAATGTGCACTGATGATACATAGTCTATCAGCCAATCCTGTGGCTTTGTGTTGCCATTATACGGCTTTGTGCTTCGGCCAAGCTGAAACAACGGCACGCTCGGCTCGTTCATGATCCGAGGTCCAAACATGGAGGACCCGGTGGGCCTTGCTCTTCTAGCTTCTCGGACTGGTAAATTCTATCCAACTTGAGACGCTGATCATCGGATCCAATGCCCGAGGTCCCAGTCTTGATGCAAGTGCATTATCATACGTCTGGTATCCGGCTCGCGCCATAGCCGAATTTCCGTCATCATAGCGGTACCCGCCTGGCCACCACCTTGCTGTTGCGCTCGCACAATCACTTGCTGCCCCGGAGGACGAGGTGGTTGACCTCGGCCAGCCGAATTGCCCCTTCCAGCTCCCGGGTAGCCTTGTCCACCACTGTTTCTGCTTTGGCCACCTCTTCCTTGAGCGGCTAGCTGCTTGCCGGCATTCAGCATCATAGGTCTGCAGCTGCTTGCTCTTACCCGAGTTCACGCTCTGGGCCCGGTCAACTCCGACGTGCGGGGATGACGCCTGCCCCTTGGATCTCTGGCTAACAGCCTTAACCGACACTACTACCGAGAAACACCTGCATCCGGATTAGCTTTCCGGTAAGCCTCATTCTGCCGGTTACACACATCTACTAGCTCATTGACTCTCTCTGCCTGCCTTCGCCAAGCGTCCCCGGTTAGTGTACTCAACTCGGCTCGCGCTGCCGCTGCAGCCCTAAGATTCTTAGCCGGGGAGCTATACACCGGCTTGCCTGTGCCAGATCTATGACTAGTAGCCTTACTTGAGCTCGATCCTGCAGCTCTAGCTAACTCGTCATTGAGGTCCTTACCCCGGTTACGCAACTCGGCTTTCTTGCGCGAGCGATGCACTACAGGAGTAAAGCCATCAGTGATACCATTGGCAGCATTGTACTCTCTCATATCTCTATCAAAGGCTTGCCTAGACTCCACCACTAACCGGGCTTCTTTTTGCAACCTCAGGCGCTCTGCCTCTAGCTGAGCTACAGTGAGCTCTACATTTGCCCCAGGTGCCACTGGCCGAGATAACTTCTCCAGGACATCCTCTAAGGGAGCCTCCCTACTTGACATGCCAAGCGGGCCAACCGGATCCGGTTTCTCCTTTGGGAACTTGGCCGTCCGAGTCGGCTTGTCAACCAGATCAACTGGCGTGGCCAGCTCCTCGGGCATGCTCTTGCTGGCATCTCCTTTGCCAGCCGCAGCACTTGTTCCAACCACCATTACCTCCACGCTACTCCCGGGGCGAGCGCTACGCCGTCCGAGAGCTGCGCGGAAAGAGGGAGGATCCTCAGCCACGAGCACCTGCGCCGGGTACTCGCGGACAGGCTCGGTGGCGACGTAGGTGACGAAGCTGCCGAGCGTCATGAGGAAGCCGTCAGCGGGGAAGGGCTTGTTGGCGAAGCACCCCGCGTTGTCGCTGATGAAGTTGAACTTGCCGATCTTGCAAACGAGCCCAGAGAGGACCCGCTCGCCGGAGCCAGTGACGGAGCCCGTCCGGAAGGAAACCCCAGCCAACGCCACTGCTGCCCCACGGTGGGCGCCAACTGTCGTGGTGGTGTCACGGCAGATGCCATAGGATGGCTTAAGTTGTGGGCTCGCTAGGACGTTGGGGGATCCGGGGAGGGTTTGCGCGCTCACGAAGCACGCATGAAGAACAACCAAGAACTCGCAAGAACAAACAAGAACAAGCAGAACCAAGAAGAAGCAAAGAACACCACGATGTACCCTGCTTCGGGGCCCTCTTGTGGAGGTAACACCCCTACTGCAGCACTAGCCTACTCTCTTTATATCTCAAGTGTTTACAAGTACAGTGCTCCTTGAGCTGTATGAAGAACAATGGTGAAAGCTCTAGGAAGAAGATGGAGCTTGGGGGGAAATGATGCTCGTTCTCCTCCCTTGTATCGCCCTCCCTCGACTGGAGGATGTGGTAGCTTACTTATACACTAACCGAATTACCATTTTGCCCCTGGCTGGAAGTGATAATGGCATGGACAAGAGGAACAGGACAAGCCTCTGCCCCCTGTCAATCCAACGGCCGGACTGTCAGGCCTATCTTGCCTTTCGGGCAATGGCAGCTGTAGCCCATGGGTCTAGGTCACATCCTCTTTCCCGAATTGGCCGAGTCAGCTCCTAGGTCGCTGCGCTCCCAGGAATCCCGTGGCTGACCTGGCTGTCAAGTCCCAGCAGGCCTATCTTGCCTCTTCAGGCAATGGCAGGCGTAGCCCACGGGTCTAGGCCATAGCCCCTTTCCCGAATTGGCCGAGTCAGCGCCTAGGGCCTTGCGATCCGAAAACCTGTGACTCGACCTTGCTGTCCTCTGAACCTCGGTCAGTTGAATTGCAGGTCCCGTGACCTTACTGACATTACTTGGCCCCCGTGCCATATCCGGATCACCTTATCCGGGTCCTTCCTGACCAATCCGGCTAACTCAGCCGAGACTTCCCAAACTAATCCGGTTTGGCTTTACTGGATCCCCTTTGTTTCTTCCCATGCTTTAGCTCGATAGAGAGCTAACCGAATTCACATGAGATTCGGCCCAAGTGATCCGCTGATATTGATCCGGCCAGCCTTTTAGGCTCTCAACACCACATCTTTGCCCTACCCGGGGGCAGCCCCCGACAGCTTGACTGATGGATTGTGCAGTTCATCCAGGAAAACATTGGGTGGGACTGACTGTCTATTGGATCCAAGCCGAGACAAGGCATCTGCAGCTTCATTTTGTCTCCGATCAATATGTTCAACTTGGTATCCAGTGAAATGTCCAGCAATTCTGTCCACCTCTCTCTATATGCAGCCATGTTCGTCCTTGCTGTCCCACGTTCCGGAGACCTGCTGTGCCACCAAGTCTGAATCGCCAAAACAGCGTATGCGACTGATGTTCATCTCCTTTGCTATACGTAGACCATGAAGCAGTGCCTCGTACTCCGCCACGTTATTTGTGCAGTTGAAGTGTATCTGTAACACATACCGCAGCTTGTCTCCCTTGGGAGATGTCAGAACAACTCCAGCCCCCGAGCCTTGCAACTGTCTTGACCCATCAAAATGCATGGTCCAGTATTTGGTTTCTGCCATGCTGGGGGCAACTTGGATTTCTGTCCAATCGTTAATAAAATCTGCAAGGGCTTGCGACTTAATTGATGTGCGCGGCTCGTAGCTGATGTGATGTGGTCCCAACTCGATCGCCCACTTAGCGACTCTTCCAGTAGCTTCTCGATTACGAATGATATCTGCCAATGGTGCTGAACTCACCACAGTTATTGGATGCTCTTGGAAGTAGTGCTTCAGCTTGCGACTCGCCATGAACACTCCAAACACCAACTTCTGCCACTGTGGGTAACGCTGTTTGGAAGCTGTGAGGACTTCGCTCACGTAGTATACTGGCTCTGGACAGGGTATTCCTTTCCTGTTCTTGTCTCTCCACAACCATGACAGCACTCACAGCGCGGGAATTTGCCGCTATGTATAGTACATTGGCTCTTTATCTTTTGGAGCCGCCAGAACTGGAGCATTCGTCAATTGATGTTTCAAGGCTGTCAGAGCTTCGTCGCCTCTGCGTCCCAAACGAAGGTGTCTGATTTTTTCAACAGTCTGTACAAAGGTAGTGCTTTCTCTCCCAATCTTGATATAAAGCGACTCAAAGCTGCTACGCAACCAGTAAGCCGCTGTACATCTTTTATCTTTTCTGGCTTTTGGAGATCCATCACGGCCTTTATCTTGTCAGGATTGGCCTCAATGCCTCTTTCTGATACTATGAATCCCAATAGCTTCCCTGCTGGTACTCCGAAGACGCACTTTGTGGGGTTGAGCTTCATGTTGTATTTTCTGAGATTTGTGAATGTCTCTGCCAGATCACCAATAAGATCCTGGCTAACTTGCGATTTAATCACAATATCATCCACGTAGGCATGAACGTTGCGACCTATTTGCTCATGTAGCAATTCTGAATGCATCTTTGGTAAGTCGCACCTGCGTTCTTCAACCCAAAGGGCATGCTGACGTAACAAAAAGCTCCGAAGGGTGTGATGAAGGACGTCTTTTCTTGGTCCTCCCTCTTCATCTTGATTTGATGGTAGCCTGAATAGGCGTCCAAAAAGCATAACAGCTCGCACCCAGCAGTTGAATCAATTACTTGGTCGATTCTTGGCAAAGCAAATGGATCCTTTGGACAAGCTTTGTTAAGACTGGTGTAATCAACGCACATTCGCCACGTACCATTCTTTTTCATAACCAATACTGGATTTGCCACCCACTCCGGATGGTATACCTCTGTGATGAATCCTGCAGCCAGCAAGCGAGCTATCTCCTCTCCTATTGCCTTTCTCCTGTCATCATGAAAACGCCGTAGTGGCTGCTTCACTGGTTTAGCCGCAGGGTTCACTTTGAGGCTATGTTCTGCTAATTCTCTTGGTACCCCTGGCATATCTGACGGCTTCCATGCGAAGATGTCTTTATTTTCCTGGAGAAAAGCAACGAGGGCCTTCTCCTGTTCTTCTTCCATGTGTGCTCCAATGCTAGTTTGCTTGGATGAGTCGCCAGGAATAAGATTTATCTGCTTAGTGTCCTGGGCCGCTTTGAATTTCATTGGTGGCTCGGCAGATGGCGTGGTAACCACACTCATATCGTTTGGGTCCACCTGCGACTTATAACCTTTTAGTTCTTCCGCGGCACAGGCGGATTCTGCGAAAGCCGCATCTCCTTTCTCACATTCTATTGCTTTTTCTCTATCTCCGTACACTGTGATGACCCCTTTTGGTCCTGGTATCTTCAACTGTAGGTACACGTAGCATGGCCTGGCCATAAACTTAGCAAAGGCCGTTCTTCCAAACAGGGCGTGATATGGGCTTGGAATTTTACTACTTCGAAGCTTAGGAATTCACTTCTAAAGTTCTCTTCTGTTCCAAAAGTTACCCCTAGGGTTATTTTCCCCACTGGCCGTGCGGACCTTCCTGGGACAATGCCGTGAAATACTGTTGACGTGGGCTGCAAGCTGGAATTTTTGAGTCCTAGACGCTGGAAAGTATCGTAGTACAAGATATTAATGCTGCTTCCTCCATCCATAAGCACTTTGGTCAGCTTGTATCCTGCAACGTATGGTGCCACAACCAGTGCCAACTTGCCAGGTTCCCGTACCTGTGGCGGGTGGTCGTCGCGACTCCAGGTTACCGCGTATTCTGACCACCTTAACCAAGCGGGTGTTGTTGGTATCACGGCGTTCACCTGCTGACTTCTCCGGCTCAATTTCTCTTTCTTTTGGAGGTATCGATAACTATGGTGTGATACTGCCCCGTCTGCCTGGGGTTACTCGCGCCGTGCTGCCCAATGTTTGTGTTATGAGCCGCACTAGGGTTTCCTTCATGGGAATTCCCCCCGTTGTGTTGGCTCTCTTCTTTCCACTTTTTGTAATAATGGCATTGCGCCTTGGTATGGTCCGCTGGCCGTCCATCACCTGTCGCATGAAGGTCGCATGGCCGGTTGAAAACTTCTTGCATATTGATTGGCCGGGAGCCGTATCCTCGACCCCTTCCACGCTGGCCTCTGAATCCTCCACACGCATTGGCTACGAGCCCTGAGTGACCATCTTCGCTTTTGCGTTTGTTTTGACTCGTGTTGCTGTGGCTGGTTTGCTGCTGCTGGGGCTTGTTGGAGTTTTTCTTTCCTTTTGCAGCAACCTCCTCTTCTTCTCCGTCTGACGCGTCTCTGGTTTTGTCTGAGCTGGCATATTTGTTAGCCGCAGCCATGACCTCGCTGAGGCTCTTGACTTTATCCTTCATGCGACCCAGCTTATGAATCAGCGGCTCAAACTTGCAGTTTTTCTCCATCACCAGGACGGCTGAGCTTGGTGGTATATTATCTGAGGAGTGTATTATTTCTGCCACCCTTTTCATCCAATGGCGACTTGACTCGCCTTCCTTCTGGACACAACGCTCTAAATCTTCTATATTGCAGAGTCGCTTGCAAGTTCCTTGGAAGTTCTTAATAAAGACATCCTTCAGTTCCTCCCAAGTATTTATAGAGTTGGGAGGCAAATTTTGCAGCCATATGTGCGCTGCTCCTTCTAGCATCATGTTCAGGTAGCGTGCGCAGATCTCTTCAGATGCGTTTAGGATGCTCATGCCCATCTCGTAATTGTTGAGCCAAGTGGTTGGATCCATGCTGGCGTTATAGTTTGCCACCTTGCGTGGCCCTTTGAAATCTTCAGGAAAAGGTTCCGATCTGATCTTTTCAGTGAAACACGCTGGTCCCTTGAGTCGCGAGGACAGGGCTGTGGGTGCGCCTGCGGGGTTATCTGCGGGCCGCTTTTGCATCAATGGTGCATTCGCCTGCGCTTCTGCGACTCGCTCCTGTTGCCTCTGTGCGACTCCTGACACGTCCTCTGGTGGCCTGCTCTGGACGCTTCTTTCTGCCGTAATCCTGTGATTGGCTGGTACGAGGGGCAGCTGTGCTTCGGCTTCCGCCCTATTGGCTTGTTGCAGGACTGCCGTACTTAACATCTGAATCGCGCGCCGCGCCTCAGCATTGACCGGGTCATCGCCTGTTGGTACCATCTGTGTCAAGATATTAGCCGCAGCATACATATTATCGACAGGGTTCTGGTAATGGCCCTGTGGGGTGTGAAACCTCCTTGGTTGTTGCTGGGTCTCTTGATTTGTTGGTACCCTTCCTTCCGCAGTCGTCTGGATTCCCGTCCCTGCGGCTGGAGTGAGCGGGATTTCCACTGTTGGTTGAGTCGCGCGCAGCTGTGTTTGCGGGTCAACCTGTTGTTGAGTCTCAGCCAGCGCGGCTACTCTCTGCCGCTCCTGTTGGATTCCTTGGTTTATCTGATCGAGCCTGCGGCGCTCTTCTTCCATCCTTCGAACCTCATACAGGAGCTCGGCCCTGGCGGCCTCAATTTCTGTTGCACGGAGGGCGGCGTTCGTGGCTGACACAGGGACAAGAAGTGGGTTGCTTGGGGGTGCCGATGCCTCGGTTTCTCCAGCAGTTCCTGACGCACCTGCTCCTCTGGCCATGTAAACCGCGACTTGTGCCATCTCTTGATCTGGTGATGATGTGATTTCTGGTGGGTAACCCCAGCAACTTTCTTCAAAGGCAGGTATGATGGACCCAAACTCTTGCGAGTCCATGCTTTCCACGGATTCTTCCCCGTCATCGGCGACATCTTCTATTGAATCGCCTTCCTGGACCGATCTAACGGACCTGCCACCGATGAAGCCGACGAAGACGTTGACGGATCCGAACGGGATGACGTGGCCGGTCTCCAAATAATCTGCCTCCGGCCCCCAGCTTGAATCGTCGATGAGGGGTGTGCCATTGACCGTGATGATACGGCCAACAACAAGATCTTCAGCTCCCTTCATGGATCCTGCACGGAACGTGACGCTTTGACCGCAGGCCCCACGGTGGGCGCCAACTGTCGTGGGTTTGTCACGTCAGGTGTCATAGATGACTTCGTAGGTGTGGGATTACGCGAGTCAAGCATCTCCGAGCTTGTGATCGCAGGAACAAAGATCAACACAGATTTACCCAGGTTCGGCCCCCTCAATGTGAGGTAAAAGACCTACTTCCTGCCTACCCTAGATTGGTATTGATATGATAATCGAGGTGTTACAATGGAGGCGATCCGATCTGGTACTCGCCGTATGAGCTAGGGTTTTGGGCTTGATAGCTTGACCCGCTCTAAGTCCTGCGAGTTCTCTTTATATACACAGAGGCTCGCTAGGTTACAAAAGGAAACTTCCCCATAAGGAATACATCCGCAGAGGCCTACTCGGAGACTACTTGGTCTTCACGTCCTCCGGGATTTGTCTTCTAGATCCTTCTCCTTATGGCGGTTCAATATTGGGCTTGTTCCCAAGTGGGCCTTCATCTGTGCGAGTAAGTTAAGTCGCACTGGGCCGCGGGTTAATCCAGAAAGTATTCCCCGACACATAGCGTGATGAAACACGCAATATGCATAACACCGTTCGGGGTGAGATCATGGATCTGCACCCCGTAAGCAAAAAGAAGACCACGCACAAAGTCGTGGAGGGGAAGCGAGAAGCCCCTGGACGCAAACTCCGCAAAACATACACGCTCGTTGGCGCGTGGTTCGGGGAATACCTCCTTGGGCGACGGTGCGCGGACGGCGAGCTGTTCCGCGGGTGGCAGATAACCTTGCTCGCGGAGCTTGAGCAAATGGGCGTCCTTGATGGTGGACCTTGCCCAATCCCGCTGCCCTTCTTCAGTGTGGCGGCGTCCGCAGATGTACCCGCCACGGTCTTCTTGCCCTTGGCCGCATCGGTCGCGGCGGCGGCGGCGGCAGCACCACGCTTCGCACCTCCACCTTTCGCCATTGCTACAGTGGAGGGTGTGTGGGGCAAAGAACTTGGGCGCAGAGCAATGGAGGGGCAGCGCGAGGAAGGAGACGAGGGGCGGCGCAGGGAGCAAATGGCAAGTAAAAAACTCTGCCAGCGCTGTCCCCACTATTTACCACAGAGCGCAAAAACGATCGCAGCCGTTAAAACAAATGCATACGCTCCGCGCGAAATCTGGCCATACACGTGGCAGCCACGGAGAGCAAGCGTCGCCGGCCACTCCGCCCACTACGCACGAGAATCCAGGAAACCATCATCACGTCCCGTGAAAATCGCACCAGAACGGTCAAATCAAGTCCACGCGGCGTCATCCCTGGTCAGCTCTGCAGAAACGGGCCCACAAAACAGGGTCACGTCTTATCAAGCCTTACCAAGCACGCCACCGCTTGTCAGAGATGGCAGTCGCAAAAATGCGTCATTGCTGACGTTATTCATACTACACAAATGGCATAAATGTCACTCGACTACATCTTAGGGTGGCTTCTCACAGGAATTTCGATTGGTTCTCGAGCAAAGGTCATACATGTCAGTCGAAAGAATTTCGACTGCAACATCATACTCCCATCGGGAGCATATCAAAAATTTCTTTGACTAATATGTGCAGGGTAAAAAGATTTTGAGATTATCCTCCATTGCAAGCAATAAAGCACAATCTCGGGGGCTACTCCCATCGGGAGCGCTGTCGCGCACCCGATAGAATTATGGCAAAGTATCAGTCGACAAATCATTCGACTCAGTTCATAAGCAAAATCATACTTGAAATATTCCCGAGTTGATCCGACGATACTTGGATGCTGCATGCATAGTGCAAAGGTAAGACCCGCCGATCAGTCGAGCTGGGCTAAGGACCGCCCCAGCAGCGTTATCCTTAAGTGTTCCGTGTCAGCAGACATGATGAATAATCCCCGACGGACGCGTTGGGTAGATTCAAAATTATGCTGCAGTTCGATTCCGTAAGACCTCAACGGCCGTTTCGAGTCTATTCAGTTTGTTCCAGATTCGAGTCCGGGGACTCGAGTTTGATTGAAAGCTAGTATGGTTTTATCACAAATGGTAGTTAACTGGCCCCGATCCGTCGTGTGTGCCGGGCCTGCTAAGCTAACATCCCTTGACTATCATAAGCAAAAACTCATAGTCGATGAAACACTCGACATAGCCAACATGTGCTATTTCATAAGAATTCTAAATACAGATGCAAAAAATGTAACGTGCATGATGTATGAGTCCATGCCCGACTCTTCGAATCAGACAAGTACTCGGGGGCTACTGACATGGGTATGCCTATCGGGTATCCTACCATGAGGGTACCTGGTGCACGTATCGACTAGGCCCAACTATCAGAGCCTACATGAAGCCCATGAAGGGAGGCCCACGAAGATGGAGTATCCTCCAAGTTTGGCGAAACAATAGTCGGTTTAGAGTTTCCTTACTTGTAAATCGAGTCGGTTACGAACACCCGAGACCCATCCTATTATTTAAGGACTGGGAGGGCCATCGAACCGGACCACGTACTTTCAGAGCCACCAAAACCCTAGCGAGATCGACATCTCGCCGGGACCCTTGTAACCATCATATTCACAAAGCAATAACAGACAGGCAGGACGTAGGGGTGTTACCTCCACACGAGGGCCCTGAACCTGGGTAAAATCTTTGCCCTGCTTGTCAGCCGACGATACTTCCAGCTCTACCACGTTCTCTCCCCCATATTCGTAACCTAGGGACCTTAACCATGGGTCTTGATGAGTCTACCCCTCGTCATGGGGCGAGTGGGCCAAGCATGCAAAGGGGGAAGTTCCTCTGCTTGGCCAAACCCTAGATGGGCCTTGGGCCCATGGGGGAGGCGGTTTGGGGGGGGGGGGGGAGCCTTGTTGGACAAGGACTCCTCACCCCCAAACCGAATTGGGAGAGGGAGCATTGATACGTCTCAAACGTATCTATAATTTTTGATGTTCCATGCTTGTTTTATACCAATTGTTACATGTTTTGCATCTACTTTATATCACTTTTATACATTTTTTGGGACTAACCTATTAACAAGATGCCGAAGTGCCAGTTCCTGTTTTCTGCTGTTTTTGTATTCCAGAAAAGCTAGTCTGGAAATATTCTCGGAATTGGACGAAACTACACGGGGTGCCTATTTTTCCAGAACACACCTGACGGAGCGAAGGAGCAGCAGAGGAGGGCCACCAGGGCCCCACACGCCAGGAGGGCGCGGGCCCCCCTCTGCCGCGCCCTGGGTGGTGTGGGCCCCTCGGGGTCCGCAGCCGCCGCCCTTTCGCCTACTTATTCCCCCCGACGCGAAAACCCTAAGTACCTGAGCAAATATCCACGAAAAGTTCCAGAGACGCCGCCGTCGTCAACCCTAGCTCGGGAGGGTTCAGAACCTCTTCCCGGCACCCTGCCGGAGAGGGGAATCGTCACCGGAGGCTTCTACATCGCCATGCCTGCCTCCGGAGTGATGCGTGAGTAGTTCATCCTTGGACTACGGGTCCATAGCAGTAGCTAGATGGTTGTCTCTCCACTTTGTGCCATCATGTTTAGATCTTGTGAGCTGCCCTACATGATCAAGATCATATTATTGTAATGCTACATGTTGTGTTTGCTGGGATCCGATGAATATTGAATATTATGTCAAGTTGATTATCAATCTATCTTATATGTTATTTAAGATCTTGCATGCTTTCCGTTACTCGTAGATGCTTTGGCCAAGTAGATGCTTGTAACTCCAAGAGAGAGTATTTATGCTAGATAGTGGGTTCATGTCTCCGTTTAACCTGGGACAGTGACAGAAAGTTCTAAGGTTGTGGATGTGCTGTTGCCACTAGGGATAACCTAACGATGCTATGTCCACGGACATATGTGTTTGTTTACATTACGCACTTTACTTAATGCAATTATCCGTTGCTTGCAACTTAATACCAACGGGGACTCGGATGACAACCCGGCGGTGGATTATTAGTCATAGATGCTGTTGGATAACGATCTATGTATTATGTCGTAATGCCCAATTAAATATCATAGTAGTCAACATGTCATGTATATGCATTGTCATGCGCTCACTATTCGTCAATTGCCCAGCTGTAATTTGTTCACCCAACATGTTAGTTATCTTTTATGGAGAGACACCACTAGTGAACTGTGGACCCCGGTCCATTCTTTTACACTGATTAAACAACCACAAACTGCAAACTGTTCCTTTTTCATTCTCTGCAATTTAATACTCATTTTCCACACCATACGTTTAATCCTTTGTTTTCAGCAAGCCAGTGAGATTGACAACCTCACTGTTTCGTTGGGGCAAAGTAGTTTGATTGTGTTGTGTGCAGATTCCACGTCAACAGTCCAGACTCCCTCACAGCTATTTTTCTGGCGCCGTTGACAACCTTCTGAAGAGTTGCTGCTCCTACTGGTTCGATAACCTTGGTTTCTTTCTGAGGGAAAACTTGCTGCTGACTACATCATACCTTCCTCTTGGGGTCTCCCAACGAACGTGTGTTTCACGTCATCAAGCTATTTTTCTGGCGCCGTTGCCGGGGAGACAGCAGTCTTCTGCAAGGGGAGTTTCACGCTTCCAATCTCTTTACTTTGTTTTTGTCTTGCTTAGTTTATTTTATTTTATCTTGTTTGCTTTCAATTATCAAAAACACAAAAAAATTAGTTACTTGCATTTAGTTTATTTTCAGTTTTGTTTTCTGTTAGTCATCATGTCTAGCCCTGTTCCAGTAGTAATGTCACCTGAAGAAGAGATCTTCACTTTCAAGCAAGGGAGTGAGGAGAGTTTTAAAGATGCTTGGTCTAGAATATCTGAGTCCTATGCTAAAACTGAACCTAAAATGACTTTAAGCCTGCTTCTTAGTAGCTTTTATTTTGGTCTTGTTCTTTGCTATAGATATGCTTTAGATGATGGGGATCAAGCTTTTAATGCTATAAAAAAATTGATTACAATTTCTGCCCCCAATCACTAAAATTGATTTGGCTTTGACAAGCATAAGTGATAGACTTAACGCTCTTGAAACGAACATATCTGGTCTAAAGAAGGGTATAATCAGATTCGTGAACATTATGATAATGTGCCAGTAAATTTTGAACCATCGGGATGGATTCCCTCAGTAAAAGTTGTTATAAATGGTGAAACTTTTCATTCTCGCTGTGATATTATGTCTGAATTCTGTTTAATGCCCAAGAATATTTATGATTCCTTAAATCTTTGGGAGCTTTCCAAATGCGAAGATTGTATAACTTTGGGTGATAATACTATTAAATTACCAAGGGGAGTAGCTGAAGGAGTATTTACAAAACTCTTAGGGATAACAATATCTATTGATTATCTTGTCATTGAATGTGCAGGAGTAGGACAAATTACGCTTGGAAGGTCCTGTTGAAACGCTTTGGAGCAATAATAGATGTGGGCCAAGGCACTATGAATTTCGCCTCTTCACCTATGTGTAACCAAGTATTTCCTAAAGATAAAGGTAAAGGTAAGAGAGCTAAGCGTAAGAATGTTGATGCTTCTTCACTTGGTAATACTTGATGCATGCTTTGTGCCTAGCTAAAAGGCGTTAAAGAAAAGCGCTTATGGGAGGCAACCCATTTTTTTTTCTGCAATTTTTCTTTTATTGAGTCAAGGAGTTTGTTTACTTCTGTAGCAACTCCTTTGTATCTTTATTTTCTCGCATTGTTGTGCCAAGAGTAGCCTCTAATGATAAGATGATGCTTAATTTTGATTGCTGCGCAGAAACAGATTTTTGCTGTTCACTGTACGAAATTCCTAAAATCACCAGATTGTTAAAAATCTGAAATTTTTTGTGCGTAATCTTTATGAATGTCTGAAACTTTCATTAGTTCAGAGTTTCTCGATCTGAGCGTCGTAAGTGCCTCGAAAAAATTCGTCTTTGCGGACTGTTCTGTTTTAGACAGATTATGCCTTTTTATTTTTGCATTCTCTCTTTTACTAGTGTTGAGTGAAATTCTTTTTTGGGTGGAAGAGCTTCACATAACATCAGTGGCTGTAGCTAATGTTTAAAGTAACAAATCATATTGCGTCTTTACAGAACATGTGAATTTTTGATTATGCACTAACCCTCTAATGAGATCTACTTTGAGTTTGGTGTGACGGAAGTTTTCAAGGGTCAAGAGAGAAGGATGATATAATAGGATCAAGAAGAGTGAAGAGCTTAAGCTTGGGGAGGCTCCCATGGATCTCCCCAGCATATTTCAAGAAGACTCAAGCGTCTAAGCTTGGGGATGCCCAAGGCATCCCCTTCTTCATCGTCAAAATTATCAGGTCATCTCTAGTGAAACTATATTTTAATTCTTTCACATCATATGTGCTTTTCTTGGAGCGTCTGTGTGCTTTTTATTTTCAGTATTGCATTTTATTTTCAATAAAGCTTGACTGGACCCTAGCATTCTTGATTGGGAGAGAGACACGCTCCGCTTTTTCATGAGAATACTCCTATTCTTCACTTATATTTGTTGAGTATTCATATCTAGCGCTGTTCAGCTTTTAGCTCTTGTTTTCATGTATCTCTTGTCAGAGCTATTAGCTTTCTTTTGTAGAAAGTACTCTCTTGCTTCACTTATATTTGTTTGGAGAGTTGATGAAATAAATTGATTGGTGTTTGGTTGGTTCAGAAAATGTTGCATGTGGTAATTGGTATAAGGAAAAACTTGCTTAATCTTGTAGATCACTAAAATGGATAACTTGATGCTTGTCAATTGTTTTGAGTTAACAAGTAGATCATGATTAAATTGTGCATCACATGAGTTAAGCCTATTAGTGAAGAACTACCGTAAAGCTTGTTGAAAATTTGGTTTGCATCGTGGTACCTCTAAGGTCTAGATATTTTCTAATAACAGGGTTTGGTTAACAAGGAAGACGGTATGAAGTCTTATAACGTTTGCAATATGTTTGTCATATAAAACTTGGTGTACGGGTTGATATTCTTGTTTGCTTACATAACCTTGCTAGCCTAAACTCTGTACTGAGAGGGAATGCTTCTCGTGCATCCAAATCCTTGAGCCAAAATCCATGCCATTTGTGTCCACCATAACTACCTATATGTGGTATTTCCTTGCCACTCCAAGTAAATTTTTCATGTGCTACCTTTAAATTATTCAAAATGTTATTATTCCCTTTTTGTGTCAATGTTTACTAGCTCATGAGGAATTAGTGTGGTTATTCTTTATTCTATTTGTCGAGTGGACTTTTACACCTGGACTAGTGGCATATACATCCGCTTATCCAATAACTTGCAAAAAGAGCTGGCAACGGGGTGCCCAGTCCCAATTAATTACAACTTTAACCAATTAATTCTCTTCACACTTTTGCCCTGATTCATCAGTAAGCAATGACAAACAGTGAAATACCTGAATGTGTGTAAACCAAAGAGAAAGAGGGATGATCTGCCTTGCTGGTAGAAATAACGTCCTTCATGGGAGCCGCTCTTAAAAGTCCGTTCGACAGGTAGAATACTGTTCTCACCCGCTACCATTCGTTGACAATTAACAAACACCTCTCAAAAATAGATACTCCTCCATGGTATGTGATTGATGGAAGGCACCCGAGGATTCGGTTAGCCATGGCTTGTGTTAGCAAGGTTGGGAGGAGTATCAAATATTTTATGCAATCTCTATATGCTTTCAAAAACCTAAAAGCTCTAGCACATGATTTAATCCCTGCTTCCCTCTGCGAAGGGCCTTTCTTTTACTTTTATGTTGAGTCAGTTTTCCTATTCTTTCTGTCTTCCACAAGCAAACACTAGTGTCAACTTTGTTACAACATGCGTTATATGCAATGTATTGGACTTGTTATACTACTTTGTGTTGACAATATCCATGAGATAAATATGTTGAAAGTTGAAGCAAATGCTGAAACTAAATTCTTCCTTTGTGTTGATTAAATACCTTTTATTAGAAACTATTGCTTTATGAGTTAACACTTATGCAAAACTGTTTGATGCTTGTCTCGAAAGTACTATTCATGAAAACGTTTAGCTTGTGTGATTCATTGTTTACTCATTATCTATTTGATAGCAAATTATAGACCATTGACTTGGATCACTTCATTCATTTACATGTGCCTTGCAATATTATATGATCAAGATTATGATAGTAGCATGTCACCTCAAAAATTATTTGTTTTTATCGTTTACCTACTCGAGGACGAGTAGGAACTAAGCTTGGGGATGCTGATACGTCTCAAACGTATCTATAATTTTTGATGTTCCATGCTTGTTTTATACCAATTGCTACATGTTTTGCATCTACTTTATATCACTTTTATACATTTTTTGGGACTAACCTATTAACAAGATGCCGAAGTGCCAGTTCCTGTTTTCTGCTGTTTTTGTATTCCAGAAAAGCTAGTCTGGAAATATTCTCGGAATTGGACGAAACTACACGGGGGTGCCTATTTTTCCAGAACACACCTGACGGAGCGAAGGAGCAGCAGAGGAGGGCCACCAGGGCCCCACACGCCAGGGCGCGGGCCCCCCTCTGCCGCGCCCTGGGTGGTGTGGGCCCCTCGGGGGTCCGCAGCCGCCGCCCTTTCGCCTACTTATTCCCCCCGACGCGAAAACCCTAAGTACCTGAGCAAATATCCACGAAAAGTTCCAGAGACGCCGCCGTCGTCAACCCTAGCTCGGGAGGGTTCAGAACCTCTTCCCGGCACCCTGCCGGAGAGGGGAATCGTCACCGGAGGCTTCTACATCGCCATGCCTGCCTCCGGAGTGATGCGTGAGTAGTTCATCCTTGGACTACGGGTCCATAGCAGTAGCTAGATGGTTGTCTCTCCACTTTGTGCCATCATGTTTAGATCTTGTGAGCTGCCCTACATGATCAAGATCATATTATTGTAATGCTACATGTTGTGTTTGCTGGGATCCGATGAATATTGAATATTATGTCAAGTTGATTATCAATCTATCTTATATGTTATTTAAGATCTTGCATGCTTTCCGTTACTCGTAGATGCTTTGGCCAAGTAGATGCTTGTAACTCCAAGAGAGAGTATTTATGCTAGATAGTGGGTTCATGTCTCCGTTTAACCTGGGACAGTGACAGAAAGTTCTAAGGTTGTGGATGTGCTGTTGCCACTAGGGATAACCTAACGATGCTATGTCCACGGACATATGTGTTTGTTTACATTACGCACTTTACTTAATGCAATTATCCGTTGCTTGCAACTTAATACCAACGGGGGACTCGGATGACAACCCGGCGGTGGATTATTAGTCATAGATGCTGTTGGATAACGATCTATGTATTATGTCGTAATGCCCAATTAAATATCATAGTAGTCAACATGTCATGTATATGCATTGTCATGCGCTCACTATTCGTCAATTGCCCAGCTGTAATTTGTTCACCCAACATGTTAGTTATCTTTTATGGAGAGACACCACTAGTGAACTGTGGACCCCGGTCCATTCTTTTACACTGATTAAACAACCACAAACTGCAAACTGTTCCTTTTTCATTCTCTGCAATTTAATACTCATTTTCCACACCATACGTTTAATCCTTTGTTTTCAGCAAGCCAGTGAGATTGACAACCTCACTGTTTCGTTGGGGCAAAGTAGTTTGATTGTGTTGTGTGCAGATTCCACGTCAACAGTCCAGACTCCCTCAACAACACTATTTTTCTGGCGCCGTTGACAACCTTCTGAAGAGTTGCTGCTCCTACTGGTTCGATAACCTTGGTTTCTTTCTGAGGGAAAACTTGCTGCTGACTACATCATACCTTCCTCTTGGGATCTCCCAACGAACGTGTGTTTCACGTCATCAAGCATCCCTACCCTTGGCCTCCTATATAAACCCCACCCCCTCTCCTTTGGAGACACACAAGTTTAGATCTCTTCTAGTTGAATTAGAGGGAACCTCTTATGTTTAGAGGGATCCTCTTCGATTAGATTAGATCTAATCTCTCTCTCTCTTTCTCATGTGTTGAGATCTCCACCTTCATATACACCAGCGGCGAGTGCTTCAAGCATGGACGGCGAATCCCTGCTGAACTAGATCCGATGTATGTGTGCGAAACTCAGAGGGGTGATCCGTTGAGAAACGGTTGACCCTAGCTCACTCTGTTGGATCAAGGCGAGACGCGAGGAGTCTACGATATTCTCTCGGCTAGGCTTAGCGAGGGAGTTCTTCCACAAGTTTCATCAACGTCGTCATCGACATATCTTCCGCTTCACGGTGTCGGTAACGAATTTACAGTTAGATCAATATGCATGTGTCGTTACTTATATCTTCATAGTAGATCTCGGCTGTTGCGTAGTTGGGGCGAAATTTTTTGTTTTCCGTTGCGCAACCCAATAGATATAAACTAGCTTAGGATTTTTTTAGTTAACTTTCTTTTGACTTCATGTAAAATGTCGGAATATTTGAATGAAATGTGGCGATTTTTTTTGCTTTCATTTGATCTCAAATTAATTTTTCAAATTTTAATTTGGGGGCTGCCGCTGGAAAGCAACCTCATTGTGCCGGATATGTGTCTGGCATTCCCTAAACCGGACACATTTTAGGGGTCCGGAGAACCTCTCAAATGGGATTGTTTGCAACCGGTCACTCCCAGCAAGTACTGTCCAATCGCTCACCAGTTGGTGGCGCGTTGCAGGTGATACCTTACAGGGAAGAAGCAAAACCTAGTCTATTTCGCTGGTTATGTTGATTAATTGGCCCATTTGGCGGGAAAGAACAAGAGGGTGTTTGATACGATCTTCATACCGGTTCATAAAATCATCGACCAAATTAAAATCGCCCCGAATATGTGGGCGATGGCTAGTCACGGTCGCTTCTTGGCGTGTGTGGGTGTGTGCGTCAGCCGACATTGCGCCATTGTTGAAACTTGGGGCTTAATTTCTGTCTTTTGTTCTGTGCTCGGGCTGGAATCTTTATTTTTTTATTTGTTTTTCTCCTGTCTAACATAATCCACATGCAAATTCTCCTGCTTGGTTTGAAAAACAATTATAGTCGATGGTTTGACACCCATCATGGCCTGAGCCGATTTTTTTCTTTTTCGGAATGCCCGAGCCGATCTCTTGAGCGACTTTATCTACCATTCCGATTTCACCAGCTTTTTCCAATGCGTTGGTGGCCAGCACTCCCTCTTGATACGTGTCCTGAGGTGATTTTTCCGGACGGCACGTGTTAATTATGGGGTATTTTTTTTAGGGAAATTTCATGAGGTAAATCAGGTAGTATCTCTCCTTAATTGGTTCCTTAGCAGTGGGCCACCATATCTGTCACTGATCAGTCCACACGTTTTTTCTAGCTCGAGTCCCTACATCATGACTCGCAAAAAAATAAGCTAAAAAGGGAAAAAAGAAGAGTAGCCGTGGCGTGCCCTTCCAATAGAGTGGCAACGGCCGCTTGATCGGAAGCCACCCCACGTCTCCGGCCCGCCGCCGTCGCTCTCCCGCGGAAACAACTCGCAAGCAAACCCGGACCCGACAACCACCTTCCTCTCTCCCCATCTCCATGACATGCCTCTATATAAATCGAGACCGAGAGACGCCGAGAGACTCGGGACTTAACAAATACGACTCCAGCAGATTAATATATAATCCAGCTCCTCATACGTCTGTGCTCGATGGTGAGGTCGCCATTCGTTCTTGTTCCGATGGAGGAGAGGCTGCTAAGGGAGGGGCAGGAGGAGCAGCGGGAGGTGCTGCTGATCCACAGCCAGGTGAGCAGGATCAAGCGGGAGGACGAGGAGACCCGGAAGCACCTGCTGAAGCTGCAGCTCCTGGAGACGAGGCCGGCCGCCGCCGGCGGTTCACCCGGACGGGAGAGCTCGCCGCCGGCCTCCCGCTCGCTGTCACCGCTCCTCCGCGCCGGGGACGCGGTCCCGGTCGGCGACTGGGCCTAGCTCTAGCTGCCTGACCTGGCCGCCCGGCCGGTGTGTTGTAAATACGTAGGAGAGCGAGCTACGATGTGAGAGCCTTACTATGATGCCTGTCCATGCATGTTCTCTGCGTGCGTGCATGGAACCAGAGCTTAGTCGAGTTTGATTGTATGATGTGGTTGTGTTGATCCCTCTTCACCTTGTGTCTGTTGTAAATACCAAAGTTCCATCAGTACTTGGTCCTTCCATGTTTCTTGTATATCTTGTTGAAACATGTTTCTTCCAGATTTTCGAATTCTTCGTAAAATTAGCTAGGGATGAAATTCGTAGATAACACTGGCAAATCGGTCAGAATGGCAACGTGCACTCTAACCAGAGTTTAGAGAAGTTCAGAGTCCGGCCAGAGCAGAGGATGCATCGGCGAAGGGCGGCAGCAGCCAGCGGATGAGATAGAGCCACAGACCGGTAGCCAGCGTTGACTCGGAACTAGGACACGTTTCGTACACGTGTTCTAACCGGAACGCAGCCTTGACATTTGGTCCACATCACAAGGTTAATCAAGGCACTAACTGGGACACGTTGGACAGTTCATCGGGAAAGATTCATTTGGTTTAAAAGTATCGAGGATGTTCTAGAACCGGTATAGTTGGAACTTGGAAGGCTAGTTGCAAAAAACTCTGCCATAGATGTCCCACGCTGGGTCCATGGCGTGTGCTTACCCACTGTTGGTTGCAGGGACGAAGCTAGAACAAAGATTCACTGGTGTCAGTCTTTGTTGTGATGGGGTCATCTTATATAGATTAACAGAATTACTAGTGTTTTGATGAAGGTTTTGCTCACTACCACTGGTGTCAGCTGACACCAGTGTGTATGAAGCAGCTCCGTCCCTGGTTGGTTGGACGGCCAAACATTTAGACAATGGTGAACCTTTGAAGACATTGCATGCGTTTGGTCGCTCAGTTTGTGTTCGGCTCGTTAAGGCTAGGAGGTATGAAGGTGGCCGCTTGATATGCGGAGGCGACAACACAAGGTGATGCTCCTTGAGTATCGGGTTTTCAGTTATGGGTGCTACCAGCAATGACGGTGCTTATTCGTCGTTATCTTGCTGAAGACATTGCATGAAAATTGCTCACACTTCCTCTATAGACTGAAAATCATGATATGAACTTACTGTCCGGATCCGGCAACTGTGACACTTACGTGTCATTCCCTTTCTGAAGGCGTTGCTGTTGGAGGACCTATCTCGCAAACTGTGTGTTATTTTCGGCGGTGGTTGATGTTGCTTCGTTCGGCTTGACACTTGACGCTACTTTTATTTTCTCATTTATTTCTTTTTAATAATTTTGCTGTGTGCATTCTCAATATCTTGACGGCTCTTGATATTGACTTGATGCAGAGACTGAGTGTACTTGATATTAATATATTGCCTTTTATCGAAGTTGCACTGCTGAAGGACAGAATATATAGCAGAGTACACCCGGCATCATCGTTTGCCTATGCATCGCAAGAACGTAGGATCCGCCGCTGAGTCAGCGTCCCACCGAACGTGTGCACGTGTGGTTCCACTGCCCGCAGAATGCTTGGCCGGCAAGATCGCCGGCGGTCGGTAACCGCCTCACCGGCGACAGGCAGTCCAGCATGTTCCACGCCGCTGAGTGCGGTCAAAGGCGCCGCCAAATTTCAACACTTTCGTTTTTTTTTTTTTTGAGTCCTTCCGTCGTGCTTTGATCAGTGAGAAAATGGGCCTTTTTCTTAGGTGAAGGCGGTGGACTATTCTAGGTGCCGCTCGGGCGACTTCTTGTTGTGGAATCGCTCGGTTAGGCTGAAAACAGCGGTAGGCCCATTTAGCTTCCTACAGTTGCATGCTTACGTTAAGGAAATATAAGGATTTCGCAAAAACAAAAAATATATAAGGAGCAGTAAACATGCAACTACGCTAAGGACATACTCCCTCTGTGCATGAATATAAGACGTTTTATCTATTGTACATGTTGTCTACATGCACACTAAAATAAGTAAACATGCACACAAAAATGTGTCTACATACATTTGTATACATGTGCATGTGGACAAATGGTAAACATCTTATATTAAAAAACGGAGGGAGTAGAACCAAGGGCGGTGCATGCTTACGATTAAGGACATAAAACCAGGGACGGAGTCAGGATTTAGACATAGTGTGGGGCGAGGCTCAAGCGAGTCGTAAAATTATTCGGTGTTCGGCAAGCTACTCAAGACATTTTCCCCTTGTTATCTTTGAGTGCTTCCTTAAGTCGTCAATAGTGGACAACTCACATATCAGAGCCTTAACCAGCATAACTAGGGCTCATAAATATACTACCTCCGATCCGTAATAACTGTCGTCAATCGTTTAGCATTTTTTACTAGCTTAGTACACTTCACACGACACTTATATCCGACCGGAAGGAGTACAATTTATTATCAACTTCCTATGCTAGTATAGATAAAATTGTTAGATTTCTGCTAGCACTTCTACTTGGATTGACTGGAAAACTGTTGTTGATCTCGGCTAGCGATTTTACTAGGCTTGAAAATATTGCATACAGGTGCACAACGACAATTGAGCGATTATGTGTAGAATTACCAGCGTACCTCTTGATTGAGTATTTGATCAGGTATAACTTGGGAGTCGGCGTCTTGTATGGCATGATCAACAGTTCAACACACGAGTTGGCACGATGGTATTGCGGGGGTGTTTTCTTGCGGATAGATCTAGTTTGCGAGATGTCGCAGGCGGCATGGCATGATCACAGGACCTCTCGGCCGCCACAAACAAAACAGAAGTCGGCGTCCTCGGGTGTTTCGACGGTACCGAATGGCCTAGGCTATACCCAGTCATGTCCGCTAGATCTAGAGAAACTTTGAGTGGAAACGTGCATTCACATTTGTCAGGCCTAATGTGCTTTGGACAGTCGGAAAATTATGCTCATTTTGCTATCCAGTTGACCGTGAGTCCGTGATACAGATTTGATATGGTCCATCGTCCAACTAACGATACCCTTGTGAGTTAAAAAAAACCTTGTGGAAGCATTTCCAGTCCATTGCAGCCTAATTGCCCACCTACCAGGACAATCTGCAAATTTACAATTCACTATAAAATCTGTAATCGATAAAGGGAGTTTATTAATTAAAAGTTTTAAGCATTACACCCGGCCTCTGCATAGCTAAGATGCACACATTCATAAGTTCACCAGTACCCAAGACGGAAATAAAAAAAGCGAATTACATATCATAATGAGAAATTGTAAAGACGCCTAAGATGGTGGTAGGTCGATCCGGAGACTATGTGGCCATCCATGCTAGGAGAATAACTCCCTCGCCGCAGACTCCAAACGCAATGCCATCTCCAAAAACAAGTCTCGGTGCTCCATACGCTGTAGGGCCGACCATGCTCGTAATGTTGTTGTGCACCGATAGATAACCTGCATAACAGAAGCATTTGTATCGTTAAAAACCTTGTCATTTCTACATAGCCAAAGCGACCAAATAACGACAATCGCTCCCACCCTGCTAAAGAGTTTAAACCTAGGATCCACACCGTTAAGCCAATTGTCAAAAATGTGTGCAACGCTACGCGGTGGATATAAGGTAGAACCTATCTGGATGGCTAACCATATAGACTAGCAAACTCACACTGGAAGAATAAGTGTGTAATAGTCTCGTCATGTTGACAGAAGACACACTTTTTACTTTCGTGCCAATTGCGTTTGGCAAGGTTATCTTTTGTAAGAATTACTCCTCGATGAAGATACCATGCAAACACCTTAGTTTTTAGCGGGATCTTCATCTTCCAAATTTTGTTATTATTCTTAATATCGACTGGTACTTCGGGTAGGATTAAAGCTCTATATATAGAATCAACCAAGAATTTACCATTCTTCGTAAGATTACATTGAAATTTATCTGAACCTTCGTCAATTGGATGGATTCCAAACGGATAAGCAAGGCATTCCGGGATGCTTGTCTTGTCCCAAATAAACTTCTTCTGAATGATACATTTGGTGGGGAGGTATCCAACACCTTAGCGATCGTGTCGCTTTTGTTTCGCACAATATTATACAGAGCCGGATATTGTTCTCGGAGAGTGGATTGGCCTAGCCATTTATCCTCCCAGAATTGAATTTCCAATCCATCCCTAATTGAGAAAGATCATTGTGGGAAAAAGAACTTCTTCGTAGCCATAAGGCCCGCCTAGAAGTGTGAATCGCCAGGTTTCCAAAGAACCTGAGATACGGCTTGAGAGCCCACATACTTCCTCCTAAGGAGGTTTTGCCAAACTCCATCTTCATAAAGAAGCTTGAAGAGCCATTTACCCAGTAAGGTTCTATTCTTGACCTCAAGGTCATGAACTCCGAGCCCTCCTTGGTCTTTAGGGAAGCAAACCACACTCCACTTAGTCAGCCGATATTTTGTCTTCTCACTATCCCCTTGCTAAAAGAATCTAGACCGGAAATAATCCAATCGTTTTAAGACTCCTTTGGGAAGTTGGAAGAATGAAATCATATACAGTACCATATTCGTTAGTACAGAGTTTATGAGAACCAATCTTCCCCCAGGGATAAGAGTTTGCCTTTCCAGTATTTAAACGTAATTGAAGTCTCTCCTCCACCTTTTTCCATTCAGCATTTGTGAGTCTCCGATAATGGATCGAAATACCCAAATAGTTGATACGAAATTGACCTTGCATACAACCGAAAAGTTCAGCATACAAGGCGGCATTTTCTTGAGCCTCGCCAAAACAAAACAATTCACTTTTATGGAAATTTATCTTAAGACCTGATAGTTGCTTGAAGGCTGACAAAATCAACTTTAGGTTACGAGCTTTTTTGATGTCATGTTCCATAAAAATAATTGTAGGCATATTAAAGAATCGATCAACCACCATCGACTAGATGTGGAATCACTCCTTCAATTTGACCCTCAGACTTAGCGCTTTCGATCAAGATAGCCAACATATCAGTCGCTATATTAAATAGTATTGGCAATAGCGGGTCACCTTCTCTAAGGCATTTTTTGGTTTGAAAGTATTTGCCAGTGTCATCATTGACTTTAATGGCTACACGTCCTCCCGAAACAAAGCTATTTATTAACGCATGCCACTCAGTAGAAAAACCTTTCATTCTAAGAGTCTGCTGAAGAAAAGACCAATTGACTTTATCGTAAGCCTTCTCAAAATCTATTTTAAGAATTACCCCATTCAGCGTTTTCCTATGTAGTTCGTGAACTGTTTCATGTAGGATCGCCACCCATCTAGGATGTTACGTCCTTGCATGAAAACAGTCTGTGACGGACGAACCACATGATCTGCCACACTGTTCAATCGAATCATAGCAACTTTAGTGAATATTTTAAAACTAACGTTCAGATGGCATATATGTCTGAATTGTTGAATCATTTCTGCCTCATTAACCTTAGGTAATAAAATTATCTCACCAAAATTGAGACGAAACAACTCTAACTGTCCAGCATGGAGACAGGTGAACAATTGAAGTAAATCAGTCTTGATAACATCCCAGAAGTTCTGGTAGAACTCAGCTGGGAAACCATCAGGACCAGGAGCTTTATTATGTTTCATTTGGAAAACCGCCTTTCTCACGTCCTCCTCTGAGTAGAGGTCAGTAAGTAGACTATTTTCCTCATCTGAAGCCTGGGGTATATCCGCTGTTCTAGATTCATCCAGTGAGAAGTTTCCTTCCTCTGGTGCTCCGAACAGGCCTTTATAATAGTTAGTAATATACGACTTGAGTTGTTCATGGCCCTCAATCATTCCCTCATCCTGGACAAAAGAATGAATACGCTTTTTCCTGTCTGCCATTAGCAATACTATGGAAATAGCGAGTATTCGAATCCCCTTCAAGGATGAATTGGGCTTTGGAACGTTGATACCATTTTAACTCCTCCTCACGCAGTAGTTTTGCTATCTGTGCATTAGATTGGCTCTTTAGCTCAATCTCCTGTGTGGATAACAGTCGAACTTCTGCTAATGCCTCTAGAGCATCAATTATCGAGGATAGTCGTATCTTTTCTTTTTTAAGTAAACCAGTAGTATGGCGAGCCCAACCGACTAGGTGTGTGCCTAAAGCACGGATCTTGTTGTTCCACCTCTGGATCGGCGTATCACCAGCAACCGGTCTTTCCCAAATTCTTTTGACCAACTCATGGAAACCCTCATGATGCAACCATCCAAGTTCAAACTTGAAACGCGGGTTACATGGTGGTCTAGGCATGCCTGTGGTCAAAAGGATAGGAGCATGGTCCGACAATCCCTCAATACATTCTAGAGCCCGTACCGACACCAATGGGAACCTAGAGTCCCAATCAGTATCCATCAGTACACGGTTTAATTTTTCATATGTGGGTTCAGGGAGAGAATTAGCCCAAGTGAACTGTCTCCCGACCATTGATATTTCTCTTAAGTTTAAGCTGTCAATGACTGCATTGAACAAAAGAGACCAACGGTTGTCGATATGACCCCTACTTTTCTCAAATGGATAACGAAGCAAGTTGAAATCTCCACCAATGATAAAAGGGTGTGGGTTATCTTTTGCTAAGTTTACCATCGCACAGAGAAAAGCCGACTTAGCCTCCTCCTGGGCCGGCCCATACGCGGCAACAAGACTCCAAATGAAATGGTCGGATTTATTACGGATGTGCATTTTTATATGAAAATCACCATCCGAAACATCCAACACTTCCATGGTATCAGTCCTGATGCCTAGTAAAACGCCCCCGGAGCGGCCATGGGGAGGACGAGAGTACCAATCAAAGTCTAGACCGCCCGAAAGTCGGTTCAATAGAGTTTGCGAGAACTCACGTCTTCTCGTCTCAGAAATAGCTAGAAAATCCAAATTATGGCCCCGAATGCAACCAGCAAAGTGCAAATGTTTAGCCAAGTCACCAAGACCTCTGCTATTTGCGAACATGCCATTCATTGGGAAACCGTGGGGGATTTGGATAACTTTGCCCGTTTCCGAGACAACTTGTTAGAGGAAAATTTTGATTTCCGACCGGATGCTTTTAACTCATACAATGAGCACAAACCGTCGTCATCCAAACCAACCTCCGACACTTCACCAATTAGATGAGAAAGAAGTTGACCATCTGATGTGGCATTCGCTTCTTCTTCATCCATATAAGAGGCTGACAACACAGTCGAAACATTAGGAATAACCGTAAGACGGTCAAATTCCATATGCCTCAAGACTTTAGTTGATACACCTACTTGTTTTTTACTACTACCAAGGTAAACTCCTGCACTAGAAAGCTTTGAATGAATTGAATTTGAAGAAAAAGAAAGAAAAGACTTTGAACTCATTTCCGTACCGGGATAGTCCAAGTTGCGCGCAGCTTTCCGACGCATGGCCTTCTTCAAGGAGTCTTCATCCGTCGCCGACGCCCCGTCCAAAGACACCCCGAACCTCTCACTACGACGGGTCGGAGTGACCCCATCAACAAAAGATGAGTCAGTGGGAGGAGGTGTACATGGCATGATGGAGCCTCCGGCGGTGTACGCTACCTCAGAAGAAGCGGACAACTGGGTCGGCAGTGGTGATGTAGCAGCCGACCCAGCGCCTCAGCATTCCCCCTCGGTGTAGTGCAAGACGGGGTGGTCATAGTCGTAGTCGAGACCACCCCCATCTTAGCAGCATCCGCGCCTGGTCCTCCATGAGGAGACAGGTGGGTCTGTGTCGGAGTCGAGACCACGCCCGTCCCCGCAGTACCTGCGACCAGTCCTCCCTGGTCCGTCCCTACTGAAGACGTCAGTCCGAGCTGAGCAGCCAGGGGAGGTTGGTGTCACGGCCTCCCCCCAGCCCAGCCCAGCAGATGGAGCCGCACTGCTCGGCATGCTGCCGGCCTCACCACGGCCCAGCCCAGCAAAGGCAGCCACGTCGGGTGACCTGCTATCGGCAGGCCATGGGCCAGAGTGGCCAGCGACAGCCCACGACTCGGCGCCCAGCCCAGCCGAGCAAGCTGGACCAACAGGCGGCCCACAAGTGACAGGAGCCCAGCTCCCAGAAACATGAGACGGCGACGCCATCTGCAGGTGCGACCCTGATAGGAGGACATCAAAACCTCCGGAGAGGGAGCAGCAAGCTCGGCGATGAACGGCGAATCTTCTCCACAATCTCCCTTCCTCTCGGAGTACTCGGACAAGAATTGTAAGGAGTAATAGCCATCACCGAACTGACTTGAGCCCCAGGAGCTACGCTCTTGCTAACGGTCGGTGTCCTGAAAGAAAGGTTGGCATCAACATCCATGTTAGTGGTGAGAGAGCTCTGTAAGTCATCCTATCCCAAAGATCCCTCCATGCCTTGCTCATTTCCTTCCTCATCATCAGCATCATCACTCTTTCGTCGCCAAAAGAAGGGGACGAAGTTGGGATCCGGAACAAAATCCACAGCCTCGCGACGGAAAAAGAACGCATACTCCTTGAGCTTCACCACACACACAACCCAACATACAGACGATCATCACTCTCTCACTTTTCAAGCACTTGCGAGTCCAACATACCCACCAGAATGCGAACAATACCACGGCTCCGGTAAGTAACAAGGTCAACATCAAGAGTAGTCCCAATAAGGGAACCCACAGCCCAAAAACCAAGGAAGTGTCTCACTGCGTATGGCACGCCCTGAACATGTACCCAGACCTTCTCGAGCATTCTAGTCGGAGCTACATCTTGAGTCTTCCACAAAGAAATAGAAGCTTGTGCCTTAAACGAAGGAATATTCAGCTGAATACCGTCCACCCTCTGGAGATCCTTGACAGACGGGAACCCAATGAGAAAAACATCAGTACCATGGGCATGACCTCCCAAGTCCACTGTGAAGAGTGGCACATCCTGGACATCAGGATCTCTATAGCAGTCGCAGGAACAGGCTCGCCGACAACCGTAACCAGCGCAGTGGGAGAGTTCGTCGGTATCAGATGAGCCTTGTAGTTGCACAAACATTGTCTCATCAATACGATAGCACTACAGGAAGCAGGTGCTACGCCGACGGCCATACCCTACGCTGACGGCTTTTTGTCGGGGCCATCGGTGTAGGCTCCGACGAGGCCAGCCCGTTGACATGGCCGTCGGCGTAGGATATGCCGTCAGCATAGGCCGTATACACCGACGGCTGCCATCGGCGTAACTTCGGCTGTCGGCGTAGATGTAGCCAGGCCGTCGGCATATCGAGGCCGTCGGCGTAGGGCCAGTTCAGGGAAGAGGTGACGGTGTAGCCTCCGCTACGCCGACGGCTTTGCCGTCAGCAAAGGATACATGCTATTTAATCTTTATTTTTTTATGCTTCCTTTTATGCGTATAGCTACGCCGACGGCATAGTTACCATGTTTTTTTTATAATCTTCATTTTTATGTATTTATTTGTTACTCTCAATAAGTTTAATATGTTTTTTATTCATTTTATGTATATAGCTACGCCGAATAGCGGTGTCCACCCACATAAAATGACGTCGCGAATCTTGTCTCTCAGAATTGCACGTCAAGAAATTGCGTAAGTGTTATTGCATGTGTGTGAATATTATCGCAAGAGTTGGGTGGATCTTAGTTTTGGGTGTTCCTATGTCCTAACCTAACACAACCAAGCAAAAAAGTCCACTGGCCTACACCCTTTCGACTCCGTTCAAAGGGGTAGACGGAAACTTTGACTTTTTTCCAGCGGGTCTAGGGTTTCGCCGAAGCGGGGCTCCGGAGCGTCGGAAACCCACCAAAACCTAGATGGTTCCATACCATATATATACAAGTGTGTTGGGTGTTGTACATGTCCAAGATCCTACTCCGATGTGTGACCGGCTTCACCGGCTTCACTTTCTCTCTAGTAAGTTGGTGGACTTATAGCTCGCAACTCCCATTTTGGGCGAAACAGAGGGAATCTTTACAAGAGTTGTGTTGACGAGGGGTAGACTCATCAAGACCCATGGTTAAGGTCCCTAGGTTATGAATATGGGGGAGAGAACGTGGTAGAGCTGGAAGTATCGTCGGCTGACAAGCAGGGCAAAGATTTTACCCAGGTTCAGGGCCCTCGTGTGGAGGTAACACCCCTACGTCCTGCCTGTCTGTTATTGATTTGTGAATATGATGGTTACAAGGATCCCGGCGAGATGTCGATCTCGCTAGGGTTTGTGGCTCTGGTGGTTCGTTGTCTGGTTCGATGGCCCTCCCAGTCCTTAAATAATAGGCTGGGTCCCGGGTGTTCGTAACCGACTCGATTTACAAGTAAGGAAACTCTAAACCGACTATTGCTTCGCCAAACTTGAAGGATACTTCATCTTCGTGGGCCTCCCTTCATGGGCTTCATGTAGGCTCTGATAGTTGGGCCTAGTCGATACGTGCACCAGGTACCCTCATGGTAGGGTACCCGATAGGCATACCCATGTCAGTAGCCCCCGAGTACTTGTCTGATTCGAAGAGTCGGGCATGGACTCATACATCATGCACGTTATATATATTTTTACATCTGTATTTAGAATTCTTATGAAATAACACATGTTAGCAATGCCGAGTGTTTTCATCGACTATGAGTTTTTGCTTATGATAATCAAGGGATATTAGCTTAGCAGGCCCGGCACACACGACGGATCGGGGCCGGTTAACTACCATTTGTGGCAAAACCATACTAGCTTTCAATCAAACTCGAGTCCCCGGACTCGAATCTGGAACAAACTGGACAGACTCGAAACGGCCGTTGAGGTCTTACTGAATCGAACTGCAGTATAATTTTGAATCTACCCAACGCGTCCGTCGGGGATTTTCATCATGTCTGCTGACATGGAACATTTAAGGATAACGCTGCTGGAGCGGTCCTTAGCCCAGCTCGACTGATCGGCGGGTCTTACCTTTGCACTTATGCATGCAGCATCCAAGGATCGTCGGATCAACTCGGGAATATTTTGAGTGTGATTTTGCTTATGAACTTAGTCGAATGTTCCGTCGACTGTACTTTTGCCATTATTCTATCGGGTGCGCGACAGCGCTCCCGATGGGAGTAGCCCCCGAGATTGTGCTTTATTGCTTGCAATGGAGGATAATCTCAAATTCTTTTACCCTGCACATTTTAGTCAAAGAAATTTTTTGATACGCTCCCGATGGGAGTAGATGCTGCAGTCGAAAGAATTTCGACTGGCCTCTATGACTTTTGCTAAAAAACCAACCGAAACTTATGCGAGAGACCACCCGAAGATATCATCGAGTGACGTTTTATGCCAGTTGTGAAAAGAGAACAACGTCAGCAATGACGCATTTTGCGACTGCTATCTCTGACAAACGATGGCGTGCCTGGAGAGGCTTTGATAAGACGTGACCCTGTTCTGTGGGCCCGTTTTTGCAGAGCTGACCAGGGATACGCCGCGTGGACTTGATTTGACCGTTCGGCCCTATTTTCACGGGGCGTGATGATGGCTTCCTGGATTCTCGTGCGTAGTGGGCGGAGTGGCCGGCGACGGTTGCTCTCCGTGGCCGCCACGTGTATGGCCAGATTTCGCGCGGAGCGTATGGATTTGTTTTAACGGCTACGATCGTTTTTGCGCTCTGTGGTAAATAGGGGGGACGGCGCTGGCAAATTTTTTACTTGCCATTTGCCCCCTGCGCCGCCCCTCGTCTCCTTCCTCGCGCTGCCCCTCCATTGTCTGCGCCCAAGTTCTTTGCCCCACACCTCCTCCACTTTAGCAATGGCGAAAGGTGGAGGTGCGAAGCGTGGTGCTGCTGCCGCCGCCGCGACCGATGCGACCAAGGGCAAGAAGGCCGCGGCGGGTACATCTGCATCCGCCGCGCTGAAGAAGGGCAGCGGGGACTGGGCGAAGTCCACCGTCAAGGACGCCCATCTGCTCAAGCTCCGCGAGCAGGGATATCTGCCTCCCGCGGAGCAACTCGCCGTCCGCGCTCCCTCGCCTAAGGAGGTATGCCCCGAACCACGCGCCAACGAGCGCGTTTGCTTTGCGGAGTTTGTATCCAGGGGCTTCTCGCTTCCCCTCCACGACTTTGTTCGTGGCCTCCTTTATGCCTACGGGGTGCAGATCCACGATCTCACCCCGAACGGTATTATGCATATTGCGTGCTTTATCACGCTATGCGAGTGTTTCCTTGGCGTCGCACCCAGCTGGGCGCTATGGAAGACCATATTCATGGTGCGACCCAACAGAGGAGGTGGTCGCACCTACCCCGTGGGCGGCTGCGGCATACAGGTGCGCAGCGACACCCGCTATTTCCGCCTGAAGACCGTCGACTCCGCGCAAGGCTGGAGGAAAGGGTGGTTTTATGCGAGTGTCGAGCAAGAAGGAGTCGCCACCTTCTCGACTGCAGCTTACGTCAGGACCAAGGCGTGGGATCACCAGCTCTCAGCCGAAGAAATGGAGGAAGCACGCCCTTTGCTGACTCGAATCGACGGACTGCTGGACAAGGTCACAGGCATTCATTTGATCGCCACCTTTGTGAAGAGGCGGGTGTGGCCCATCCGTGCCCGAGCGCACCCCATGTGGGAGTATGAAGGCGCGGGACATCACCCGAATGAACGCAGAGGAGCTTTCAAGGAGTGAGCTGCTGACGCATGTGCGTCACATCACCAATTGACGACAGGCGACACTTGCAACGTCGACTGCCCTGTTGCACCATATGGGTTGGAGAACCCTTTGCTTGAGGTATGTATGTGTTATAGCCTGCTTGCAATGAAGAGTTTGCCATCGCATGTTTTGTGATACGCGATTTTTGATTCTGACTTTGCAATTTGTGATGTGTGCTATGCAGGGTCACTCGACTGCTGCCTCCCTTCCTCCTCTGCCTGAAAATGGCGAGACTGAAGAAACACAGGCACAGGTGGTGGACCCGAAAGGGGATCAGTCGCCCATCCCTTCCGCCACCACTTCACGTGTGAGGATGCGAGGAAGAAGCAGCAGAAGAAGTCCAATCTGAAGACAAGGCTCCTTCTGACCAAGAAGTCGATACCGCGCAGCCAAGCGGCGTCGACTGGCCAAGAAGGCGCCTTCTGCTGCCAGTTCGCCCGCGAAGGAGCAAGTCTTGGAGGATGACGAGGAATCAGATTCACCACCTGTTTTCCAAGCCGCTCCTTTGCGTGCGTGCTCAACAAGCTCGACTCTTCCGCTTCAGTCGAGTGGTACCCCAGCCTTTGGAGGACCAATTTTTGGCGACTCCGAAGACGAGGAAGATGAGGAGCACAGGTATGTGTGTTTTTGAGTATGATATGAAAATGTTTGTGCTGTCATTTTTTGTGCTGACCATCCTTTGTTTTGTTGTGTTGCTCACAGTGCTGAAAACAACCAGCCTGGGACTCCTCCAGTCGAGAATGTTCCAGCCGTGGAGCACTCGAAGTCTGCACCGACTGGAAACGAGGCTGCCCAGCCCATGGCCACTGACGCTGTCGTTGAAACAGCCAAGGCGGCAACTCCAGATGTCGGGACATCGGTCGCGGCTCCCGAGCCGTGGATGAACCACGTGAGTAACTTTTTTGCTTGACCCGTTTAGTTGTAGGTCTGTGAGAATTTTTCGATTTTTGCTGAATCCGTGTGCTCGCAGCCCTTCTACCACACCTTGGCAGATTCTGCCAAGGCTTATGTCCAGGTGGAGCAGGAGAGGGACACCATGCGCGCCGAGCTCGAGCGGCTCAGTCGTGAGTTCTCCTTTTTGCTTTTGTTTTGCCCAACTTCTTTTCGCAATGCCTGATTTTGTCGAGTATTGAATACACGTAATTTTTGCTGGGCCAGGCGAGAAGAAGGAGCTGGAAGACGCACTCGCCGCGCAGCGCGAAGAATCGAAGAAAGAGCTGACTGCCGCCACCAACTCAGCTGCTGCACGCGAGCGAGAATATGCTGACCAGCTCGCGCACTCGCGCAGGCCATGGGAGGTGAGTAATCTTTTCTCCTTTTGATATGACTATATAACTTGTCGAGTGTCGTACTTATGCCTGTTTTGAATTGTGCAGAAGCTGTTGGCGCACCGGCCTCTGCAGACGTGGCGAGTGACGATCTTTCGCTGGAACAGGCTGTGGGCGGCTTAGGCGCTCTGTGCAACCAGGCGAAAGAAGCACTCGCCAAATCAACGAGCACACTTGGTGCTGTATACCAAGTGGTGTTCCCTACTGGCGTGGTGCCGTCGACGGTGGATGACTTCGCCAACGTGTTTGGCCCCGGGACGTCCACCATGGCGGGTTTTGCTCGCGCCAACACGGTACGCGGATCCGAGTCCACCATCAAGCTTCTTATGGGACATGGGATAGATTGCGACTATGAGGCAGCACTGTCTGCGTTCCCTCAGAAGCCAGACGGGAAGCCCATTTCGCTGAAGGGGGTGAGCGGAGCAGCCGCGCGACTGGCTGAAGTTTTCATGAACACCATGGAGCGCCGGGCACTCGAGACTGCCAATCGTCTGCTTAGGAAATCGAAATCTTAGGCTTAGGGTAGCTGTACCCTTTTGCTTTTTTATGCCTTGTAATGATACCTTCTGAACTGCGCGAGTCTGCGCTTTGTTTTTGCTACCTTGTTTATGCAAACTGTCTTTTGCCAATGTCTTTCATTTGGAGAGTTGTATGCTTATGACGCGAGTCTTACAAACTTTGTGTTTGTGATTATGCTCTTTGAACAGTCACGAGAACCTGCTACTGCGACTAGTTCCTCGCAGGCTCCAACCACCACCCGATCCCAGGGTCAGGTGGCAAATGATGCCAAGGTGATGGAGTATATGAAGGCTAAATATGTGAGAATGGAGCAAGATCTGAAGGACGCCCAGGCTGAGCTGAGTCGATTGAGGGCCAGACCCGCGTTGGCCACCCAACGCGAGGATTATGTTCTCGGGGAGATGGAGCTTGTGAACAGGCAACTCGAGTGTAAGTTCGAATCTTGCTTTGTTTTACAAGCTTTTTGTGTAGCTTTTGTCCTTTTGATCTAACTGGTGCGCCCGTATTTGTAGGCTTTGTCGACAACTTCCAGGCTGAACAGATTCGCGTGGAAGGACGCCTGGATAGCGTGGTTGACGACCCTACAACTGGGCGTCAACACTTTTGGCTTGATAGGTACCATGCCCGCATACTTGCCACCCTGAAGGATCGCGTCTGGCGAAGTGCTGAGCTGCTGGAGTTATGCCGGGCATCGTTTATTCGTCTGAACGAGACTCTTTTTCCTTCGGGGCCACAACCACAAGGGATTCGTGCTGTGTTGAACATCTTCCGCCAAACAAATCCCATTCGAGAGTTGCTGTCTCAAAGACTTGTAATTGGAGCCAACGCTGCAATGGCGTATATGCGTAGTCGAAAACCAAGGTTGGTGTTGCGGACACCTGCAGCCGGAGAGGTTCTCGAACAAAAAGACTTGGATGACACGATCCAAGCTGCGGAGACACTGATCGAGTGCACTCGCGAACAGCTTTGCGGCCCCGAGCTGCCCGTAAAAGACGAGCCTGAGGATTAGAATGGTTTGCGAGTGCAATTTTTGTATAGGGGGCAGCCCCCGAGTGTAATTTTTGACTCTTTGTATATTGTATAGTTTGTATACTTTGATTTTTTGCCGAGCCCCCGAGTCAATCGAGCGGGGTTTGTGAAATATGTGTTGGTTATGAACCGATGACTGTGCAGCCCCCGAGTATTCGAGTGCGGCTGCAAAGTTTTTATGTTCTTTGTTCGGATCCTTGTTACGCAGCCCCCGAGGGTCTCGGGTGCGGTTAAGGTATGAATTATGCAGGTGGTAGCCACAAAGGAGTCGAAGGAACATTGATTTTATTCCTCTTTTGAATGTTAGGCTGCAGGCCGCCTCATTAAAAACCTTCCAGTCCCCTTAGGTACCCTGGTAAGGAAAAGAGCGCGTCTGAAACCTGCAGCCATCCGACATATAGCCTATTACATTGTATGACTGTGAGCACTTTATGCGTAGAAACGGCGCAGATGCGCAACGTTCCACGGATTGTGAGAGGGTTCGCCTGTCTTCGCGTGCTTCAGTCGATATGCACCTCCACCAAGGACCTCCGTGATGATGAAGGGGCCCTCCCATGGGGAAGCGAGCTTGTGCACCTTCTTTTGCTTCAGTCGAAGAACCAGGTCGCCAACGACGAAGGACCTGGTGCGCAGTCGACGGCTGTGGTAGTTGCGAAGGTCCTGCTGGTAAACAGCTGTGCGGGCTAAGGCCGTGTCGCGCGCCTCATCAAGCAAGTCGACTGCGTCTTCGAGTGCCTCTTCTGCGTCTTCTTCATTGTATGCTTCAACTCGTGGTGCGTTGAACCTTACGTCTGATGGCAGAATCGCCTCTGCACCGTAGACCATGAAGAATGGGGTGAACTGCGTAGAAGTGTTGGGAGTTGTGCGTAGGCTCCATAGCACAGACGGTAGTTCTTCGACCCAAGCACCTGCAGCTCTTTTGAGTGGCACCAGGAGGCGCTTCTTGATCCCACTCGTCACAAGCCCATTGGCCTTTTCGACTTGGCCATTGGATTGCGGATGCGCCACGGATGCGTAGTTGAGCGTAATGTCCTGCTCTTTGCAAAAGGTTTTGAACTCCTCAGCCGTGAAGTTTGTGCCGTTATCAGTGATGATACTGTTTGGGACACCGAAGCGATAGATGATGCTCTTTATGAAGTTGACTGCCGTAGTAGCAGTCGAATTTGTGATGGGGACCGCCTCGATCCACTTTGTGAACTTGTCGACTGCCACCAGTAGGTGAGTATGCCCGCCATGCGATGATTTTTTGAGTGGCCCAACCATATCGAGCCCCCATTGGGCGAAAGGCCAGGCCAGCGGTATAGTCTTCAACGCCGATGCGGGTGCGTGCGGCCTTGTTGCGAATTTCTGGCAGCCGACGCACCTTTTGACTATGTCCTCCGCGTCTTTGAGTGCTGTAGGCCAGTAAAACCCTGCGCGAAAGGCTTTGGCTACGAGTGATCGACTGCTGGCGTGATGCCCACAGGTACCTGCATGAATGTCTCGAAGTATGGCTTGGCCATCTTCGAGTGCGATGCATCTTTGGAACATACCTGATATGCTGCGCTTGTATAACTCGCCGTTGATAACGGTGTATGCTTTTGATCTTCGAGTCACGCGTCGGGACTCGGTTATGTCATCTGGTAGCTCGCTACGGAGTATGTAAGCCAGAAAAGGTTGAGTCCAGGTTGGCTCAATGAGAAATACCTCGACAGGGGGGTCCTCTGTGCTAGGCATTTTGCTTTTGGGTGGCGTAGTCGACGGAGGAGGCTCTCGTTTCTCCTTGATGGATCTGTGTTCAATACGCTCGAGGAAGACACCAGGTGGAATTTGTGCGCCAGTTGAGCCAAGATTGGCTAGCATGTCTGCTTCTTCGTTGCTTTCCCTTCCTATGTGCTCTCAACTCGCAGCCCTCGAAGCTGCCTTCTAGTGTGTTGTACAGATCGCGATAAGCGATCATGTTGTCCGCGATTGCGTCGCAGGCCTTCATTGTTTGCTGCACCACGAGGTTGGAGTCGCCGTAGATCATCAGTCGAGTGCACCCGAGTGCCTTTGCCATCCGCATGCCATGGATCAGAGCCTCGTATTCAGCCTCGTTATTGGAGGGTAGCTTGAATCCCATCTGCAAAACATAACGTAGCTTGTCCCCTTTTGGTGATATGAGGACGACGCCTGCGCCTGCGCCTTCATGTTTCTTGGACCCATCGAAGTACATGGTCCAGGAATTGGCCACGTCTGGTGCTCCAGGTAATTGGGCTTCTATCCACTCGGTTGTGAAGTCGGGTAGGACTTGTGCTTTGATAGCCTTCGGGTGCTCGTACTTGATATCTCTTGGAGCCAGCTCGATGAGCCATTTTGCCACTCGACCCGTTGCATTGGGGTTTGTGAGTATATCACCGATTGCTGAGTTGCTTACCACGGTAATCGGATGCTCGGTGAAGTAGTGTGTCAGCTTCCTTGAGGACATGAATACAGCGTATGCCAGCTTTTGATAGTGCGGGTACCGCTGTTTTGATATGGAGAGAACCTCGCTCAGGTAGTAGACTGGACGTTGTATGCTTTGGATGTGCCCCTCCTCCACGCGTTCGACTACCAGTACGGTGCTCACCACCCTGTTTGTAGCCGAGACATACAGGTAGAGTGGTTCCCGTTCCTTAGGTGCGACGAGGATTGGAGGGCTTGTGAGGATCCGCTTGAGATCTGTGAAGGCTGCTTCAGCTTCTGGCGTCCACTCGAACTTGTCCGCCTTCTTCATCAGTCGATAGAATGGTAGAGCCTTTTCACCCAGTTTGCTGATGAATCGACTGAGCGCCGCTACTCGTCCTGCTAGTTTCTGCACATCATGAAGCTTTGAAGGCCTTTGCATGGTGAGGATGGCCTGTATTTTCTCCGGGTCTGCTTCGATTCCACGAGCAGAGACTAGGTACCCTAAGAGCTGCCCGGCTGGAACGCCGAACGTACACTTCTTAGGATTGAGCTTGATATGGAAGCGTTTGAGGTTTGCGAACGTCTCCCTCAAATCGTCGAGTAGTGTGCGTTCTTCCCTTGTGGTAATGACAATGTCATCAACGTAGACCTGGACGTTGCGTCCAATTTGCTTTTTGAGGCAGTCCTGCATCATGCGCTGGTATGTTGCACCCGCGTTTTTTAGCCCGAAGGGCATAGTTGTGTAGCAGTAGACCCCGAGTGGGGTTATGAACGCCGTTTTTTCTTCGTCTTCTTGCTTCATCCTTATCTGGTGATAACCTGAGTAAGCATCCAGAAAGGAGAGTCGTGCGCATCCGGCGGTGGAGTCAACGATCTGATCGATCCGGGGTAGCGGGAAGTGATCCTTCGGACAGCACTTGTTCAGCGCTGTGAAATCCACGCACATCCGAAGGATGTCTGTATGCTTCTTTTCTACGAGTACAGGGTTGGCCACCCATTGTGATTTCTTGATTTCCCTAATGAATCCTGCTGCGAGTAACCGGTCGACTTCGGATTCGACTGCGGTTCGCTTTGGACCGGAGATTCGACGCATCGTTTGCTTGACTGGCTTTGCATCTGGAAACAATTGGAGAGAGTGCTCGGCGAATTCCCTGGGAATACCTGGCATGTCGGCTGGACACCACGCAAATATTTCCCAGTTCTCACGGAGGAATTCGACGAGCGCGCCTTCCTATGCGATAGGCAGGCTCGAAGATATGTTGACTGTCTTGGTCGGATCGGTCGGGTGCACCTGATGCGACCTTGTGTCATTTGTAGCATTGAAGGATCTGTCGACTGCCAACTTCTTATGCTCTGGAAGGAGTGTGCGGTCGTTGGTAATCGCTAAGTCAGCGAGTGATTCCTCCACCCCGAACATCTCGGAGATTTTGCTGAACTCGCGGTCGCAAGCATCGGACCTTTGAAAGTTTCCACGGACAGTGATGACTCCCTTTGGTCCTGGCATCTTCAGCGTGAGGTACGCATAGTGTGGCACCGCCATGAATCGAGCAAACGTCGGGCGACCAAGAATAGCATGGTATTGTGATTTCCAGTCGACGACCTCGAACTCAATCGACTCTGTCCTGAAGTGGCTTACGTCCCCGAACGTAACGTCGAGTTGTACGGTGCCTTCTGGGCTAATTGCTTTGCCAGGAACGATACCGTGGAAGGTATTTGAAGATTTTGGGAGGTTTTCGACTGACCTGTTCATTTTGCGGAGTGTGTCCGCGAAGATGATGTTTATGCCGCTGCCTCCATCCATGAAGACCTTGGTCATGGCGTAGCCTCCTATTTGCGCGTCGAGTACCAGAGCCGCATGCCCTGGTCGAGCTACAGCTGGGGGATGATCCTCTCGACTAAAGCTTATGGTGGTTTCCGATCCCTTCAGAAATTCAGGCACGGCTGGAGGTGCCATGACAGCCAAGTTCACCTGTCGAGTGATTAGTTTTTGCTGCCTGTTAGAGGGGCGACCCTTTTGTATCATGTACATCTGCCCGTGGGGCTGTGGATATTGATCATCTTCCGCCCGTAGCACAGGTTGTATGGCACCTGCGAGATTTGCGCCTGGAGCAGGCTGTGGTGCGGGTTGCGGTGGCGGCTGTGGCGCCATGAGAGCGGGCACAGCGTTCGGCTGTGGTACGGGTGCAGGCATGGGCTGAGCAGGTGCTGGGCCATTCCTCTTGAGTCGTATCACATAGTCAGTCGCCATTTGGTCGAATTCCCTGCAGTTCCTTAGGGTGTGATTGGAGCGTAGTTTTCCGTCGTCCCCCTTGAAGAGGTGGAATCTGCACCAGTCGTCCATCTTTTCCTCGAACGACCGCTCGGGTTTTGCGTCGCTACGTTTGCGCCATTCTTGCCTTTTGTAGCTATCGCTCCGCTGCTCGCGATCTCGACTGTCACGTCGATCATCCGAGCGTCGATTGCTTCTATCATGGTCCTCCTTTGGCTGTGTGTATCCAGCCGCCATGAACTCGGGTCTGTTATCGTCGTAAGGACGTCTGGACCGTTTACGCCTGCGATCTTCTCTGTATGAATCTCTGCGGCTTCGACTGCCGCTTTCGTAGTTGTCGCGTGTTGGGGAAGCACGGGATCTGCGTACAGAATCCTCTCCATCTGCCCACTCAGTCGCAACTTTGATGAGGTCAGCCAGGGAGGTTGGCTTTTCACGACCAAGTGCCTCTTTGAAGTCCTTCCTGGCGAGACCTTGTATGAAGGCATCCATGGCCCTGTCTTCTGACACTTTGCCAACCGAATTGCGTATTTCGGTCCACCGCCGTATGTATGATCTCAGCGACTCGTCTGATCGTTGAGTACATGTCCTTAATTCCTCGAATGTCTTCGGGCGCTCACACAGAGGCTCGAAGTTTTTGATGAAGTCTCTGCGGAAATCATCCCACGAGTCATATGATGATGGAGGGAGTGATTTGAGCCAGTCGCGGGCAGTTCCTTCGAGCATAAGTCGTATGTACTGCATCGCCGTGGTGTTCGTGCCCCGCTGGCATGCCACGGCGAGTCTGTAATCTTCTAGCCACCCAGAAGGTTCTTGGCGACCGTTGTACTTGGGTTGCTCGCCTGTCAACTTGAACCGTTTGGGCATCCGCGTCTCACGGATGCGTCGAGTGAAGCACAATGCTCCGCATGGCTCTGGTTCGCGATCAGAGTATGAATCGCTGCTATAGGATCTTCGAGACCTGCTCCTGCTGGACCTGTGCCGGCGCGTGCTTCTCCTTCCTTCATCCGAGTGGTGGCTGCGACCACTGCGATGATGTGCTGCGTGTCGTGAGTCGACTATGTCGCGATCGCGATCCCTTGCTGGAGTTTTGTCTTCTGGCTGCATAGCCTGTGCCGCTAGAGCTAGCGATTTGAGTTGTTGGCGATGCAGGGCTGCGTTAGGGTCATTCGCCGGAGGTTGTATTGCCTTGAGGTAAGCACCTACGGAGAATAATGCACCCGCAGCAGTTTTGGGTACTGGGATTCCGTTAGCGTCCTCTGTCATGAACGACAGGTTACGGGTGATTGCTACCCTTTCATGTTCTGGAAGGCTTGCCAACCGCGACCTAGGTCGAGGGGTTGGTTGCTGTGTGGACCCGAGGGATTGCTCCCTTCGTCGGGCACTCGAGAGGCTGGCTTGCCTTTTGCGCTCCTCGAGCGTCGCTCGGTAGTTTTGCAGTCGAATTGACTCCTGCCAGTTGAAGTACTGGAAGGTCAACATCTCCTCTGGAGTGGAGTTTGGCGGCATCATAGTGCACTCCTTTATGACTTTATCTGCTTTTGCTGCCATCTCCTCCGTGATTGTCAAGGTTGTGACCCCATCTGGCATGGTTACCGTGCATGGGAATTGTGCAGGCCTGCGAGCGGCAGCGTCTGCGGATGATTCTGCGGTGAAGGCCACGTAGACCTGATGGGGCGTGACCCGAGGACAGGTGTATGTGCTGTCGATTCCAGTCATGGACTCGACATCGCCATCGAGGCTCATGTCAGAGCCAGTGTGTTCATCGAGTAGATCTTCGAGGCGAATCTCGTTGTCGATGTGCTCATCACCTATGCTCATCTCGGTGTTGGCGAAGCCATTACGGATTTCTGAGTCGAGGTTGGTGTTGGTGAAGATCTCCGAGTCGACGTTGTTGTCGTTATGAATCGCGGGCTCGTAGAAGTCATCGAGGGAGATCCCGCAGTCGAAACTCTCGTCGAGTGGTAGGTTGAAGTCGATGTTGCTTGTGTTGTATGCTGATTCTGCTTCCTCGCCTTGGAGTTCCGTCATCATGAACCTATCGAGCTCGCCGGTCGACATGGTTGTTGCGGGCGAGCAGGCTTCAGGATTCGACGATGGGGCGAGCGCAGTCGACGGAGCCTCGAGTGCACCCAGCGCCAGTTGTTGCGGATCTGCTGAGTCCTGCGTGCCAAGATTGTTTACGAAAAAATTGAATGCTCCAACAGTTAAGCTCAAACCTGATTCAAGGCCAGAAAACGCCTCCTGAAGCTCCGGCGAGTGCGGATTGAAATTCATTGGAAGAGCAGATGCGCTTTTTGCGGGTGAAGCGGGCAGGCTGCCGCTTTTCGAGTAGATCGGCGAGTCGCCGTGTGTCGCCTGGATCGGCGAGTTGCTGTTTGCTGACATGGCCGGCGAGTTGCCGTTTGCAGATGAGATCGGCGAGTTGCCGTTTGCTGGTGAGATCGGCGATTTGCCGTTTGCTGTTGGGACCGGCGAAACTTCGAGTCCAGCGCTATTCTTTCCCACAGACGGCGCCACTTGACGAGGGGTAGACTCATCAAGACCCATGGTTAAGGTCCCTAGGTTATGAATATGGGGGAGAGAACGTGGTAGAGCTGGAAGTATCGTCGGCTGACAAGCAGGGCAAAGATTTTACCCAGGTTCAGGGCCCTCGTGTGGAGGTAACACCCCTACGTCCTGCCTGTCTGTTATTGATTTGTGAATATGATGGTTACAAGGATCCCGGCGAGATGTCGATCTCGCTAGGGTTTGTGGCTCTGGTGGTTCGTTGTCTGGTTCGATGGCCCTCCCAGTCCTTAAATAATAGGCTGGGTCCCGGGTGTTCGTAACCGACTCGATTTACAAGTAAGGAAACTCTAAACCGACTATTGCTTCGCCAAACTTGAAGGATACTTCATCTTCGTGGGCCTCCCTTCATGGGCTTCATGTAGGCTCTGATAGTTGGGCCTAGTCGATACGTGCACCAGGTACCCTCATGGTAGGGTACCCGATAGGCATACCCATGTCATGTGTGGTTCTTGGTTTTGGATGTTCCTATGTCCTAACCAAACACTAAGCAAAAAGTCCACTAGCCTACCCCCTTTCGACTCCGTACGAAGGGGTAGACGGGAACTTTGACTTTTCCCAGCGGGTCTAGCACTACTAGGAAAACAGCTATAGACAGAATCATTTTTTGCGGCGCACTAAATAGCAATGCGCCACAGAAATATTTTGTGGCGCATAGTTTTGCATGCGCCACAGAAATATTTCTGTGCCGCATAGTTTTGCATGCGCCACAGAAATTTTGGAATTCTGTGCCGCACGAAAACGACATGCGCCACAGAAATGTGTATTTTAGCTTTCCGTGGAATCGCCTTTTCAGTTTTGCAAAAAAGAAAAGAAAATGATAAAATCTTCAATAAATAAAATCCTTTGAGATATAGTTAGGCTTTAGTGTCTAGTTTGTATATTAATTTTGAAATATGAATTTTGACCTTTTTTTTGCAAAAAACAGAAAAAGAAATTAAAACGGCCATAACTTTTGCATACGACGTCGAAAAAATACGTTTAATATATCAAAAAAAAACTAGAGAAAAACTGGAGCTCGATTTCACCTGGGTTTACCTGGTGAACTTTTCTTAGATCCTCGAAATTCCAAAAGAAAAAAAAGGTTTGAAAAAGAAGATTTTTTCTACAAAAATTCAAAAAATTCAAAAAAAAAATTAATTTTTTTTGGAGTTGTTGAATTTTTTTGATTTTTTTTTTGAAGTTTTCGGGAATTTTTTATTTTTGAAACTTCTGAAATTTAAAAACACACATACCACACATAAACTACACACACATATATACACATACAAGGCTTAAGAGGATTGATATGATACTTATATCAATAAGAAATTTAGCAGCATAAGGGTGGCTGAGCTGAATAGAACTTGGAAGTTAAGCGTGCTTGGGTTGGAGCAATTTGAGTAAGGGTGGCCTAGCGGTAAGTCATCATTTGAGATAGGTTAAAAATTCAAAAAAAAAAATCAAAAATCCAAATATTTAGGTTTTCCAGTTTATTTCATTTTTTTCGTTTCTTCCTGAATTTTTTTAAAATTTTTAAATTTTAATTTTTTTTATGTATTCTGTGGCGTATATCTTCTGGGTGCGCCACAGAAATGTGAGAATTCTGTGGCGCATGTAGATATTCGCCACAGAATCACAATTTAGTGGCGGGATATCTGTGGCGCACCCACCGTGCGCCACAGAATTTCAAAATGGTGCGCCACTGATAGCCTATTTCCTAGTAGTGTAGGGTTTCGCCAAAGCGGGGCTCCGGAGCGTCGGAAACCCACCAAAACCTAGGTGGTTCCATACCATATGTATACAAGTGTGTTGGGTGTTGTACATGTCCAAGACCCTACTCCGGTGTGTGACCAGCTTCACTTTCTCTCTAGTAAGTTGGTGGACTTATAGCTCGAAACGCACCCACGCACGCACGCCGCCGCCGCTCAATCCGCGTCTCCCCTACCTCCCCACCTCCTCCATCGTCGCCGCCGCTCGATCCCCACCTCCTCCATCGCCACAGCCGCTCAATCTCTGTCTCCCCTTCCACCCCACCTCCTCCATCGCCGCCGCCGCTCGATCCCCACCTCCTCCATCGCCGCCACCGCTCGATCCCCGTCTCCCCTTCCTCCCCACCTCGCCGCCGGCCGCCACAGACTTGTCGCCTCCGTCGAGCAGGGGAACGCACCCCTCGCCGTCCGCCCTAGCCGTCTGCATCCCCGACCCACCCCCGCCCCTCGTCGTTCGCATCCCCGACCCACCCTCGCCCTCTAGTGTCTCCGGCCGCCCCTCGCCGTCCCCGAGCTCCTCCACGGCCCGTGAGCTCCGGCCCAGGCTCCTCTCCTATGGCCTCGACCCCTCTCCACCGACCTCGGCCCCTAGCTCCTCTACTTCGGCCGCCCACGACGCCCCCACCTTCGGCCCACCTCCATCGGCGCCTCACTGCCTCCTCCGTCCCTGCACCGCCGTTCAACACCGCCACCGGAGGTAGCAACTCAGCTCCACCCTCCTTTGGTTTTTCTGTTAGAGTTTAGGGTTAGTGTTATTGTTGGCTGTTAGCTGTTAGTGTTAATGTTAGCTGTTAGTGTTAGTGTTAGTGTTAGGGTATGTGTTAGAGTTTAGGTGTAGAATTTTTGTGTAGAATTGGTAGAAATTTTGTGTAGTTGTTGTTTCTGTATATGTTAGTGTGCTAGCTAGATGTTAGTGCTAAAATGATTAGTGCGTGTTAGTGATTGTGTCGGTGTTTAGTGCTAAAAATTCATGTTTTAAGCATTTTCATGATTATTTATGTTGTCATACATCTGTGCTAATGTTTATTGTTTGTGTGCATTTCAGATGACTTAGCTTCCCGTCAGCCACCACCGTCGGTCCCGCGCGTCGTTGCGGGCTTCTTCTCCAGCTGATTTTCATGAGTATTTATTTTTCAACATGCTTCTTAATTGCATTACGTATTTATCCATAGTGTCTACATTTTATTATATTTTTATGCTTTAGTATTTATTTTTCAACATGCTTCTTAATTGCATTACGTCTTTATGCTTAGTGTCTATATTTTATTATGTCTTTATGATTACTTGTTTTTTCTTTCTCAATGCAGGTGATTGAACAATATGAGCCAAGGCAAGGAAAACTCGGCGACTTTGCTTAGTACGATGCGCCAAGAGAAGGCTGGAGTTAGACGAAGTGACCGAGGAACAATTCCCAATCCGCGTTACGTTGAGCCCGGCGATGCGCGAGGAGGACGAGGACGAGGACGAGAACGAGGATGAGGTGGAGGACGAGGTGGAGCACGAGGTGGAGTAGACGTGGAGCATCCACCCTCCGCTTCTGGCGACGTGGCTTCCGAGTTGCCCTCCGCTTCTGGCGATGTGGCTTCCCAGTTCCAGTTGGAGGATGAGGTGGAGGACGAGGCGGAAACGGACTCTAGACACGAGGTAGAGGTGGAGCACGAGGTGGAGGTGGAGGGGGAGGCGGCGCCGAAGATTAAGCGGTTGAAAGTGCATGAGCCCTCATGTGTGGTTTTGGTAATTAATGACAATCTCTATGGACTAATGGTTGCATTGAGCTATCCATGTAGGGCTTGTCCATTGGCAATGTTTGAACACCATGTGTTGGTATCAAGATTAAGAGAAGAAGATGAAGTGCAAGTTCAATACGATCCTTCTCGGAAGATATCATTTGATTGAAACTTGCAATGGATACATGAAGACGGAGCTAAGCAAGGCTCTCTCATAATGGAGTATGGGGGAGTATTTGGAGAAGTCTTCGTCAAACATGTGCTAGCAAGCACAATCAAGAAAGGTGTTCCAACTTGAGGGAGTCAAGATCGGCATCATCTAGCTCAAGTGGAATGCGCAAGGCAAAGGTATGATCTTGATAGGGTTTCTATTTTACCGGTCTCTTGGTGTTAGTGGGAGACCGGGTTATAGGATAGACGGCGTACTATCAAGAGGGGCTCTCAAGTGAGTAACTTGATCGCATCTTTGTGGAGAGCTCAAACCTTTGCATACTTGGCATATCATTTTTCTTGGTTCTTATTTGGCTTTTATCCATGTGAGAATTTAGAGCTTGTGTTCATCTCCATACCAAGCTCTAGTTCATCAAAAACGGATTTCAAATGAATATCTTGTTGTGTTTTTTATGTTGGAGGTTTTCCGGTTTGCCTTTTCTAAGAGAGGTCAAACTCTCTCCCTGTGGCTGCCTTCTCACATGATGGACTATGATGTTTCTCTACATAATCTTCAAGTGCTCTTCGTTACGATTCCAACGAGCCCAAGATCATCGAAATCGGAGTCGGATGAAAAAGTTCGTGTCGTTTTTGTTTTGCTATTTCTGCAGTTTTCTGGGGGCGGAAATTCCGGTCTTTAGTCCGGAAATTTCCTGGCATATTTCCAGCCAAATTTCCGGTCGGAGTCCAGTACTGAAATATTAAGTGACTTAGTCATTTTCTGCAGTCCGGAAATTTCTGGTACTTGCACCGGAAATTTCTGGTCCCTGTTTTTTCTGCAACGGCTCTTTTTCGTGGGGACCTATAAAAGGCCCCCTTCTTCCCCAATGGTTTCCTAAGATCTTGAGCACGAAAAAGCCCCCCATTGTTGACCTTCTTGAGATTGGATTTCTCTCTATTCCTCCATGATTCTTGCTTCCAATTAGTGGGAAAAGAGAGAGGAGATCTAGATCTACATTTCCACCAATCCATCTCTCCTCTAAGTGAGGGTAACCCTTTGGATCTAGATCTTGGAGTTCCATTTGTTGAGTTCTTCTTTGTTCTTCCTCTCTTCTCCCCCCCCCCACAAGCATTAGTTGATTTTGGTGGGATTTGGGAGTGAAGGACTTGAGCACTTCTTGTGTTCTTGCCATTGCTTTTGTGCATCGGTTTGTGCTCTCCACGAGTGGAGAGCCAGTGAAAGTTTGTGAGCTTGTTACTCTTGGGACTTTGGACCCTAGAAGCCATTGTGGTGGTTGAGACCTCTTGTGGTCAATTGTAGCTGTTCGGGAGTCCCAATTCAGTTGTGGGTGTGTGCCCCGGATCGTTGTTGTAAAGGCTCCGGATTCCGCCTTGAAGGATTCCGATAGTGTAAGCTGAACCAATCCTTTGTGGTGCGGTTCATCGGAGAAGAAGGTGAGCCTATTGTGGCGTTGAGACCAACCTGTTGTGGTGGTCTCACATCTCTCCAACGAGACGAACTCGGGAATACATCCTCGTCTCCACGTGTCTCGGTTATTTCTATACCTGAGCTCTTTACTTATGCACTTTACATTGTGATAGCCTTCGTGCTTGAAGTATTCTATATTGCTATCACCTTGTTGCTTGTCTTGCTCAGCTTAAGTTGTTGGTGCACATAGGTGAGCTTAGTTTATTTAGTTTGTTGGCTTGTTATTTTAAACACCTACTTTATTCCGCAATTATCAAGCCTAAACCGGAAAAGTTTTAATCACCTATTCACCCCCCTCCTCTAGGTGACATCCTTGTCCTTTCAGCCGTGTCGTGGCGAAGCGGAGTCCCCGACGAGAACAAGGAGCCTACTAGCGAGGAGGGGGAAAGCCATCATTATTCCTAACAAAATTGAGTAAGTGTACTAATTTTGTAATTTTGAACATGTAATTTCATTTTGGTCATAACAATTTGGCATATGTACTAATGTTTGATTATTGTGCAGCAATTGGACATGGCCAATTATGCCTCCCCGCACTCCTGCGAGCTTGCTTGGAGTTTTGATTAGGAAATTTTGGCCGGGCTTCTACACTACGGTCCCCGACGATGAGAAGAAGGTAGCCTATCGTTGGGTGGACTATGAGGTTGCCCCGTGCCCGGGCTTCAGGACAGCTACTGACGCCGTGATCACCAAGTTTTGGGTAAGACATATTTTTCGAGTTCCGTTCATAGTTTATGACCCCACCGTGCTAACTCATGACTCTCACAATTTTTTTATGCATGGTTGAAGCGGCATTTTCGGGTGCTGGTAGAGCATAGGGAATTCGCGGCTCCCACTTTGCGTGCTCATTGTGTGAGGTTGACACAGTAGCAATTCTACAACCAAAGGCATACGACCGCCAATCAGTTCATGTCTGAGAAAAAGGGCAAAAGAGCCATGAAGAAGGACAATGTCAAGACGCCACCGGAGATGACGAAGGAGGATTACATGTCGGTAAGTAAAATGTCAATGAAATTCTATATTGCTGCTAAGTTGCCTTTGCATTATCTCTTCTTGAATTGGATTTTCAGATTATGCTCGACTGGGCCGACGGCAAAGAAGACGCATGGGAGGCGTTGGTTATGAGATGGGTCGGGGAAGACCCTGACTTCGACGCCGTGAGCAAGCGGGACAAGGCAAACCGAGGCACCGAGGGAACACACAGTGGGGGAACCTCAACCACCACCGCTTTAAGGAAAAGCTGATATATATATATATATACATGGAACGACCTGCATTTATTTTCCCGTCATGTTCCTACTTGGTACGCATAACATTTCTTTTCGCGATGCTGGAGGCCGATACCGGGGAGTCAATGACTCACTTGCAAACGTGGGAAAACATGAAGCAGAAGAAGCCCGATCTATCGAAGCCTCAGCCCTCGCTTCCCGAGTACCACGACAAGTCCAAGGAGGGCTTGAAGAACTACCGCACGACGTTCCAGGCTTATCACCCGGAGGTGGATGACCCCTTGAGCGAGGAGGTCGACGAGACTTCGTTGGTCCTGTCGGGGCACGGAAGGATGCATGGTCGTAATCGTGTTCTTGAGAAGGTGGTCAAGCCTACCACGAGCTTCACGCGTATCCGAGCTACCCTCCCTGACGACAGCCCCCTTATCCTGCCTCATTAACAGCCTCGTCCATCTACCTCCACCGATGTAAGAGCATCTCCAGGAGCAAGTGTAAAAATGGTCCGGATTTGTAAAAACTGACTTTTTTAGCAATTTAGGCTAAAAAACCTGCGCCAAGAGCATTGCTATAAGTGGTCCCCTCCCACCAAATTTTACCAAGCTTGCTATATTTTAGATTTGGATTGGCAAATATAGCAATCCAAAGCCAACCTCCCAGGATATGCAAACCGAGGCGGGAGAGGGCAATTGTCTCGAGTGAAACTTCCGTCCCTGACTGATGCATGTAAAATGCATACATGAACTTTGCACTTTAATTGCTTATATTCCAATCATATTTGCATCATATAAGGGTTATATCAATGTTTTATAATGATTTTTGGGAATATTCATTTATTTCCTATTTTTATGGAATTAACCCTGCACAGGCAGAAAACCCCGTTTTCTTATTTTAATGTTTCAGGGACCCAAACGTCAACGAAATCACCTGGAAATTTACGGGCGTCAATATTTGGAAGGAAGAAGACATGTGGGCGAAGGAAGCGAGCAAACGGAGGCTCGAGGGCCAAACGAGGGGGGCCCACGCGGCTAGGTACTGTAGCCGCGTGGGACCCACCCATTTGGGCCTCGTGGCTCCGTTGCCTTCGATCTTTTCTCCACCGACATCGTCTTGACCTAAAAACGCCTTTATAAAAGGTCCCCCGACGTTCTCTGGAAGGAGCGCCGCACAAACATAGAAACACCGAAACGGAGATCAGGAGCTGCAGATTGGAGGGGGAAAACTCCGGCGGGGCGCTGCCGGCGTGGTCTCCATCTTCTCCATCGACTTCTCCACCGTCTCCATGATGAAGAGGGAGTAGTCCAACTCTGGACTATGGGTTTGTGGAAGTAACTTATGTATCTCTCCTCTCTTGAGCTTCACTAATTAGCACCGTATGAGCTGCTGAACATGATTACGGTCACCGTTGTAATACCCTTGTGGTGGATCTTTATGAGTTAATATATGTTTGAGATTGCAATGTTTGTTTCAGTTATGAGTATAGATGCATATTATGTACCCCGTTCTTGTCTACTTGTTTTGATCAAGCATGTTTATGAGAGCGTGTGTGTGGGAACGTGTGCATTAGTTGGAGTAACGGGGGGTGGCTAGTGCAGTGAACGTGAGAGAAAGTTCTGCGATCCATTTTGGTATCTTTACCTTACTTTGTTGCCTCACTAGGGATAAACTAAAATACCATGCTACCGGGGATGTGGGCGTGACCATTGCCACTACTCCATGACTAGATCTAGCATGTTCTTATTTTCACTTCATGTCATGATACTTAATGCTATACTCTGAGTTATCTTAATTACTGAGGTGTTATGATTTAGTTCGTATCTTGGTGGAGTATAAGAGAGGTTAATAACCAAAAGATCTCTATGTTAGGACGTGATGCCCATATATCTAAGTAACTTGTTATCAAACCCTGTGTTGCAATCTCATATGTTAACTGTGTGTGTTCCATTGTCTACCACTTTATAAAGAGAGAGTGCATTTGTGAAACCATGAACCCCAGTCCATTTTTAATCATAAGAAACACCTTTCCAACACCATATACCACTTTTCTATTTTCAGCCATCATTAAATCCGAAAATACAAAAATACTTTTCATCTTGCATACATCATTCAAAAACCCAAAAATATCATTTATCATTGCATCCACCATCATTGCATATTTATTTCTTGTTTGCATTGCATAACTATCCTGATATCATTCTTACACCTTGTGCTTGACAACCACAGGTGAGGTTGAGGACCAAAACATCTAACCTTGTTTTGTAGGTAACCAAAAGAAGGATAAGAAGATAAATCTACCACTTCAGATTCCCCGAGAGTTCGATATTAAACCCTCGAGTCACCCCTCGTGGGGAAAACTGTCTTCCACTTACTATACACTGTGCACTTGGAGTCTCAACCTAATCCCGTTTACTTTTGCAGGTATCAAGGCCTTGCTCTTCGGGACCATCACTGACCCCCGCTTGCGCCGCCGCCGTCTCCGGCCACCGCACCGGCCATGGAGGCGACAGGAGACCATCCACGTCAGCGCGCAACACCTTCCCCACTCCACGCCGTCTTCCCCGCTGCCCGGCCCTCCTCTCCCACGCCCCAGTTGCAGCACGGTCCCGTCCCGCCCGCGAGCACCGCCGGTCGATTCCGACGACGGGAGGCCCGATGCCGACCACCGCCGGTCGATTCCGACGACGGGAGGCCCGATGCCGACCACCGTCGGTCAATTCCGACGACGGGAGACCTGACGCCGACTACCGCCGGTCGATTCCGACAGTGGGAGACCCGACGTCGACCACCGCTTCGTCCTCGACCTCCCGATGCCAACCTCCGCTTCGTCCTCGTCCTTGAGAGGGGGCGACGAGCGGCGAGCAGGACCAGGCCGGGGCGGTGAGCGGCGACCGGGCCAGGGGAGGGCCAGCGAGTGGGGGCCGCGAGCAGAGAGCGCACGGGCGGGGCGAATGCGGGAGGATAAAGGGAGGAGTTGGTGGGGAAAAAATAGGAGGAAAAAGAAGACCCACTGACAGGTGGGTCCCACGATTATAGCAATCCAGTTTTAGCAATGCTTGTAAAGCTGAGAACAAAATAGATTTGTAAATCTTCTCTTTCCTATTGCTAAACCACTTTATACCGGTCCATTTTTGCAAATGCTCTTGGAGATGCTCTAAGTTTTTCTCATTTTCATCCTCTTTCCGACATTCGTTCCTGCATGGCTAAGTTGACGAGATTCATTATTTTCGAAATCGTAGCCCGATTTTGAGGCGGCCTACGCTTCCGCTCATGCAGAGTATCAAGAGGCCTATCGCGAGTGGCTGCAGAGGAATGAGGCCTACGTCTCGTTCATAAAGTTGTTCAATGTTGTAAGTTTCAACCTTTATTTTTGCAAAATATGACAAGTCCCACTTCTCTAGTTTGAACCTTTATTTTTGCAACGCCTGACATCTAAACTATCTTGCAGTCGGTGATGAACTTTTTACCACTAGAGAGCGGGTCCCCCTCCTATGGAGGAGCCTCCTCAGCCGGGGCCGCCGCCACTGTTTCCATCGAAGGACGAGTTCGCTCTCACCTACTACTCATCGACCCTGGTAAGTTCCTTTGCCAAACCACTGGTTACCGCTTTCCTTTGCCTCGCAAGTTGCTAACTCTTACTCAAACATGTAGGGAACGGGATGTTCGGAGAACCCACACTTTGGTCGTGCTTCTACTAGTGCCTCGCCGGGTTCACGTGAGATCATGCCGTTTGATCCCGATGCTGGTCGTTCGCGTGCTGCTTCGCCGGGTTCGCGTGAGATCACACCGGTACATTCCGGTGGTCCATCTCCTGGTGCTTATCTTGGTGCTTCGCCTGGTGCTTCGCTTTCTTCTGGTGCTTCTACTGCTGTGGTGAGCCGTCGGTCGCCTTTTCTCACCGCGGGAGATATTGGGTTCACCCCGTCGTCGCCCCAGATGTAGGGCTTTCGGCCTCTAGACATTTAGCTATGTATGATGATAGTTCTATGTGTGTATCTACTTGATGATATAGCATTTTGCTTGATGATATTGCTTGTGATCTTGTTTGTGATGATATATAGCCTATGTGTGATCTTGTTGTAATTTTTGATATTTTTTGCTGCCATTTTTCTGCAAAAACGAGCTGCTGGAACAAATTAAAAAAAAAACTGGCAATTGCCGTCGGCATAGCTACCGCAGTGACCAAATGGTCAGGGCTATGCCGAATGCCGTCGGCATAGGGTTGCCTGCGCTCCCAGAATCTGCCACGTGAGCGCCGGTGGTCGTCGTGGGCCCCACCTGCCTTGCGCCGACGGCAAATATGCCGACGGCCCGGTTTTGGCCGTCGGCACGGCCTACGCCGACGACTTTTGTCTATGTCGACGGCCGTCTGACCTATGCCTACAAGGACCTACGCCGACGGACCTATGCCAACGGCTGCCGTCGGCGTAGGCGGTGCCAACGGCCTTCGGGCTTTTGCCGACGGCTTTTTTGCCGTCGGCGTAGTACCTGCTTCCTGTAGTGTAGCCCGTAGTGAAGGAAGTGGGCTTTGGAAGCCTCAACGTCGGACAAATATACAAAAAATACTATATTGTTTTGCTCATGATGAGGTGTTTCAACTGCCGTCGTTTGCTACTATCTAATGAAGCCCACGTAGCTATAAAAAATGATTATGCCTGCGAAATTCTTCCAAACCAAAAACGAGATTGAAGTGCATTGTTTGTTTTGCGATAAACACGATTATTGTGTGTTCGTTTCCATGAGCTTTTTTGCTGTGTTATCATGATGTTCCTTGTGTGAAAAAATGTAAGGCTTCTGTCCGGAATTCGAACCCTCATGGCGGGATTAAAGTATTGTGGGCTCCTTGACACAACGATAGCTCCTTCTACCTCGAGTAGAAATTATCTCTTTTATGTCATAGTAGAAATGGTCAATAGTGATCATCAGTTTAATTTGTAGCTTGTAGCATAACATTTTGTAAGTAACATGTGGCTAACAAGAATGGATTGGACCAACAGAAGTTGCTTATTGTACTTCGCGGACCGTTACGAAAGCAACATGATGATGATTATACAGTTAAACAGTTCGTTGATTTCGTCTTCCAACGATCGTTTCAAGATTTCAAGACCTTGAATGTTTCTCTTGCTTCTCCGCACACAGGTCTAGCGGCTTTGACCTGCGATGCCACACTATTCAAATGCAAAGGGGAATTCTGGCGAACCTAGCTGCTTCATGCTTTGTTGCTGCTCGGACAGCATTTCAGGAGAAGGAATGCACATAGACTTGAGTATAGGCTTATTAGGCTTTGCTGAACGCGAAAGACGTACGGAGCAGCTTCGTGACTGGAGCTCGACCAAAATGTTGTTCAGAAGTTGAATGGAATCTATGCAGACTTTATGGACTTTCAGTCAGCAGAATGTATGGTACACAATGTCTTCACTAGACTGATCCGCCAGAACTTCATGAAAGGTACGAAAGTTTCGGCCCGAGTCGTTCCAGCAATCAGTTTCATGAAGTAAGCATTCTTTAGGTTTTTGAAGCGTTCTTTAGTCTTTACTGATGGAGATGTTACAAAGGAGAGCACATTCTGAAGAGGTGCGGTACGAGATTCCTCGTAGCATGTCACACTGGAGACTGGACTACTGGAGAGCCACACCTTAAAATAGGTGTGAATGTGTCATGTGTGATAAGATGGGAAACGCTTTTCTGGGGCTTGTGGGATACTTGAGGCAGCCAATCATGTCTCCACGGGAGGAAGGAAACCGCGGGCTGCTCGTAACTGAAGTACACCGTTCATCAGTGGATTCCAAGGCAAGTAGTGCAGGGTTGTCCCAAACCCATTGCCATGAAGTGAAGGGTACTCCTGAATTCTCCAGACTTAAACTAACGGCAGTTTCACACTCCACGGAGTAAACGATGCATCCCTGTCACGAATGATCACTCCTGGTGTGAACTGTAAGATCATGCCATTTACATGAACACCGGTGTAGCGCAGCAAGACCCGGTGACACGCGGGGCATATAGTTTCAGTCAGTTAGCGGGTGTGTTGCATTTGGACATTCAGAGATAGAGAGAGAGATCAGCAAAAGAAGGGCCTGGTGAAATGGTATAGGGGCAGTCAAAGGGTTGTCTTCTTTGCATGCATGCTGCTGCTGAGTTTGTTCAGGGACACAATCTTTGGACCACCCCAATGGTTGCTGCTCATGCAGGTCATCTCATTCCCACTTTCTTTATGTTGAAGTGGCTCAATTGTTTCACACGGTTTATGACAAAGGCTAACCACACCCTTAATTAACCATACAGAGATTACCTGCATTCAGTCCGGTGGTAATCATTTTTAAGTTTATTTCATGCCACCATTGGTGCCAAGGCATATCCAGAAGAAGACCGAATTAAATTGTGCGACCAACTGCGGTTGTCGGTTATCCACGCGTGCCTGCAAAATTCCTTCTGAAAATAATAAATCCTAAGCGACTTTTTTTTTGCGAATGGATGCTGCGTGCTAATTGTAAGGTTATACACATGTTCATTAATTAAGGACACTTACATTATGCATCGTGCTAAATTCTACTGAGATTTATATAAGGTTATTTATTCTGACCGAAACCATCGTAGATTATGTCTTAAGGTTCTAATCTGAAAGAGCTCATCAAAGTTGAAGACTTATGTGAGTTGGATGAGAAATGATTTATTAGTAAATACATGATCTTATGGTAGGGAAGAATTGACGAAACCGGTCACTAGACCAATGTATACAGAACTGACCGAAAAATCGAATGCAAGCATATTCTGCTCGCTATGCCAGTCAATGGACAAACTTATCACTGAAGCCCTGGCTTGGTAATTTGGTATACTTAATACATGTACTTGTTATATGCCGGTACGGTGGTTGGTTACTTACCCGATACAAGGTCAGAAATTTGGAATAGCACGATTTGCTCCTTCGATCAAAACAGTGATGTCATTATTAATCTTTGAACGTGCTCGATCGGACGCGTAACGATTCCCCGTAGACCCTGATTATCCATGAACACCGTAATTTGTTGAAAAAATGTTCCACTATCTTTCGGAAGGTGGATATGTTATCATTAGTGCATTACCTACCCTATGGAATGTCAGCAAAACACACTAGTGACAAAATTTCCTTCTTTGTTCGCACTGCTAGCTGGATACCAAGTGCCATTGTCAACCCCAGCGCGCCTGCATGGCACCAGTCAAGGTCTCCAACCTACCAAAGTTCTGTACAGAAAAGATTGAGAAGACTGCGGCTGCTCCTACAGACCTCTGAATTATTGACCGCTATTTAAGTATTTTTTAGCAAAATCACCTTTATTAGCAATATCCCCTTTGCAGGTGGCACCTGAATCTCTAAAGTAAAATAACTCTACTGAACTCTTCAAAGGTCAACTTCACAACAAACGCGTTTCCTCCACTAAGAAACATGAAGCTGCTAACGAGATCACCAAGAAAAGGTCATACGGTAGTATTCGTCATGAGCTTGATAAAATATTAATCCAATAAGATTGTTCAACCCTATCTAGTTGATTTAGGTCTTCCAAATACTGGTTGATTTGTTGATCGTTTTTTTTCTTTTTTTTTGTAATAAATTGGTTGTGCGTGGTCTCGATGTTTAAAATAGCTTTTAATATTGTTGGTGTAGAGTCTGGGTGCAATTGGTATCTTTTTTTATATTAATGGGTCTCTCTAGCGCTCAATCGAATGAGAATTATTTTAATTCTCATTCACATGACGTCATCAATTTCAGTTGCAAGTCAAGTTGCAACTCATGATTAGCATGAATCACGAAGCAAATCAAACGGTCCGAAGCAGTTGCAAGTCTAGGCGAATGAAAATTAATTTAGTTCTCATTCACATGACGTCATCAAATCCCAATTGCATGTTGACTTGCAACTGATGCACGAATCACGAAGCAAATCAAATGGTCCGAATCAGTTGTAAGTCCACTTGCAACTGATGACGTCATGCGATTGAGAACTAAGTTAATTATCAATCGATTGAGAATTAGCAAAACCGTATATTAATATACTCTCGTTGACAAAAAAAGGTATGTTTAATTATTTTGATTTTCTTCTCTTTATTCTCATTCTTTTTAAAGTGGAAGATAAACCAATGCCATCTAAATCGACAAATGTACACACCATATACTATTTATTATTTAAAACAACACTAAGGCCCTCTTTGATTCGAAGGAAATAAAAATGAAAGGAATAGGAAAGGGAAAGGGATAGGAAAGGGTGGCCGGTGTCAAACTTTCCTAGTTCCTTGTGCAAAGGATTGAAAAAATGAGGTGTGAGTGAATGTTTATTTTCCTCTACGATCTGCCTTGAAAGTGAGAAACGGAGGAAATTTTCCTGTACTTTTCACATGCACCAATCCCACGAATCAAACACATGAACAGTACCAACTCAGGAATATTTCCAAACCCTGTACAATTCCTTCATAATTCCTCCAAATCAAAGGAGGCCTAAGCATTGGCCCCGAACTAATTGACTTACGTACAAAAAACGAAAAAAAAAAACTAAGGCCATCCACATAGTACATGTCTTGGGGCAGCATATCCTTGTGTGCTCCATGAGATGTATACTCTGGATATCCAAACTTTATAATAAAAAATGTTGTAGTCACCGATTTATGCAGAGATCACCGGCCACCTGGGTTACGCTCCAGTTTTTGAAAAAGGGGCAACATATCTAAAATCATACCACAAATCATATGATTGTGAATCAATCACTAGTCAAGCGATATGCGAGTCGAAAAAATACACAACACTACAAGACAATTACACTCTAAAAATACAAATCTCGCGACAGCGAAAACCAATATAATTAGCAAGTTTAGAAGCTAAACAAACGATAAGTACTTTTTGGACTGGACTAATTACATGCCGAAAAATAATCCCGATGAAAACCTTGATTGAGCAACAAACGAGGATCCAAATAAAAGCTTGAAAGCTTAGGAGGGCAGCACTTGCAAAGCAAGCAAAAGGGACCTGTGAGCTGCAGCCGGGCCAAGTGACAACACTGATGCCAGGCCCCACATGCTAGTCACCGTAGCGCCACGACACGTAAATCCTTAGCTAGCTCCTCCCCCTTGCTGATAGTCCATGGTCCATCCTCACGCACGCGCACACACGCTGCAGTGCAAAACTCTTTCTACTTGCAGTTAGTCACTAACCTTAGCTACCGGCCCCTTTGTCTTGTTCTCCTTTCTCCTCCTTTATAAAGGAAGGTGGCAACGGCGTCTCACCATGTAGCTAAAGCTAAAGCGCCATTTGCTAGCTACTGCCTAAGTGCCTAGTACTGCCCAAACAGAGCGAACTTCGAAGCTGTTTATTACTTACAAGATTAATTAGTTAGTTGGCTTGACGTTGCTTGCTGCTTTTTTCTTGTGAGTGAAGTGATCTTTGTGTGTGCAAAGCTAGCTAGCGGCAATGGGGAGGCAGCCGTGCTGCGACAAGGTGGGTCTGAAGAAGGGCCCGTGGACGGCGGAGGAGGACCAGAAGCTCGTCAGCTTCCTCCACGGCAACGGCCAATGCTGCTGGAGAGCCGTCCCCAAGCTCGCCGGTGGGTCACTCACCTCCTCCACATGCAAAGACTTGTCACATGCATATTACGGACTCGCAGTAACCTTCCATTGACCAATGTCTTAACGAGTTCTGTTACTTGCTTTTGCGCTAACAGGGTTGCTCCGGTGCGGGAAGAGCTGCCGGCTGCGGTGGACCAACTACCTCCGGCCGGACCTGAAGCGCGGGCTGCTCTCCGACGAGGAGGAGAGGACGGTGATCGACCTGCACGAGCAGCTCGGCAACAGGTGGTCCAAGATCGCCTCCCACCTGCCCGGCCGGACCGACAACGAGATCAAAAACCACTGGAACACGCATATCAAGAAGAAGCTCAGGAAGATGGGGATCGACCCCGCCACCCACAAGCCCCTCCAGCGTGCTCCTCCCCAGCAGCAGCCGCAACGGCCTGCCGGCGGCGACTCAACGGAGCAGAAGGTGCCGGCGTCTGAGGAGAAGGCCGCGGTGGCCACGGGAAGTCATCAGTCAGGTGCTCACGAGGACATGTTCTGCCCCGACACCATGATGCAACTTCTGGAGGACATCATCTTGCCAGGAGACGTCGTGGCACCGGCACCGCTCGACAGCAGCTGCGGCACGTCTTCGTCACCAGCCGAATCGTCTTCCTCTTCGTCGTCGTCGGTGTCAAGCAGCGGCTTCGTGGACGACTGGCTGCCGCAGTTCATGGAATGGCCGGTGGAGCCGGTGTACATGACGGGGCTGGAGGACATGGTCACCGTGCCGGGGTCGGCATGGGAGTTCGAGGACCCCTTCAACACGTACGAGAGGATCGCCCTGTTTGATCACCAGGAAACATGGGCTTGATCGACCGAGCACTTTGATCGGAACTTATTCTTCCTAAACGAAATAATTAATTAATTACCGCCGTGCAATCGCGTGCGTATATGTTACTGCCCGGTAAAAGTTTCATCTTCGATGCACCTAGTGGTCTTAGAACAATATTTAGAGGTAGAAGTAAGAAAATAAGTAAAGTAAATCAAGTGGTTGTGTATGTGAGAGAAGCATGCAAATCTACCATGTTTTTCTTTTCTTTTTTCATCTACTCATCCATTTTTTTTCAAACTTCTTTTAGGTACATGTGTGTGCCATGCACACACATTCAAGTGGTGAAAGAAAGTTGAATAATGGAATGGAGAAAACGGTGTTATTGTTTATAGAAGATTGGACTATCCAGATTTTTGTTTCTGTATGGTTCTTTGTACTGTCTTTGCTAATGCCACACCATATTGAGCATTATTGCTACATAAAGCAAACCGGTGAAAATCTCTTTTTTTTTGTAAAAGAGGGCAGGCCCTCTGATTTTAACTATGGAAACCCAAATGCCTCTTACAAACAGAACAAAACAATAACAACGACCTAATGCTAACTCCAAGGGTAGGGATGTAAACGGATCGGATCAGATTGTTCCTCTACCATATCCTCTACCACATTTGTTCATCGGATTCGAAGCGGATCGGATAATGACCTGCTGCGGATTCGGAGGCGGATATATGTGGTCGCAGATTCAGAACGGAAACGGAGCTGGTTCGGAGAGGAAACAAAATTTGTCGGATTGATACACACATAAATATATTGTCAACCATACAACCAAAAGTAATTGTTGAATAACCTAGTAACTAAAAAAGTTGTACTTCATAGGCTCTATAATGACTATATATGTAAGTGAGTTGTTGTTGAACGGACGAACTCGACAGCTCACTAACTGTAAAATATGCTATATTAGGTTAGACATTTCGGTAAAAAGTTTGATTATTCAGATTAAAGCCATAGGATAATTCTCTTTAATATTCGGATAATCCATATTATGGGATAATTTGACATACCATATCCTATACCATATCCGGGTGAAAAGTTCGGAATTGGATATTCTTATCCGTCAAATTCTTTCAAACTGGATAGGGATTCTTTAAAGCGGTTTCGGAATTGAATACGGTGTGAAAATTATCCTATCAGTTTACACCCCTATACAAGGGGCACTAAACGCTCAAACGTTTCAAAATCTACGGCAGGCCTAAAGCCAGACTGAACCATTTTCTCCAACTAAAATCGGTATATAGTATAGGTACAAAGCAAGAAAAACTAAAACGAGCAATGCCAAAGTTGAGGGCGGGATCAAAACAAATAAATGAGAAGAAAATAAACATATTTACATGCTGAGTATATAAGGCACAAGAATAATCCAAGGATGCTAGATGGAAGAACATGACGGCCCAATCTTGAATTGTCGATTTGTAAACCGAGTTTGCACATCTATTCATCCATAGAAACAGATTCGTCGCACATCTTTGAAAACCCGAGAACTTGGCTCATTCTCGTTTCTGAATACCGTGGCATTCCGTCTTTTCCGGATATTCCATAAGTTGTAGATGATGACTGAAGATGGAACTTTACAAACTAGGGAGCCTTTCCACAAGTCCCATCACACTGCCACGGGTGGAGACATCGCTATGCACCCATGGAATGGCCTACCACAATAGCTGCTTCTATGGGAGTGAAGAAGCACAAATTTGGTAGTTTAGGATAAGGCCGCAGAAAGGGTAAGCATCAATGGTCAACCAGTCGGAGGAAGAAGCGGCAGCGGTTCGTCGGGTAGTTCTTCAATGTCAGAGTGGCAAACGGACATCTTGCAAAAGTTCCAAACATCGTTGACAATGTTGATTTAGTGGTTAAGTTTTTTCCTTCTAGCCAAGAAACACTATCCGGACGCTCACAATTCAAAGTCATTTAAGCTAACAAAAGACGCAACGAATCAAGCTCGTAGGCAACACCATTAGAGAGGCGAGCTTGCGAGGGCCGATATAAAACTACGAAAGATAAAACAAAGATAAACTACGAAAGATAAATGCTGAAACATGACTAAAACAGTTTTCATCAACTAGCCCCCAAGTAGAGCTAAAAACGACACTTTATAGGAAAAACATCCATATCAAAGCTAGGGCAAAGACATAACAATCTGGAACCACCAAAAACCAAAAGCTGCCACACAAAATCCACGTTTTGAGAGAAAATTGCATAACGAATAACTCTCTAGCTAAGATGTTGTTCCGCATACAACTAACTCAAATTTATGACAAACCAGTGATTGCTTGGATGTGCAATGAACTAATTACACGATTTAACAGTGTATCTTACAAACAAGGCCCATGTGCCCTGTGTGTGGCGAAATGAAAAAAGAACATGTTGGGCTAGATGAGCCGAAACAACTTCTACCTTTTTCTTGAACTAGGAGGTGATGGGGTCGACGGAGTCGGCTGACGACGAGGGACACTCCACATGGTCCAGACGGGCTGGGAGTCTTCGATCTGCTTTCTTTCTTCGAAGATGGCGGTGGAAACAATCCGGAGGTGACTGGTGGCAGCGGCCGACCGACGACATGGGGGCGCTGCACGTGGTCGAGACGGGGGTGAGTCCCCGGTTTGCTTCCTTTCTTCCCTGGCCACGGCGGTGGCCCCATTGGTGAGGCACTCATAGGCGACGGGATGGCGACTACCGAGGTCAAACATTGATATGGATGCCGACCATTGAATCTAAAGACCCAATCTCCTTCACTAAGTAATTATCTTGCTAAGCCCACTCCCTTCCAAATTACTCTTGCTAAACCGATGACTGATGTCATTTCTATTTGTATGTTGGATGATGAAGGTGACTGGGAGGTCTATGTTTTCTTTGATTATTGGTATACAAGCGAGTGTCAACTTTGCATATTGTGTTCATAGTCAGGTGGCTAGTAACATAGAGGATGACCAAGTGCAAGGTGTACAATTTCTGGAGGCGAAATGATGGTTTGAGTGGAATCAGAATCTTATACATAATCTTTCATTGTGCACTGCGAATGAGATACGAATGTGAACTAATTTTATCCAACTCCCACTTATGAAGAACTTTTTTGCATAAGAGGCACCAATGTCTAATGAAGAGTTGCACAAGAAAAATAGAGGGAATCAAGCTAATATAAGGGCTTTTGTGAAAAGGAAAGTGAAAAAGAGGGCAACTAGTTCTGAAGCGGGTATAGAAGATAAAGGGGCATGACCTTTAATAATCAGTTTTATCCCTAAACAAGCTTTTCTCACACTAAGAGGATGAGTAGAGCAAAAAATGCATAAATAATCTGTTATGATTATTCAAGGGAAATGCCCATGATCAATTGTTCTTGCACATGTGTTTTTATGTGGATCAATACAAAAGGGTGCTTGTGAACCACCACATTTATTATTGTCGAAACTATGAATTTTTGGAAAATACTCCCAACATAATAGTAGTTTTCTTCAAGTCATATGGTGCATGTGAATTCACCATGACAACATCATTTATAAAAGGCGGGACCACTCATTGAATTTGGCATCTTGTGGTGCCTCACACATATGTGGAACCACAACATCCTCTTCAAGGTTAAACAGTGAATGGATTAGCAAAACCTATGAAGAAAACATCAAAAGTGATTTGATTATGAAGGTCAAAGCTCTCATAGATATGGTAAAGAGAGACAATGGAGCTGAGGTGTCAAAGCACATGGCCTAAAAAGCCAAAAAAAAAACAAGGCACTCGAGAATGTGGAGGGCATAAAAAAAGGCAATATTTGCGTACATGATAGATTGCAATCCAGCGAGTAGATGCATTGTGCATACAATGCCCAATCCAGAAGGTTCCATGGTCTATTTTTCTACCCCATGCATGCTCAAGTCCAAGGATTTCTAGAATGTTGTAGGCCTTTCACTGGTAAGTACATTTGCTACCTTTAGTGTAAGCATTCTATGTTGTTTTTCGGTGGTGTATCCTGAATAAATGTCATACCTTGGTCGTAGGTGTTGATGGTTGTTTCATAAAGCTAACAAATGTTGCTCCAATATTAGCACCACTGCAAGGGATGACAATAACAACTTGTAACCACTAGCCTTTTGAGTTGATGGAAATGAGGAACCGTAAACATGGAGTTCGTTTCTCATGCAACTAAGATATGGTGTAGGTGGTGGAACTGGTGAGTACGGGGGTCCTTTCACAATCATGTCATATCGTCAAATAGGCCACCAAATGCAGTTTAAAAAATATTTCCTGAATGCGAGTAAATATTTTCTGCTTAGGCACTTATATGCAAACTTCCAGTCATGTGGTCTTGGGGGAGGGGATCTAAATAAACTAGTAGATGTTGCTGCTTATTCTATTACAAAAGAATGATCACATAGTTGTAATGCAAAAAATTAGAGAAGACGGTGAAGATGCTTGGAAATGGCTAAGTAAAATTCCTACGTAACATTGGGTTAGACATGCAATGGATACAACATGCAAAACGAACCTCTTAGTTAACAATATTAGTGAAATTTTTAACAACTACATACAAAAACAAAGGGACAAGCCTATTGGCACGAACAAATTAGCATGAAACTAATGGCTAGACGTGAAAATAATGGAAAAGGTGTCGCTATGTGCAATAGCTCCTCACTATGTTGAGAAAGTTGAGATAGATAAGAGATCTGCTAGATGGTGCCAATCAGTGACTTCTACAAATGTGCTATGGTAGGTTTCGAGTGGCCTCGAGAGTTTTGTTGTTGATCTAGAGAAACAAACATGTGGTTTCTTCAAATGGAAATTCACAAGGAATGCCTTGTAAACATGCAGTATCTTCTATTTATGCGTGACACCATGGCCAACTTATAGACCATGTTTAAATTTTTTCAAGATGCCATGCTATCGACAGGCTTACCAGGAAATAATATTCTGTCAGGGCAACACGACTCAACCAAAGCTAATAATCTGGACATAGAGCCTCCAATTTTCACTAGGCAACCTAGAAAGAAAAGAAGAACCAAAGCAGAATGGGTCCTACCGAGACCGGCCATAATGGTAGGGGGTACGTGGCATCCATAACATGCTAAAACACAAGTTGAAAATTCGCAAATACACCACTTGCACCATGCCGTTAAAATCTCACCTTGTTGTGTGAAAACATCTACACAAGGTAAACTAGTGTCAATTATTTCTTACAATGTTTTCTATTATTGATATGATCGTGATGTGTGAGTAGTCCACTTAGGCTATGGGATGAGGCCTAACCTTTCAGAGCTTGTCTTTTATAAATAGGATATTAGTTCAATTGATTCGATATGTTGCGTATGTATATTCTCGTGTCGATGCCTCGCTCCTAAGACTTGTTAGGTAGCCAAAACTCTGAAGAGTGATCAAGGTAGAGGTATAAGAGCCGAGGAAATCGGAAGGCTATGCGTGAAACCCGGTGAGACGAAGGGGAGTATAATAGTTGGAAGCAATTCTCTAGTGAACAACAATGACGTTATAGAACCTAATGCGTTGGCATTTTTAACTTAATAACCGAGATATCCCGGCTCGACGGATTAGGGCTGAGGTTGGACAATTTAAACCACAATTCGGCAGAAGTAGACTATGGTGTCCCATAACATATTTTCCTCATATATTCATGTTAACATATGTGTCTTTTTAGCACTAGCAGTGCTTAATATTATCTTGTTACCCCATAACATGTGTACACAGTTGCAGGTGAAACCTTTTTGCTAGCATATTTTAATCCACTGAAACAACCCCTTCAAAAGAACATAATTGGTCCGGTACAAAAACCTTGTGAACTTCAATAAAATTGTTAGACGTCACCTTACCAAGCCATTATTACTGGTTCGATAAAATCTAAGTCTCTAGGAAAAAAACTTGATACTACACAATAATCCAGATCGAAGATATCATTAACACATGTGGAGGGCGACATAGTCTACGGGTCATCTCTCCACAGTCATATGCATGGTGTTTTGTCTTGTTGCACCTGTGTATTTTGCATTTACCTTTTCTTTCTTTCGTTTTCTGTTCCTCTTTTCTTCCATGTGGCTGTGTGCATCTTGTTGTGTGTAGGCTGGGTGTGAGCTCCATTTTGTATCGTATTGATGCCAAATTTGCGTTTAATAAAGGGCCTTTGTCAAAACAAATCAACCATATTGTGCATGACCTAATATGACGACTCGTGGACTTTCAAGCATTGTATGATATATCGCGCAAAGTTAAAGGTTTGCCTTCCCATGAGAAAGTAACGTCGCCAGTTGCCACTGCCCACTATACACACGTGGCAAATATGTTATTTTTACAACCATGGCAAAAATCTTTGTAAGGACATGTACAATGGTAGAGAAGTTGGATCTCTCTTAGCCCTCCACTTCATTTAGAGAAGGTAATAAATTCATGTCGTATAATGCGTCGTCCCTTATTGAATCTCTAGCAATTAATGAGAATTAAATAATTTTAGTGTATAATTATGTCAATAAGGAAGTCATATGGTACAATGGAGAAAATTACCTTCTCTTAATTTTTTAAGAGATCGTCCCTTAGTTAAGGGAAGACAACCCTCTTTTTTTTATCCTCTCCTCCAACTAAGTAAAAGTTTAACACATCTCTAATAGAATGTTGACATCATCTCATTGTACATGCCCTACTCATTGTACATGCCCTAACCCATTACTAGTCGTGTTTCCGAGCAACTCAAAACCTTTGCGACTGTGATTTGTGGTGTCGATTAGACAGGATCCTGCTGCAGCATGCTTCTGGATCCTCCCCTGGGCGCCGGCCCAGCGGGTGGCCGCCACGTTTACTGCTCGTCATGGTGGCATATGGATCATGAGGGAATGCACCATTCATGAAAAGGAAAAAGGTCCTAGAAAGTTGTATTTTATAGATCCTATCCATTGTCTCCACTTGACGGCAGCCTTATAAGAGTTGTGTTAGACTAGTCACAGTGAGAGTAACATGAGTAGTAACATTAATGCCACGTAGGCAAAAAATTTGATGTGGCGGATAATTAATGAGGAGAGAGATGATTGTGGTAACTAGTTATGTTACCGTAACATCACACATTTCAATGCAAGATGAGTGCACAACTTAATAAATATGAAACTACACACATGTTACTCCCCACTATGAAGGTAGTAACTCAGAGTAGTAACATATTCATGTTACTAGTCTAACTTACTCCCCATTGTAAGCAACCTTAACTGTCGATTTGGATGTGTGATTGATACATAATTTGCAGGGTGGCGCATGCACCTTGAGCCAATGCTTCGCAAATTCTTTGATGGATCTCCGGCCTTGACACAAATGATTACACATTTATTTCCCTACTCTAGACCACTTTTCGGTGCTTGATAAAGCCCACCAACTCCATATGCATGGGTTCAAGCCTGACATATCGACGTGAACAAGCTCATGAAAACTCGACATTGCATGCTACTATATCTAATCACTCCTGATATCACGATGAGGTCAGCATGCAACCCAGAAATGAAAATTGGGAGCGAGAGGCACCTTTTCTTGAAAAAAAAAGGGGGGTCAGCATGTAGTGATGCCCATCCACTAGTGCGGTAATATGAACAGTCTCTCCTCTGCTAGTCTCACACACGGAGTTGAACGATAGAATTGCAGTTAACGGTTCTCGGTTGAACATTAGATTAGTCGCATGCATTTCACCGAAGACTTCCAATTTTATCTTCCTCTCCGGTTCTTTTTCTTAATGTATTCCTCGCTAGGGACAAAACTCTATCAACTCGTTTTTTGTTTTGTTCTTGCAGACAACTGTATCAACTTGTTGCTCTCGCATATATAATCTTGTTTGCCTTTGGACAACGGTCAGCACTTACGCGTGCAACTCGCAGGATCGACGTAACTCCCGTGAACAATGTTTTGGAGCGATTTGGTCCGGCTAATGGGCACATGCTACGCCTTAATTAGTAGCTGACTAATACAACTGCAGTACGGCCAAGCGTTCCCACGCGTGTTTTATTTTTGTCCCACTGAATGACTCCCACCAGTTCTTCTCTCACGTCTTAAATTGACATGGATCCAAGTTTCATTGGTTTGAATCGGAAATTTCAAGGATGAACGACTGACGTGGTAAGCATCTGCACGTACACGCAACGAAGCTACAGTAAACATCTGAAATTGGAAGATTTCAAGATGGCAGGAAAGGAAAGTGTTACAGCAGCAGGAGCATGGCTTCACACGCATAGGATGATAGGAATATATATATGATATATGCTTATCTAGAGCCTTTGTTCAATGGCTTGACTATACCTTGCCAGAAGACTTGAGACTTTGGATATAGCATTTGCTCTTAGTTTCAACGTTGCATGCCTACGTCCTCCGTTTCACACATGAAATTGGGGCCAAGTCACCACAAAACGCAATCCAGATTCAACAATAATTTGGCACCATACTAGTTTGCAATTTGGTATTCTTATGTCGGGAGCTAATCATTTGGGTATTCTTATGTCGGAGAGTAGGCTTTTTTGAGTTGGTTCGGTTGTAAGTCTTAAACCTTGTTCGAACTTCTTATTTGATGAATTAAGGCAAATATTTTGCCTTTCTTTGAAAAAAAATGTGCGTCTAGTGCATTCATATTTTCCCCGACAATTTACAGCATATTCGAAGAAAGTATACTCTTCTTTCATAAAGAAAAAGGACCCAATCTTCGGTGTGGAGTCCTTGCACTCCTTCCTGAAAAGGCCAACACTACTAGAGCTAAAAAGGAGTAAACTCAACTATTCATGACACCTCTGAAAACATATGCCCGACAAATCGATCTCTTGTACGATGATCACACTTAGATTCGCAGCACGAACGTGATTATTGAAGGAGAAGAAGGCCAATCGTAAGTGGGAGAATAAACAACATCATCTCAGCAAATCAGGGATATGCATTGCATATGCACCCACATGGACTTTTCGATCGACACCCACACACGGACACACCTACCAAACCACTTTCAGATCAGAGCAACAGGTGCCGATTTTGTTGTGGTGAAAAAGATTAGGACCGCACTTTGCAGAACCGCGATCGATCATGTGTTGGCCACCAATCACACGCCGAGGAATTATGCTAGCTGCACGCTGCCTGTACTGCATGCATTGCCTGCCGTCCACTAGCTAGTGCATAAGAAGTCTGAGTGTGCTGATGATTGAGATTAGTTTTGGGCAGATGCACTTTGTGGTGACATTACATTCTGCCGGCGGCGTGGCTGTGTCGATCCAGTACGGGCTGGCCGGATGCATTCGAGTTCGTCGACGGGCCACGATGGGTTTTGAATCTTGAGGGGTAGACGTCGTTACCAGAGACAGAGAGCATCGCACGTGGCTTATTGATTTGTTTCTCCAAAACCAGTCCAAGCGAAGACTAAAGGTGCATTATGCCACGCTTTCTCGGCGACGGGTGTTTTTTCCCGGATAGCGCCATCCTAGCGCCGTCCCGAATTCTGAATGTTGAACACTGTGTAGACAGTAGAAGCTTCGGTTTTAGCACTATTCCCTAATAATACGTGATCCATAAACAATGTTATGCTATGAGACAAAAGGTAGTACGAATGTTCGCACGCCCCTCCTTTCCCCTCCCCTTCCCAAGTCCATCTCCTCCTCTCAGATTTTGTTCGTGTGCCACGGGTTAAAGAGAAGTTTGCGTGGTTTGGAGTCTATTTTCGTGGCTTCTAGTTGTTTCGATGATGGCGATGGCGAGGACGGTGATCTATTTTGGCACTACGAATGTTCCTACGCCCCCTCCTATCTCCTCCCCCGAGTATGTCTCCTCTCATATTTTTTCGTGTGTCGCGAGTGGTAGAGAAGTTTGTGTGGACTAGAGTCGATTTCCGTGTCTTCGACTAGTTTCGATGATGGTGACGACGTCGGTCAATAAGGACGGTGATCTATTTTGGCATGTGGTGGAAGGCTTGCAGTGGGCGGCTTGCCTTCCCCATGGGTGTAGTATCTATGAGGTGGCTGATCTAGGATCTACAAGGCAAGGGGCGCATCCTGGTCGATACTCGATAACGACTTGTATGGTTTTGTCGTGCGCGGCGGCCGACTATTGCGGCTCACAAAGCTTGTATGTGATGGTGTTTGTATAGATCTAGATGTGATGGGTGTATGGTCCACATGGGGTTTAGTTTTAAAGGTCTCAACGCGGGAAACACAACGGTGAAAACGACTCGCAATTTGAACGCTCGGTTCAAAAGATTTTTCATTTTTCATTTTGTTTCTCAAAATAAATGCAAAATCGTAGTCCTCCGCGCTCATGTGTCCTCATCTCTCATCCTTGTCTCACTCCTTTTCTACTTGTGACAAATGGCGAGTAGGGAGTCACAAGTAAGGAGAACACAACACATGACACGAGAAGAGTGCCTGGGAACAAACATTTGATAAGATTGGCAGTGATTTCGGGGAGAATCGGGAAAGAGATGCGAAAACCACCACTGAGGCTCGCATGCAGCCCGCTCACCCTCCCAAATTGGGAAAACCATCACTGCCTAATCATTACGCAGCCGAAAGCCCACGACACGAGGCCCAGTGCTCGTACAGAGACTGGTGGAACGGACCGAAGGCTGGATTACGCCTTATAAATACTAGTCGTCAACCCGTGCACTTGCACGGGCTAGTTTGTTTACTTATATTAAAAAAATCTGACTTGGTTAAAATTTTGGTTAACTAAACTATGTTATAAAAATGGAGACTAACTATTCTAAGGAAAACTAATCCAAGTTGAAAGTTTCTTTTCCTGTCACGACTACATTAGAACCTCATAGTACAAATATTAAATCTACACCTTGTAAAATATCGCTTAGATGTTAGCTTGTGTTAGTTTTGTGCTCCCAAACAGAAGAGCCAAGAACCTCGATTGACCTATAATGTGCAAGACACATGACATGAACAGATGCATGGGATCGAGGACAATCTCTAAAACCTTCCTATCATAAATGATACATTTTTATCCATAAAGTTGCATGTTGCTCTGGTCAGAATCTTTCCAACAAAAAGTCAATTCATATCTGATAAAAGTTAAGGGGTATGTAAATAAGATGTGTGGATTAGTCGATCTTATGTAAATGAAGGAGAAAAAAGGACAGACCTGATGTTCTCCAATCATATAAATCAGATATTCACCACTCTCTTAAAAAAATTTCAGGTAATGGAATATTACCTCAGTATAATCATAAGTAATAATTACAAATATGTTTCAAATTAAGAACATATTGCGGCACATCAGGCGTATATTCAACATAGACTTAATTTGAATGGATAAGGAAGATGTAATCTCCCAAGTTAAAACCATAAGAGAACAAATTTGCATGTGATTAGCGTCAGTACATGTGTCATGCAATATACAAAATAGATAACACTTTTTTAGAACCAACTGATCAAACTAATTTAAAATATTGCAAAAGACTGAAAAACGATGTTCATATTTAAGATAATGATGTAGCGGACTCACCTAAACACCAAATTTAATTATCTACAAAACAATTTGGCTCGTCGACTTAGTAATACAATTATCTTCTAATGATACATGAAAAAGTTTCTCTAGTGTAATTAGAAATTTATAACTCATTGTACAAAAACATTATTTATATAACAAATCAATAGTGAAACATCTATATATCATATCTGAAACAAAAAAGCAATGGTTCTCAAGAAATATGGCCAACATTGATCCAACCCAATTTTTCCCTTATCAATTGTCATCTCAATTAAGATCAACCAATCCTATTATTCAATACACATTGGAACTCCTGTTGTGCAATGTACCGCTGGACTTTGATTCATGTCAGCCTAACAGGAGAGAACTGAATAGCATGGTAAAAGAGTTCTAAGTGAAACAAAGGAGAATGTCTAAATGGATCTTTAGTACTCTACATCATAAAAACCTGTAAACTTACGCATGATATTTTCCACAAACACATTTAATTGACATATAGGAATAACTAAGTTGATGGAGTTAATGGTGTTAGATTAATTCGTCTGATTATAATAGATAAAGATCAATCAGGTGCAGAGTGCCGCCTTCTAGAATACTAAAGATATGTGCTAACAAAGAAATATGCAATGTGCAATACAGAAATAGTTTAACACAAATATAATGCCTAAACTGAAGGGTGTCTTGTTTACCACTCTTTGTACTAAAAATTAGTTTCTTCAAAAAACTTGTGACTCGTATTAGGAGCATAGCGATAGCTGCTTTCCTGCATACACGCATCTAGTAGAAACAACACACTTGACGAACATGAAGATTGATACGTATATCTCCTCTCCTGTGCATACTATGAATGTAATGCAAGTTGATCGAACTGTACGCTCAATGCATCCTTTCACTACTGGTGAAAATTTAGTCAGTTAACAATTCGTCAAACACCTAGACTACATTAACTACGGGAAAATTTATATTTTGATCATGTCGTCGTTGATGGTGAGGTCAAATTTTTCTGCTTTTCGGGCATGCACGTGTGAACCTTAATCTTCACGTTGGCCTATCTCTCATGCATGGCTTAGATTAATTTGGCACCTTCCGCTGTATGGAAAGAAAGAGAAAGATCTGATGAATTATTCTGCCATGTTCTCCATCAAACCTGCATGCAATACGTTCATCCGGAATTTCAACCACAAACTAAAGATATATAAATTTGTGCATGCAGTGATTGTAAAAATAGTTAAGAAAATACCCTGCAGGCCGGCCGGCCGCATGCATGTGTACCAATGGATTTTATTCATAGTAGTAAGCTGCACGCTGCCACCGTACTGTACCACACACCGTGGCGCCCGGCCGATCGGCCAGCCGGCCAGCGCTTGCTGCCAGACAATAACGCCACAGAGCGCTCCTAGGTTTAGGAATCCTGCACTTGAGGCCAACGTCCGAGGTCTCGTTATCAGATCCGTTTTGTCTTTTTTTTTCAGACGTTCCTCGTTTCGTAAGACTCGCATGGAAGGAGGACGTTAAGCGGACCCAATCGGACGGATATATCTGCATAATTGTTCGATCGTATGGACAAAAGTTGCTAATCGCCAGATATAAGATGTTCCTTGAGAATACAGTAGCCTAATATATGTCAAAAGTAATTTGTTCGCAACGAAGATTATACTATTGTTATGCATATAAAAGGAATCAACCGAAGGCAATTCAGTCAATCTATTTTCCTGAAACTGCCTTTTTTATAGGTAGCTGCTGCTTGCTTCTCCTAATTGTATTATTATTTGAACTCTACTGTACAGTCACTACACGATTTAATGTATGTGAGAACTGAGAACTACATGCAGGATGACCGAATGATTTAGCATAACGATTTTGGACACACATTGCAGCAAACATTTTCAATAGCCCTACTACTAACTCTCACCAATTAATTAATAGGACCACATGTTTGCTAAGACCGTGGTTAAATCTGAAGTTAACTTTAAGTCTAGAGCACTTCTTGTAATTTCGGTGTGGATGGAAAACTGAGTTTTAGATTCTGACAACAATATTAGATTCGGAAGAAGCTAAACGAATCATAGGTAATTAGATTGAGTAGAGAGGAGAAAGTTGACCTCAGACTTGAACAGGGAGGACAGTGTAAACTTCATCATAGCCCCGTGTTATGTGTTTGCACGGATTCGACCAATCCATCCATGAAGAAACGGAATGACTTCTCTTGAAATTTATAGCTTAGAGCATTAGATAGATCTGACTGGAAAAAGTCAGTGTGGTACTTGAATCTCACCTGAGCACGGAAATTAATACGGCTGCTGGTTCCTCATGTTGGCGTCCGGCCGTCCGCGATAGTGCACCTTCAGCCATCATCTGCGCGGAGACGCACTGTCTCTACGATGCAGATTGGCAACAGGGAAAGGCTCGTACATGGAACAAATTAATTAGGGTCCGCTCTGGACTTTTATTTTTTGGACAATACCGATCTGGAGTATGATTTGGGATTCGAACTCATGCCGAGAGAGATAGGTGCGAGAAGGGTTACGCCTGTGCGCGTTAGACAGACGATGTTAATCCAACGGCTTTAGACAGATTACGACTACATCCGAGGGACAAAATTTTCTAACCTCCAGGATTAATGTGGAGCCTCGTATGGTGCCTCCAATTAGTAAATATAAGATATTGTCAACCATACAACCAAAAGTAAAATTGTTGAATAACCTAGTAACTAAAAAAGTTGTACTTAATAGGCTCTATAATGACTATATATGTAAGTGAGTTGTTGTTGAACGGACGAACTCGACAGCTCACTAACTGCAAAATATGCTATATTAGGTTAGACATTTCGGTAAAAAATCGGATTATTTGGATTAAAGCCATAGTATAATTCTCTTTAATATTCGGATAATCCATATTATGGGATAATTTGACATACCATATCCTATACCATATCCGGGTGAAAAGTTCGAAATTGGATATCCTTATCCGTCAAATTCTTTAAAACTGGATAGGGATTCTTTAAAGCGGTTTCGGAATTGAATACGGTGTGAAAATTATCCTATCAGTTTACACCCCTATACAAGGGGCACTAAACGCTCAAACATTTCAAAATCTACGGCAGGCCTAAAGCCAGACTGAACCATTTTCTCCAACTAAAATCAGTATATTGTATAGGTACAAAGCAAGAAAAACTAAAACGAGCAATGCCAAAGTTGAGGGCGGGATCAAAACAAATAAATGAGAAGAAAATAAACATATTTACATGCTGAGTATATAAGGCACAAGAATAATCCAAGGATGCTAGATGGAAGAACATGACGGCCCAATCTTGAATTGTCGATTTGTTAACCGAGTTTGCACATCTATTCATCCATAGAAACAGATTCGTCGCACATCTTTCAAAACCCGAGAACTTGGCTCATTCTCGTTTCTGAATACCGTGGCATTTCGTCTTTTCCAGATATTCCATAAGTTGTAGATGATGACTGAAGACGGAACTTTACAAACTAGGGAGCCTTTCCACAAGTCCCGTCACACTGCCACGGGTGGAGACATCGCTATGCACCTATGGAATGGCCTACCACAATAGTTGCTTCTATGGGAGTGAAGAAGCACATATTTGGTAGTTTAGGATAAGGCCGCAGAAAGGGTAAGCATCAATGGTCAACCAGTCGGAGGAAGAAGCGGCAGCGGTTCGTCGGGTAGTTCTTCAATGTCAGAGTGGCAAACGGACATCTTGCAAAATTTCCAAACGCCGTTGACTATGTTGATTTAGTGGTTAAGTTTTTTCCTTCTAGCCAAGAAACACGGATATCCGGACGCTCACAATTCAAAGTCATTTAAGCTAACAAAAGACGCAACGAATCAAGCTCGTAGGCAACAACATTAGAGAGGCAAGCTTGCGAGGGCCGATATAAAACTACGAAAGATAAAACAATTATAAACAACGAAAGATAAATGCTGAAACATGACTAAAACAGTTTTCATCAACTAGCCCCCAAGTAGAGCTAAAAATGACACTTTATAGGAAAAACATCCATATCAAAGCTAGGGCAAAGACATAACAATCTGGAACCACCAAAAACCAAAAGCTGCCACACAAAATACACCTTTTGAGAGGAAATTGCATAACGAATAACTCTCTAGCTAAGATGTTGTTCCGCATACAACTAACTCAAATTTATGACAAACCAGTGATTGCTTGGATGTGCAATGAACTAATTACATGATTTAACAGTGTATCTTACAAACGAGGCCCATGTGCCCTGTGTGTCGTGGGTTTGTCACGTCAGATGTCATGGATGACTTCGTAGGTGTGGAATTTGCGCGAGTCAATCGTCTCCGAGCTTGGGATCGCAGGAACAAGGACGAACACAGATTTACCCAGGTTCGGCCCCTCAATGTGAGGTAAAGACCTACTTCCTGCCTACCCTAGATTGGTATTGATATGATATATGTGGTGTTACAATGGAGGCGATCCGATCTGGGAACTCGCCGTAAGAGCTAGGGTTTAGGGCTTGATAGCTTGACCCTGTCTAAGTCCTGCGAGTCCTCTTTATATGCACAGAGGCTCGCTAGGTTACAAGAGTTCTACACGAAGCCGATTGCAAGCTTGTCATCCAAGGCAAGTTTTACCACCGACCTTCTGGAGCCTTCCTTTGGCAGGCCGCGATCCTTGATCGGCCCATCTTTTACGTGGCCCAATAATAGCGTGATCATGAAGTCGCTGTTTTGGCCTTGAATAAGTCGCGGGTTAATTATTCCCCCGACATTAGCCCCCAAGTGTAGCCTGAACTTCATGGAATATCTTGATATGTTTTCTTGACTTTGAAAGGTTCCTTGGACGTTTAGGCTGCACTTTTTTCTTTCTAGCTTGCACTTCCTTGCTCTGCGACTCATGATCACGTTGGACTGGCGTTTACTCGCACTTTTGGGGCGGCCTTGAAAATGCATCTGACTTCGTGAGCTTCTTACTCTGTCAAGGTTTGCCTGATAGCTTCAACACTTGATGATGACCAATCTTCAAATTTTTGATAACAATATGCTGTAGCCCCCAAGGATTGAGCTGATGTGATTTGACAATCATCTCAATTCTTCTCAGGAGGTTTTGAAGATCGTCACCTGTAGCTTGATGTCATAGATAAGAAACAATTGTTAAGATATAAGCAATTGCAATTGGTGTTGCCGTACTATAAGCAGTACATTGACCTCTAGTTAGGCCTTTCTGAGTCCATTAAGTGGGCACTCGCGCGACTCAGTATTTCCTAGGAACATGTGTGTTCAGGGTCGAGAGCGGCCATGATAGGCAATCAAGCTCGATTGACGCCACACCCCAGTACTTTGGACGCATAATGCAAGTTGCAATCCGACTTAAGGTAAGTTTGATGGTTGCCAGTAGGTTGGCTGTTTCAGGGTACAAAGCCCCCAAGAAACAAATGATATATAGCTATAAACAGCTTTGTTTATGATGACACATAAGGTCGCGCCTTGGTGGCAACCGAGTGTTATACATAGGGTTGGGTCGCACGTAGGCGGCGATCCCAGTTTGAGACATACGGCCGCGCCTAGGTGGCGGCCGATTTCTGATACATAAGGTACGGCCGCGCCTAGGTGGCGGCCGATTTCTGATACAGGTGTTGCAGGTCGCGCCTAGGTGGCGACCAATTTTGAAGCAAGAGCCCTTAGTGGCTAGGATGATACTCAGCTATAGGCAGCTGGAAAAGATGAAACTTAGCTCTGATTAGCTTTTTTATGTGTAGTAAGGTCGCAGTTGCGCGACGTTCCAAGGGCGAGGCGCTTCTAGACGATCCTCGAAATCATGGCGATCACTGCTTTCTTCTCTCACATCCAGCAGATAGTACGATCCATTGTTTAGTTTTTTGCTGATGATGTAGGGTCCTTCCCATGGAGAAGATAGCTTGTGCATTCCCTTATGGTCTTGCTTGAGTCGCAGCACTAGGTCTCCTTCTTGAAAGGTGCGGGTTCTGATGCGTCTGGCATGATAGCGTCGCAAGTCTTGCTGATACACCGCTGACCTTGATGCTGCCAAATCTCTGACCTCTTCTAATGTGTCCACAGAATCCTGCCGAGCTGCTTCATTATCTGCTTCGACATAGGCCGCAACTCTTGGTGAATCATGTATGATATCGCTGGGCATAACCGCTTCTGCTCCATAGACCATAAAATATGGTGTAAATCCTGTGGATCTATTAGGGGTTGTTCTTAAACTCCATAGCACGGCTGGCAGTTCCTCCACCCAACATCCTGGAGATGCTTCAACCTTTTCAATAAGGCGCGGCTTAATCCATGGAGAATTTCCTGGTTAGCTCGCTCAGCTTGTCCATTGCTCTGCGGATGTGATACTGACGTGAGGTCCAGCCTTATCCCATTGTTCGCACAAAATATTTGTGTAGCTCCTTCAGAGGTGTTGCTTCCGTTGTCTGTAATGATACTATGGGGATATCCAAAGCGGAATATGACCTTCTTCAAGAACTTGACTGCTGTTTCAGCTTCACAATCTCCCACGGGTTCTGCTTCTATCCACTTTGTGAATTTGTCCACCACGACCAGGAGGTGAGTTTTTCCCGTTGAGGACCGTCTGAAGGGTCCTACCATGTCAAAACCCCATACGGCGAAAGGCCATGTGATGGGTATTGTACGAAGTGCTTGAGCTGGCATATGATCTTGCCTGGCGTATCTTTGACATCCATCACACTCTGACAATCTGCTCAGCGTCTGCTAGCGCCGTTAACCAGAAGAAACCATGTCTGAACGCCTTTGCCACCAAAGATCTTGACGAAGCATGATGGCCACAATCGCCTGCGTGAATTTCGTGCAAGATTTTTCGTCCTTCTTCTGGTGATACGCATCTTTGGAATGTCCCCGCGCGCTGCGCTTGTATAGCTCATTGTTTATTATTGTGTAGGCCTTGGATCGCCGTGTTATCTTGCGCGCCTCTACTTCATCCTCTGGTAGCACTCCGCGACTTAAATATGCCATGTATGGCTCTGTCCATGCCGGCTGTTCATGCAGGGCTGCGACTAAAGTTGAATCATCCTCTGGCTCTGCTATGTCAATCTCTGCTGGAGGCTTAACTGATGGGTTATGCAACTCATCCAAGAAAACATTGGGCGGGACTGATTGCCTATTGGATCCTAGCCGAGACAAGGCATCTGCTGCTTCATTTTGTCTTCGATCAACATGTTCAACTTGGAAGCCAGTGAAGTGTCCAGCAACTCTGTCCACCTCTCGTCTGTATGCAGCCATGTTTGCATCCTTACTGTCCCATGTTCCAGAAACTTGTTGAGCTACCAAATCTGAGTCTCCAAAGCAACGGATGCGACTGACATTCATCTCCTTTGCTATACGGAGTCCGTGAAGCAATGCCTCATATTCTGCTACATTGTTTGTGCAATTGAAGTGTATTTGGAGCACGTATCTTAGCTTGTCTCCCTTGGGGGAAGTAGTACAACTCCAGCCCCCGAGCCTTGTAGCTGTCTTGACCCATCGAAGTGCATGGTCCAGTATTTTGTTTCTGCCATGGTGGGAGCGACTTGAATTTCTGTCCAATCATTGATGAAATCTGCGAGAGCTTGCGACTTAATTGATGTGCGCGGCTCGTAGCTTATATGGTGTGGACCCAGCTCGATCGCCCACTTGGCTACTCTTCCTGTTGCTTCTCGGTTGCGGATGATGTCTGCCAGTGGTGCCGAGCTGACCACAGTTATTGGGTGTTCCTGGAAGTAGTGCTTCAGCTTGCGACTCGCCATGAATACTCCAAACACTAGCTTCTGCCACTGAGGGTAACGCTGCTTTGAAGCCGTGAGCACCTCACTTACGTAGTATACTGGCCTTTGGACTGGGTACTCCTTGCCTGGCTCTTGTCTCTCTACAACCATCACGGCGCTTACGGCACGAGAGTTTGCAGCTATGTACAACAGCATGGGCTCCTTATCTTTTGGAGCTGCCAGAACTGGAGCATTTGTCAACTGAATCTTCAGGGCTGTTAAAGCTTCGTCGGCTTCTGAGTCCCAAACGAAGGTATCTGATTTTTTCAGCAGTCTGTATAAAGGCAGGGCTTTTTCTCCCAGTCTTGATATAAAGCGACTTAACGCCGCGACGCAACCGGTAAGTCGCTGTACGTCCTTGATCTTTTCTGGTTTTTGGAGGTCCATTACAGCCTTTATCTTGTCAGGGTTGGCCTCGATGCCTCTTTCTGACACTATGAACCCCAATAGCTTCCCCGCTGGTACTCCAAAGACGCACTTCGTCGGGTTGAGCTTCATGTTATATCTTCTGAGATTTGTGAAGGTTTCTTCCAAGTCACTGATGAGATCCTGGCCTACTTGCGATTTAATGACGATATCGTCCACATAGGCGTGAACGTTGCGACCTATCTGCTCATGCAAGCAACTTTGAATGCACCTCTGGTAAGTCGCACCTGCGTTCTTCAATCCAAAGGGCATGCTTACATAGCAAAAGGCCCCAAAGGGTGTGATGAAGGATGTCTTTTCCTGGTCCTCCTTCTTCATCTTGATTTGATGGTAGCCTGAATAGGCGTCTAGAAAGCACAACAACTCGCATCCGGCTGTTGAATCAATCACTTGGTCAATCCTTGGCAAGGCAAATGGGTCCTTTGGACAGGCTTTGTTGAGACTGGTGTAGTCAATGCACATTCGCCATGTGCCGTTCTTTTTCATAACTAGGACTGGGTTTGCCACCCACTCCGGGTGATATACTTCTGTGATGAATCCTGCGGCCAATAGGCGAGCTATTTCTTCCCCTATCGCTTTTCTCCTGTCGTCGTGGAAACGCCGCAGCGGTTGCTTTACTGGCTTGGCCAGGGGTTCACGTTAAGACTGTGTTCTGCCAATTCCCTTGGCACCCCTGGCATATCTGATGGTTTCCATGCGAAGATGTCCTTGTTTTCCTGAAGGAAAGCGATGAGTGCCCGCTCCTGTTCTTTCTCCATGTGGGCTCCGATGCTCGCCTGCTTGGATGAGTCGCCAGGAACAAGATCTATCTGCTTGGTGTCTTGGGCCGCTTTGAATTTCATTGGTGGTTCGGCAGATGGCGTGGTAACTACGCTCATATCATTGGGATCCACCTGCGACTTATAACTCTTTAGCTCTTCAGCGGCACAAGCTGATTCTGCGAAGGCTGCATCTCCCTCCTCGCACTCTATTGCTTTTTCTCTATCGCCGTGCACTGTGATGACCCCTCTTGGTCCTGGTATCTTCAGCTGTAGGTAAACGTAGCATGGCCTGGCCATAAACTTGGCGAAGGCTGTTCGTCCGAACAGGGCGTGATATGGGCTCTGAATTTTACCACTTCGAAGCATATGAACTCGCTTCTGAAGTTTTCTTCCGTCCCAAAGGTTACTCCCAGGGTTATCTTTCCCACTGGCTGTGCTGACTTTCCTGGGACGATGCCGTGAAATACGGTCGTCGTGTGTTGCAGGCTGGAGTCCATGAGCCCCAAGCGCTTGAACGTATCGTAGTACATGATATTTATGCTGCTTCCCCCGTCCATAAGTACTTTGGTTAGCTTGTATCCTGCTACATAAGGTGCCACAACTAGCGCCAGTTTCCCTGGCTCTCGCACTTGGCGGATGATCGTCGCGACTCCAAGTGACTGCATGTCTGACCATTTTAGCCAATTGGGGGTTGCTGGTATCACAGTATTTACCTGCTGGCTTCTGCGACTTAATTTCTCTTCCCTCTTGGAGGTGTTGATAACTATTGTATGGTACTGCCCCACCTGCCTGGGGTTACTCGCATTGTGCGGTCCGGCGGCTGAACCATGAGTCGCACCAGGGCTTCCTTCATGGTGGTTTCCCCTGTTGTGTTGGCTTTCTTCTTTCCACTTCTTGTAATAATTACATTGCGCCTTGGTATGGTCTGCTGGCCGCCCGTCGCCTCCCGTGTGAAGATCGCACGGCCGATTAAAAACTTCTTCCATGTTAATTGGACGAGAGCCGATTCCTCGGCCTCTTCCTCGTTGGCCCCTGAAACCTCCACGTGTGTTGGCGACAAGCCCAGAGTTTCCTTCTTCACTCTTGCGCTTGTTTTGATTCGCGTTGTTGTGGCTAGTTTGTTGCTGTTGAGGCTTGCTGGTATTTTTCTTTCCTTCAACAGCGGCCTTCTCCTCTTCTCCATCTGACGCATCTCGGGTCTTGTCTGAGCCAGCGTATTTGTTAGCCGCAGCCATTACCTCGCTGAGACTCTTGACTTGCCCTTCATGCGACCTAACTTATGGATCAGTGGTTCGAACTTACAATTTTTCTCCATGACTAGGACAGCTGAGCTTGGAGGTATGTTGTCTGAGGAGTGTATAATTTCTGCCACCCTCCTCATCCAGTGGCGACTTGACTCGCCTTCCTTTTGAACGCAACGCTCTAGATCTTCTATATTGCAGAGTCGCTTGCAGGTTCCTTGGAAGTTTTTGACGAAAGCGTCTTTCAACTCTTCCCAGGTATTTATGGAGTTGGGGGGTAGATTTTGTAGCCATATGTGAGCCGCGCCCTCCAACATCATGTTGAGGTACCTTGCGCATATCTCTTCTGAAGCATTTAAAATACTCATCCCCATCTCGTAGTTGTTTAGCCAGGTGGTAGGGTCCATGCTGGCGTTATAGTTTGCCACCTTGCGTGGTCCTTTGAAATCTTCAGGGAAAGGTTCCGATCTGATCTTCTCAGTGAAGCATGCCGGACCTTTGAGTCGCGAGGACAAAGCTGTGGATGTGCCCGTAGGGTTGTTAACTTCCACGAGCCGCGTCTGCATCGTTGGCATGATAGCCTGTGCTTCTGCGGCTTGTTCCTGCTGCCTCTGCGCGACCCTTGATATATCCTCCGGTGGCCGCTTTGGACGCTTCTTTCTGCCGCGATCCCGCGGCCGGCCAGTACGGGGGCTGCTGCCCCTCGGCTTCTGCCCTGTTGGCTGTTGTAGGACAGCAGTGCTCAACATCTGTATCGCACGCCGTGCTTCAGTGTTGATTGGGTCGTCGCCTGTTGGTACCATCTGTGTCAAGATATTCGCCGCTGCATACATGTTATCGACCGGGCTTTGGTAGTGGCCTTGTGGGGTATGAAACCTCCTTGGTTGTTGCGATGGTAGTTGCTGGGCTTCGTGGACAATCGATGGTTCCAAAATCCTTGCGACTGGTTGGTCTCCAGCGCTGGAGTGGGTGGAAGTTCTATTGTTGGTTGAGTCGCGCGCTTGCGCCTGCGAGTCAACTTGTCTTTGAGTCGCGGCGAGCGCGGCTATCCTTTGCCGTTCCTGTTGGATTCCTTGGTTCACCTGTTCGAGCCTGCAGCGCTCTGCTTCCATCCTCCGAACCTCGTACAGGAGCTCGGCCCTGGCGGCCTCAATTTCTGTTGCGCGGACAGCGGCGTTCGCGGCTGACACCGGGATAAGTAGTGGGTTGCCGGGAGGTGTCGATCTTTCGGCTTCTCCCGCAGTTCCTGACGTACTTGCACCTCCGGCCATGTAGACTCCAACTGGTGCCGCCTCTTGTCCTACCACTGGTGCGTAATCCCAGTAACTGTCCTCAAGAGCTGGTATGATGGACCCAAATTCTTGCGAGTCCATGCTCTCCAGCGACTCTTCTCGTCGCTGGCGAATCCTTCTGCTGAGTCGCCTTCTTGGACTGAGCTAACAGATCCGCCGCCAATGAAACCGACGAAGACATGAATAGATCCAAACGGGATGACGCGACCTGTCTCCAGGTAATCAGCTTCTGGTCCCCAGCTTGAATCGTCAATGAGAGGCGTGCCATCGACCATGATGATGTGGCCAATGGCGAGATCTTCAGCTCCTTTCATCGATCCTGCGCGGAACGTGACGCTCTTGACCGCAGGCCCCACGGTGGGCGCCAACTGTCGTGGGTTTGTCACGTCAGATGTCATGGATGACTTCGTAGGTGTGGGATTTGCGCGAGTCAATCGTCTCCGAGCTTGGGATCGCAGGAACAAGGACGAACACAGATTTACCCAGGTTCGGCCCCTCAATGTGAGGTAAAGACCTACTTCCTGCCTACCCTAGATTGGTATTGATATGATATATGTGGTGTTACAATGGAGGCGATCCGATCTGGGAACTCGCCGTAAGAGCTAGGGTTCTAGGGCTTGATAGATTGACCCTGTCTAAGTCCTGCGAGTCCTCTTTATATGCACAGAGGCTCGCTAGGTTACAAGAGTTCTACACGAAGCCGATTGCAAGCTTGTCATCCAAGGCAAGTTTTACCACCGACCTTCTGGAGCCTTCCTTTGGCAGACCGCGATCCTTGATCGGCCCATCTTTTACGTGGCCCAATAATAGCGTGAACATGAAGTCGCTGTTTTGGCCTCGAATAAGTCGCGGGTTAATTATTCCCCCGACACTGTGTGTGGCGAAATGAAAAAATAACATGTTGGGCTAGATGAGCCAAAACAACTTCTACCTTTTTCTTGAACTAGGAGGTGATGGGGTCGACGGAATCGGCCGGCGACGAGGGACACTCCACATGGTCCAGACGGGTTGGGAGTCTTCGATCTGCTTTCTTTCTTCGAAGATGGCGGTGGAAACAATCCGGAGGTGACTGGTGGCAGCGGCCAACCGACGACATGGGGGCGCTGCACGTGGTCGAGACGGGGGTGAGTCCCCGGTTTGCTTCATTTCTTCCCTGGCCACGGCGGTGGCCCCATTGGTGAGGCACTCATTGGCGATGGATGGCGACTACCGAGGTCAAACATTGATATGTATGCCGACCATTGAATCTATAGACCCAATCTCCTTCACTAAGTAATTATCTTGCTAAGCCCACTCCCTTCCAAATTACTCTTGCTAAACCGACGACTGATGTCATTTCTATTTGTATGTTGGATGATGAAGGTGACTGGGAGGTCTATGTTTTGTTTGATTATTGGAACACAAGCGAGTGTCAACTTTGCATATTGTGTTCATAGTCAGGTGGCTAGTAACATAGAGGATGACCAAGTGCAAGGTGTACAATTTCTGGAGGTGAAATGATAGTTTGAGTGGAATCAGAATCTTATACATAATCTTTCATTGTGCACTGCGAATGAGATACGAATGTGAACTAATTTTATCCAACTCCCACTTATGAAGAACATTTTTGCATAAGAGGCACCAATGTCTAATGAAGAGTTGCACAAGAAAAATAGAGGGAATCAAGCTAATATAAGGGCTTTTGTGAAAAAGAAAGTGAAAAAGAGGGCAACTAGTTCTGAAGCGGGTATAGAAGATAAAGGGGCATGACCTTTAATAATCAAGTTAGGGAAGGTTGCATGAATATTCCAAATTCTAGTGATGATGAGGGAGTTTTATCCCTAAACAAGCTTTTCTCACACTAAGAGGATGAGTAGAGCAAAAAATGCATAAATAATCTGTTATGATTATTCAAGGGAAATGCCCATGATCAATTGTGCTTGCACATGTGTTTTTATGTGGATCAATACAAAAGGGTGCTTGTGAACCACCACATTTATTATTATCGGAACTACGAATTTTTGGAAAATACTCTCAACATAATAGTAGTTTTCTTCAAGTCAGATGGTGCATGTGAATTCACCATGACAACATCATTTATAAAAGGCGGGAACACTCATTGAATTTGGCATATTGTGGTGCCTCACACATATGTGGAACCACAACATCCTCTTCAAGGTTAAACAGTGAATGGATTAGCAAAACCTATGAAGAAAACATCAAAAGTGATTTGGTTATGAAGGTCAAAGTTCTCATAGATATGGTAAAGAGAGACAATGGAGCTGAGGTGTCAAAGCACATGGCCTAAAAAGCCAAAAAAACAAGGCACTCGAGAATGTGGAGGGCATAAAAAAGCCAATATTTGCGTACATGATAGATTGCAATCCAGCGAGTAGATGCATTGTGCATACAATGCCCAATCCAGAAGGTTCCATGGTCTATTTTTCTGCCCCCATGCATGCTCAAGTCCAAGGATTTCTTGTAGGCCTTTCACTGGTAAGTACATTTGCTACCTTTAGTGTAAGCATTCTATGTTGTTTTTCGGTGGTGTATCCCGAATAATTGTCATACCTTGGTCGTAGGTGTTGATGGTTGTTTCATAAAGCTAACAAATGTTGCTCCAATATTAGCACCACTGCAAGGGATGACAATAACAACTTGTAACCACTAGCCTTTTGAGTTGATGGAAATGAGGAACCGTAAACATGGAGTTCGTTTCTCATGCAACTAAGATATGGTGTAGGTGGTGGAACTGGTAAGTACGGAGGTCCTTTCACAATCATGTCATATCGTCAAATAGGCCACCCAATGCAGTTTAAAAAATATTTCCTGAATGCGAGTAAATATTTTCCCCTTAGGCACTTATATGCAAACTTCCAGTCATGTGGTCTTGGGGGAGGGGATCTAAAGAAACTAGTAGATGTTGCTGCTTATTCCATTACAAAAGAATGATCACATAGTTGTAATGCAAAAAATTAGAGAAGACGGTGAAGATGCTTGGAAATGGCTAAGTAAAATTCCTACGAAACATTGGGCTAGACATTCAATGGATACAACATGCAAAACGAACCTCTTAGTTAACAATATTAGTGAAATTTTTAACAACTACTCCCTCCGTATCAAAATATAAGACTCTCTAGCTAACTTGTACACACATGTATGTAGACATGTTTTAGTGCAAGGTTCACATATAAGACTCTCTAGCTAGCTTGTACACACATGTATGTAGACATGTTTTAGTGCAAGGTTCACATGAATCTTGCACTAAAACATGTCTAGATACATGTCTGTACAAACTAGCTAGAGAGTCTTATATTTTGATACGGTGGGAGTACATACTAAAACAAAGGGACAAGCCTATTGGCATGAACAAATTAGCGTGAAACTAATGGCTAGACGTGAAAATAATGGAAATGGTGTCGCTATGTGCAATAGCTCCTCACTATGTTGAGAAAGTTGAGATAGATAAGAGATCTGCTAGATGGTGCTAATCAGTGACTTCTACAAATGTGCTATGGTAGGTTTCGAGTGGCCTCGAGAGTTTTGTTGTTGATCTAGAGAAACAAACATGTGGTTTCTTCAAATGGAAATTCACAAGGAATGCCTTGTAAACATGCAGTATCTTCTATTTATGCGTGACACCATGGCCAACTTATAGACCATGTTTAAATTGTTTCAAGAAGCCATGCTATCGACAGGCTTACCAGGAAATAATATTCTGTCAGGGCAACACGACTCAACCAAAGCTAATAATCTGGACATAGAGCCTCCAATTTTCACTAGGCAACCTAGAATAGAAAGAAAAGAAGAACCAAAGCAGAATGGGTCCTACCGAGACCGAAAAGGGAAAAAGGTCCTGGAAAGTTGTATTTTAGAGATCCTCTCCGTTGTCTCCACTTGACGGCAGCCTTATAAAAGTTGTGTTAACGTGTCGATTTGGATGTGTGATTGATACATAATTTGTAGGGTGCCGCACCTTGAGCCAATGCTTAGCAAATTCTTTGATGGATCTCCGGCCTTTGACACAAATGATGTAGTTCGATGAATCTAGAGCTCTCTTTTCGGTGCTTGATAGAGCGCGATTGATCTCGAGCCACCAACTCCATATGCATGCATGGGTAACAACCCTGACGACATATCGACATGAACACGCTCATGAAAACTCGACATTACATGCTACTATATCTAATCATTTGGGTATTCTTATGTCGGAGAGTAGGCTTTTTTGAGTTGGTTCGGTTGCAAGTCTTAAACCTTGTTCGAACTCCTTATTTAATGAATTAAGGCAAGTCTTTTGCCTTTATTTAAAAAAAAATACATGCGTCTAGTGCATTCATATTTTCCCCAACAATTTACAGCATATTCGAAGAAAGTATACTCTTCTTTCATAAAGAAAAAGGACCCAATCTTCGGTGGAGTCCTTGCACTCCTTCCTGAAAAGGCCAACACTACTAGAGCTAAAAAGGAGTGAACTCAACTATTCCATGGCACCTCTGAAAACATATGCCCGACAAATCGATCTCTAGTACGATGATCACACTTAGATTCGCAGCACGAACGTGATTACTGAAGGAGAAGAAGGCCAATCGTAAGTGGGAGAATAAACAACATCATCTCAGCAAATCAGGGATATAGATTGCATATGCACCCACATGGACTTTTCGATCGACACCCACACACGGACACACCTACCAAACCACTTTCAGATCAGAGCAACAGGTGCCGATTTTGTTGTGGTGAAAAAGATTAGGACCGCACTTTGCAGAACCGCGATCGATCATGTGTTGGCCACCAATCACACGCCGAGGAATTATGCTAGCTGCACGCTGCCTGTACTGCATGCATTGCCTGCCGTCCACTAGCTAGTGCATAAGAAGTCTGAGTGTGCTGATGATTGAGATTAGTTTTGGGCAGATGCACTTTGTGGTGACATTACATTCTGCCGGCGGCGTGGCTGTGTCGATCCAGTACGGGCTGGCCGGATGCATTCGAGTTCGTCGACGGGCCACGATGGGTTTTGAATCTTGAGGGGTAGACGTCGTTACCAGAGACAGAGAGCATCGCACGTGGCTTATTGATTTGTTTCTCCAAAACCAGTCCAAGCGAAGACTAAAGGTGCATTATGCCACGCTTTCTCGGCGACGGGTGTTTTTTCCCGGATAGCGCCGTCCCGAATTCTGAATGTTGAACACTGTGTAGACAGTAGAAGCTTCGGTTTTAGCACTATTCCCTAATAATACGTGATCCATAAACAATGTTATGTTATGAGACAAAAGGTAGTACGAATGTTCACACGCCCCTCCTTTCCCCTCCCCTTTCCAAGTCCATCTCCTCCTCTCAGATTTTGTCCGTGTGCCGTGGGTTAAAGAGAAGTTTGTGTGGTTTGGAGTCTATTTTCGTGGCTTCTAGTTGTTTCGATGATGGCGATGGCGAGGACGGTGATCTATTTTGGCACTACGAATGTTCCTACGCCCCTCCTATCTCCTCCCCCGAGTATGTCTCCTCTCATATTTTTTCGTGTCGCGAGTGATAGAGAAGTTTGTGTGGACTAGAGTCGATTTCGTGTCTTCGACTAGTTTCGATGATGGTGACGACGTCGGTTAATAAGGACGGTGATCTATTTTGGCACGTGGTGGAAGGCTCGCAGTGGGCGGCTTGCCTTCCCCGTGGGTGTAGTATCTATGAGGTGGCTGATCTGGGATCTACAAGGCAAGGGCGCATCCTGGTCGATACTCGATAACGACTTGGATGGTTTTGTCGTGCGCGGCGGCCGACTATTGCGGCTCACAAAGCTTGTATGTGATGGTGTTTCTATAGATCTAGATGTGATGGGTGTATGGTCCACATGGGGTTTAGTTTTAAAGGTCTCGACGCGGGAAACACAACAGTGAAAACGACTCGCAATTTGAACGCTCGGTTCAAAAGATTTTTCATTTTGAATTTTGTTTCTCAAAATAAATGCAAAATCGTAGTCCTCCGCGCTCATGTGTCCTCATCTCTCATCCTCGTCTCACTCCTTTTCTACTTGTGACAAATGGCGAGTAGGGAGTCACAAGGAGAACACAACACATGACACGAGAAGAGTGCCTGGGAACAAACATTTGATAAGATTGGCATTTTCTAGTGATTTCGGGGAGAATTGGGAAAGAGATGCGAAAACCACCACTGAGGCTCGCATGCAGCCCTCCCAAATTGGGAAAACCACCACTACATAATCATTACGCAGCCGCGAGCCCACGACATGGCCCAGTGCTCGTACAGAGACTGGTGGAACGGACCGAAGGCTGGATTACGCCTTATAAGGCCGCACACAATGGTGGTTCCCCGATAAATAATTAATCAAGGCCACTGGGAACTGTTCCGCGATTACTAACGGCTGTTTCTCAAGTCATTACAGTAAGTAGCCTTTGCCATGTGGGCAGCTAAACATTTACTCCCTCCATCTCGGTTTATTAGCCACAATACCAAAACCAGATTTTATCAAGAGTTAGCCGCAATTAGCATTAATGATCACCTAGAAATGCTCTCATCCACTTCCTCTCCCAATCTACATGCGATTTATCCAATACTCTATTTAATTAGGCCAATGCATGCACTTTTGATTGGACCTTATTGATCCTAATTAATTGCATTGCCTGATGAGGAGTAAATAACTCTGCCAATCCTGACTTGCCTAGTCGCAGAGAAACTAAAAGTGCCTAATAAACTGAGATGGAGGGACCCGGCGGTAATCTAACGATAGTGAAACCCGGAGCTTTTAGCTTCATATGGGGAGAAAGGAAATAAAACGTCCCGGGCGAATTGGCATATCACTGCTTACGAGCTGTACTAGCCCAGTTGCCTTTCTGAGCTTAACTCTGCAACCGTAGGACCGGGTGTAGTGCTGTTGGACCTCTGTATCCAGTGACCCAAAATAATCAGCTTCAGCAGCACCAGAAGACGCTCGATCGGGTGCCCGGAGCCCCAGACGACAGCGTCAATGAAGCCGCCGCCCAGCGTACAAAGCACCCTGCGTCCAACAGAGCCTTACAAGAATTTCATAATAATTTTCATTACTAGTCGAAGCTGCAGCAAGTGCTACCATTAGCGGGACTTGCTAAACCAAGAGAAGCCAGCCAAGGCATGGAGTGAGGTCGTTGCTAACCCTGCCTCTATATCAACGCGTCGCAGCTACGCACCAAAATTACCACCTGCAAAACCAAGGCGACACCAGAGGGAACATCGCCCACAATGCTTCTGGATACGAGACAAAACACCTCGCGTCTTGGCCGTTTGGGACGCGTCCACGGCCGCATTGCATACTCAGAAACATTCTTGTTTGTTGCATCGTATAAAATCAAGCAGGGGCAAAGGGGAAACTCTTCAAGCCACCACGAAGATGCAGCAGCAGCACAGGTCGGCCATGCGGAGGGAGGATCGGAGAGCGGGTGAGGTGCCTGCTCATCGGCCGGAGAGGGAAGGTGAGACGGCCCATCGGAGAGCTGCTGAGATTCCTGCCCATCGGACGGAGAGGGTGGGTGCGGCAGACACGCGGAGAGCGGCGGAGTTGCCACCCCGCTGGCCAGAGAGGGGGGCGGGAGAGGCGGCCATTCGGCGAGTGGCTGAGATGCCTGCCCATCGGACCGAGAGGGCGGGTGAGGCGGACACCCAGAGAGCAGCGGAGCTGCCACCCCGCCGGACAGAGAGGAAGAAGAGCCTAGAGAGCCTCCTCGACGCCCCGGAAGCGCGGGGGAAGCGTCGTGGCCCTGTGCCGGCCGGCGAGAAGGTGACCAACTTCCCCGGCCAGGGCCTCGAGTTCAAGAACCTGTCGTACAGTGTCATTAAGAAGCAGAAGAAAGATGGGGTCAAGATCAAGAAGGAGGTGTACCTGCTCAATGACATATCCGGGCAGGCTCTACGAGGCCAGGTCACCGCGATCCTGGGGCCCAGCGGTGCTGGCAAGTCCACTTTCCTTGATGCCATTGCTGGAAGGATCGCCAAAGGGAGTCTCGAGGGATCCGTCAGCATCGACGGACGACCTGTAAGATCGACAGCCCATGGTTCTGTTGCATTTTAAAGTTCCAGCTGAGTTAGAAAAAAAAAGAATGGTGCAGTTTCTTATACTCTGAATTTAAACTTGTTCAGGTCACAACGAGCTACATGAAGCAGATTTCCTCTTACGTCATGCAAGATGATCAGCTGTTTCCCATGCTTACGGTGCTGGAGACACTTACGTTTGCAGCTGAAGTCAGGCTCCCGCCATCCCTCTCAAGAGCTGAGAAGCTGCAGAGGGTATGGGAACTCATTGAGCAGCTTGGTTTGCAGGTAACATTTTAGTTCCCCCTATTCTAGCATTAGGTAGCACAGCCGAACTAAATCATATAAAGATCATAATTGATCATAATAAACATCTCTGGTGACAATACTAATTGAGAAATTCCCAGACCTCATGTTTCCCTTTTCCTGTTAGATATTGCCATTATAGTACTATATCGTAATCATATGCCCTCTCACTCAATGCAAAGATGTGACTCAACTGACCCATAGTAGCGGCAAATCACAAGATCACAGCCAAAGTAACGTAGCTATATTCATCGTGTTTCTCCAAGCAAAAGCTGAGGCAAGTCAGAACAAAAAAAAAATCTCGAAATGTGAGGCAAGTCAGAACAACAATCTAATAGTATCGGTTCCACTGGAACTACATGAAAACTGCACCTGAGAAAATTATCAGATTTTTTACAGACATACCTTGCCAAATGCAGACAACAGCTCACACGTACATTGGCGATGAAGGGGTACGAGGGGTCTCTGGCGGGGAACGTCGCAGAGTGTCAATTGGTACAGACATCATCCATAAACCATCCCTGCTATTTCTCGACGAACCAACCTCCGGCCTCGACTCCACTAGTGCATACAGTGTGGTTGAGAAAGTGAAGGATATTGCAAAAGGAGGAAGCGTTGTGCTCATGACAATCCATCAACCGTCTTTCAGGATACAGATGCTTCTTGACAGAATTGTCATCCTTGCAAGGTGATACAACTATCCCATTTTATGCAACTTGTTGTCCTTAGAACCTGTTAATAACATACTTTCCATTGAGGTCGTTAATACTTTCCAATCATATCGCACTATGCCATATACCCTTCTAACTAGTTCCAATACTTCATCCAGGGGAAGATTGATCTACCTAGGCAACCCAGTCACACTTCCCACATACCTTGCTGGATTTGGCCGACCAGTACCCGATGGTGAGAACAGCATGGAATATCTACTGGATGTCATCAAGGAGTACGATGAATCAACACTTGGACTTGAGCCATTGGTAGCTTACCAGAGGGATGGCAGCAAACCCACTGAAGCTGCAAAAACTCCAGTACCGAAAACACCAAGAACACCATATCACAAGTCAGTGCAGTTCCGACAGATCCAGCTCAAAAGCAACAACCACTTATCACTTGCAAGCGCAACACCTCATGCTAACCCCTTCTCAAACTTCGAGTCCTACAATATTGATGATGAGGAGGGTGATTTTGACAATTCTCTCGAAAGAAAGACACAAACACCACTGCATAATATAACCTCAGGCTACCATCCGAGATTAGCTTCACAGTTCTACAAGGATTTCTCCGTCTGGGTTTACAATGGTGTTGCAGGGACACCACAGCGTAGGCCTACTTGGACTCCAGCTCGAACACCATCAAGGACCCCGATGCCAAGCTACCCACCAAGCCGTGTGACTACACCACACAGGTCAATTCCTCCATCTCCCCAAGAACCAGTGTTCAAGCCAGAAGAGCCAACCTATCAGGAGTACGAGCTTGATATTGAGCCACTAGATGCACCCGAGGACGGGCCCAAGTTCGCCAATCCTTGGCTCAGGGAGGTCATCGTACTGTCATGGCGTACTGCGCTGAATGTTGTGCGCACACCGGAGCTGTTTCTCTCTCGTGAGATCGTTCTCACGGTCATGGCACTCATCCTTTCAACGCTGTTCCATCGCCTCAGCAATTCTGATTACCTAACAATCAACCGCATCATGAACTTCTACATCTTTGCAGTTTGCCTTGTCTTCTTCTCCTCAAATGATGCAGTTCCAACATTCATCCAGGAGCGCTTCATCTTCATCCGTGAGAGGTCCCACAATGCATACCGTGCTTCATCCTATGTGATCTCCTCCCTTATTGTCTATCTTCCATTCTTCGCCATTCAGGGCTTCACCTTTGCAGTGATCACAAAGTTCATGCTCCATCTGAATAGCAGTTTGCTCTACTTCTGGATCATCCTCTTTGCATCACTCATAACCACAAATGCCTATGTCATGCTGGTGAGTGCACTTGTTCCAAGCTACATCACTGGCTACGCCGTCGTGATTGCGACAACAGCCCTCTTCTTCCTCACTTGTGGGTTCTTCTTGAAGCGGACAAAGATCCCTCCTGTCTGGCGTTGGCTTCACTATATCTCTGCAATCAAGTATCCATTTGAAGCATTGCTTGTGAATGAGTTCAAAGGAAGCCACTGCTATTTTGGCCAAGAAAATCAGCTGTCACCGGGACCTCTGGGAGAAATCAAGGACAGTAACCTTTTCACAGAACTGCACCTAAACAGAACAACATGCCCCCTGATAGGCCAGGATGTGCTCACCACCATGGATATCACAATGGACAGCATCTGGATAGATGTTGCGATCCTCCTTGCCTGGGGTGTTCTCTATCGACTCTTCTTCTATGTGGTTCTGAGATTCTACTCCAAGAATGAGAGGAAGTAACAAAGGCATACCAGTATCTATCTATGCCATCTCTGTTTGTGTGCATTTGTTATCTTTCTTTTTTGGATGGAATACATTTGTTATCTATGTTTAAGATATTCCTGGTAGCTTAATCTATGTAAAAGAAAGTGTGTACTCAAAAGCATTGATTGAAAGACAGCATCAAATCATTTTTTATTTTGATCAATTCAGGTATATGTGCTCAAGAGAGCACTTAGGTAAAAAAGGGCAATACTAGGAGGCTTTGGTGGATGAGCATCAGATTGTGCTCTTATATATAATTAACATAGTATATGGAAATTGATGGAAGTGCACATTTTACCATGATTGTCATACCAAAACAAAGGTGTATTATCATCTATAAAATTTATTTATGCTATAATCTCTATAGAAGCATGTCATTATCAAAGGAAAGAGACAAGCAGACTACAATGGCATGAACAGACAGTCAGATTCAATATTAATTATATCAGATAAGAAATATTTAAGGGACTAAACGATGAATGTTAAAGTTACTGACTTTTAAATGAAATAACCGATAAAATGTATAAGAACATTGTTACGCAAGGTAGTATGCGCGTGAACCTAACTCACACTAGTAAGGAGACATTAGAAAGAAAGATGCAAGATTCTTGTAAGACCAACTTAGTTTGTAGATAAACTCTCAACATGTAGATATAGAGTTACTTTTGATGGACCATCAAACTAACGTTACTCTCTCATGTGCATATGTATATACCGCCACCAGTAAGGCACATACACGATAAATCAGCATGGAAAATATAAATAAGAAAACAACAACGGTCAGAATTCCAACATGTAGGTCGACATGTATTCATAAACATTCTTTATTGAGAGTTTTGAGTCACTGAGAGTACACCACAGAAGTAATGATAGCTCAGTGTTTAGGATGAGCCATACTGGGCAAGCTTCCTCTCAAGACCAGTCTTGTCCGCACCAACAACCTTATCGATCTCTTTGCCGTTTATCACACAGGAGAATGTTGGAACACTGGCGACATTCCAACGATGTGCAACATTGCCAAGTTCATCAATGTCAACCTTGAGAAAAACGACGTTCCGGTGTTTTTCAGCTAAGCTTTTGTAAACAGGTCCCATGAAACGACATGGCCCACACCATGTTGCAGTGAAATACACGATCACAAGCCTAGACAAGCTTGACGCAGCCTTAAGTTTTGCTTCAAACTCATTTGACGTGTGGATACTGATCACATCGCCTGGTAAAACATCACAAAGATGTACATATCAGACGCATTAAATTCCGGCAAAAGTACAACATTAGTCACTTCAGTTTGCAGAGAAAACGTGATCAGAGCACAGAACACTAAGGTATATACTTTGTATGTACTTCTAATACAAATGTGTATGGAGAGAACCTAGTAAACAAGCATATACGAAACTTACCATCCTTTAGAACAGCAGAAGCAGCAGAAACCTGCACACGACAATGCATATAAAAACATAAGTATACAGTAGTTGCTTGAGGATTTACGAGAGTTGCAGAAACAGCTAACATGGTCTTAATATTGGATCAAACGAGTTTCGATCTAATGATAAAACTTGAATATAATCACAAAGGAGACCAGTTTTGTAGAGGCTTCGCAGTTGTATCAACCATTTGGAAAGATGATTACCTCCTCAGCATGTTTACGCTTTCGTTCAATGTCAGCTTTTTTCATGTCCCTCTCTTTACGCAAGAGTTCATACTTTCTCTTGTGCTCCTCAATTCTGCGTACATTGGGTTCAACCTGTACAAGAAATGCAGTCAGAGACACATTGGTACATGCAGATGGGGTAAGTGTTCCTCTCTACTCTCATTTTTTCTAGGGTAAATTTTGTTAATAATTTTACCTTCTTAAGCTCTAAGCCAATCTCTTCATCAAAATCCAATTTTGCTGCCACGTGAAGGTCATGAGCAGCATCTTCCCACTTCCCAAGCATAGCTTTTGCCATCCCTCGTGATTTATATCCTTTAGCAGAATCTGGATTAATCTGAAAAAGTGACAGATTACACATGAAGTAAACTCAAGTATCAGTGCATATATAGAAACTGAATTTATAATGCAATAATTCCCAAACCTGTAATGCTGCATCAGCATCACGAATTGCTGCATTTAGTTTCTTCATCTTCATAAAAACACCAGCTGCATAAATTGCACCAGATATAAGAGCGCCATATAAAGTTAATATCAAATAAAGGGTACATATAATAACTCTTGATACCCCTGGTTGCATAGAGGATAGCTGATGTGGGGTTCAGCAAGATACCCTCCGTCAGATGCTCGATTGCCTCGTTCAGTTTACCTAGAACACAAAATCCAAATAGATTCAAATATCCAAATATGAGGAGCACGTTCAATATCGAGTTTTACCGTACACAAAAATCACAATCCATTCTCTTACTACATTGCAGATATGCAAATATTAATTGATTCACATTCTCATTACATTAATTGAACCTTGCCTTCTGATAGCGCATCGATGCCCTTCTTTTTATACTGTTGCGCCTTATCGCGCATCTCTTCAGAGATATCAACCGATGGATCTCCCATCTGTAACAGAAGAGGGAAAAAGCAACAACATCAATTGTTTGCACCGCCGCCACAGAACATATGGTTCTACCAAAATCACCCACTGTTTCCATTTATAAGGCGCACAGGCTTTTCGGGACGAACTTTGACCGGATAAATTAAGCAATAATATATCAATTATTTTGTATAAATTTGATATTGATATATTAGTATTGAAACATGCTTTCTAATGATATAAATTATTTATCAAATAATCCTCATCTACTTATACTAATTGTTGGTAAAACATAAATCTCGGAAAGCGTGTGCGCCTGATAAATAGGAATGGAGGGAGCACTACTTTACACGAAAATCCTGACCTTCTGCGGAAGATCATTGTCCGGCTCAACAACTTCCCCTTCCAACTCGATATCTGACTCCATGATTTCATCCTCGAAGCTGCTATCTACCACCTTTGCCATGCCTTCTGCCGCCTTCTGTAAAAATTGGATTTCACGAAAATCAACTACTCTGTAAAGTTCTTGTTTGAATAACTTGCAAAAGACCAGCTAATAGGACTGATTGCATGTAAGGCCGCGAACCAACAAAATATAATCTCGCACATCAACGACGGACACATCTGTTAGGATGTAACGAAGATAATATTACCGGAACGCTTGCTCCGAGGCTGCAAACAGGACCAAGAAGCACGTCAACCACAATGAAACCAATCAACGTACATCGAAAAAGAGAACAAGAAGAGGAGCACAAACAGGTATCTGATTCTTCCTCTCACTCTGGTGGCAAAGGATAAGCACATGATACAATCGATATCACAAACCTGAGGAGGTAGTCCATGAAGAAGGACAGGGAGGGGTGGTGGAGGAGACTAGGCTTGGAGCGGCAGCGGGAGACGAGACACTGCAGTTGGGCCACCACCGCATCGTCCAGACTATCTTCCATCTCTTAACACCAAGTGTAGGAGTTTTTTTTTCCTCAAAGGATTGGTGGGATGATGATCTCTGGGTGACAGGGGTCTATGGATTGAGAAAAGTGATGAACTCAGGCTTGAGAGGGAGATCTCATGAGATATGGATTTATCTTTGTGCTGGTTTTTAGAGTTTCTGATCTGATAGATGGGTCATGGGTATTTTTATAGGGGGCGTATCTTGTGCGTAACTCTTATTCGAAGAAAATGGTATGCAATTTATTGTGGTGTAAATGGCGGGTTTCATTACCATGTTATATTTTGTAAAATACTTCCATCATAAATTTTTGTTGAAATCGATTCTCGCAATAAATGTATGGATGCTGTGCAAAATTAGCATAATAACCTGAAATACTATATGCCGATATATTTTCTGGGGCATAAGAGTGACATGGACAACGCGACAGATTGTTACGATCTAGATCATCCTGTAGCATAATAATACGCTTTATGGGCTCATCCAAATAGCCAATTGCTATGAATTGTTTTTATGTGTCTCAAACTATCAATTTGAATTGTGAGCCAGTGATTTGCGGTATAATTAGGTTTGCATATGTGTACGCTTTTATGGTCTCAACACTGAATACAGTATGAACCGGCCATGAACTTCGTAGTCTCAGAGGAAAATTATAACTTCAAGTTGCATTTATGCAAACTATGGTTTTTGCAGGAAACAAATATGGTCGCTTCTCCGGCAAGATGAGGTCATAAGTGAAGCGGGTAGTGGAACTATGACTAAATCAAGTCAACTGAAAGGGCCATAAAACACTTAATCCACAACCAGGAGAACCTAGTACTCAAACTTTGCAATCCAGATGCTACAGCCACATGCCAAGTGACCTACTTTACCGACTCAAAATGAACGCTGAGAAATTTACCGACGAATATTGGCATCAAATTTCACAGGCAACGCGCATGTTACGAAGCTGAATCAGCAAAACGAGCTACAAATCGGATGCTGGTGGCGCAATCAAACATCACGAATTCACGACACTCAGCACTCGGTCGAACCACATCCGGCTCACATCCATCGACACGAACAAACTAGGCGGCTCGCATCGAGGAGGAGGCAAGGGGCTCACCGGGTATTGACGACTGCCGAGCCGGTGCGGATGGACGGAGCAGCTCCTAGCGGTCCAGAGGACCTGTGTTGCTCGCTGGAGCCCTGACGGCCGCCGTGCCCTGGCTTCGATCAACGACCTAGGTAGACTCGCCCTCGCCGCACGCCGCAACAGTCTCGCAATCAGGGTTGTGCAGAGCAAGCCTGGTCACCAACACAAGTAAGTGGGCCTTTAACTTGCCAGGCCCATCTATGCGTACTTCAGCCCAAACATGCGAACCCAAGTCTTCCAATTTTTTAATTTCAAACTCTCAAAAAAATCTAGGTTTCATAATAAAAAATTGAGAACACTCAGACAGTACCGACTCCCTCCTATCCGCTTTTACTGTCCTGAGACATACCTAGAGGCCCAGGCAAAACCCAAAGAAGCCCAAGAGGTTACAACTTGTAGTCCAAGACAACAACTCATGTAAATCCTAACTGACTCCCTTTATAAAGCCAGACAGGGGCACCCTTTAGGAGGAGGGCTCTCGCATAGACAAGCCATACGGCACAACTAGACAGATACACGCATAGTCATAGCAAGACCACGTCTCACACCATCGCCCTCGCGGCCACCATGTAATCATACATATATACAGATCAGACAAGTAGGAGTAGGTATTTTCCTCACAATGAGGGGCCAAATCTGGGTAAATCTCTGCTTGTCAGCAATCCGATACTACCGGCGTGCCATCTTTTCTCCCTATACGAAATCCTAGGTATCTCACCTTGCGATTTGCCGTGGTACCCCGCGTCAATTGGCGCCGTCTGTGGGAAGAACGCGCGCTGGATTCACGGTTTCGGCGGATCCAATCTTCACCAACAACGGCGGCAACTCGCCGTCACGGATCAACGCTAGGGGCCCGCCATCAACGCTCGCGTGCGGCTGATCGATCAGAAATTTTCGAAGGTGTTCCGTCCGCGGCAAGATGCGATCCAAATCGTGACTCACGCGAAAGCCGCGAAAATCCTGCGGTATTCAGCCGTTTCGTCGAGTCCGGCCAGGGCTGGGATTTCAAGCCTCCACGCCTCGTGCAGCTAGCTGCTGGCCACGCCGGCTCGTTTGGATTTAATTCAGGACAGCGTGAGATACTACGCACGAGCGAGAAGCAGAAGCCAAATCGTGTACGCATTGGAAATCTCCAAGCAAATCAGAAGAAGAAAAAAAAGGCATACGTAAGCTGCTGGCTATGTACACAAAAGCACGGGCCACGAGCAAGTCGTCACGCGTGGCAACGCAACCTCGTCAAGAAAAAAAATTCGTCAAGTCCTGGAACAAGGTCCAATGCAGCTACTCCTCACGTAAGGACAGGTGATGTGATCGAATCTGACTTTCCCACCACAAATCAATCTTTTTATATTGATTACAAGATTATACTAATAGCCAAAGATTAACATGCCTAATCAATCGCATGAGCTTGTACGCTTGTTTTTCTTTTTAATGTGTGCACGAGGACCAGGGACGGGTACCTGCTTGCCAACGCAGGCTCGACTCACACGGGACACGAGCAAGGTGTCAAAAAACAACCAGAAATCCATGACTCGTCGCGGATAAGCTCCATATCAGCAACTCCGTCTCCACTACGACAACGGTCAGCATCGGCCGCCGGACCGCGCGGACCCGACAGATCATCGACTCGGAAAGATGGTGGAGTGCGCACATGCACCCAAGGCTCGAGGGCTGCCGCCTCGTCATCAACAATAAACTTCGACTCTCGTGCCTTCTTCGACTCCGCATCATCGATTCTGCCTCGCTGACTCGACAAGACGAACTCGGGGCTGAGCGTTGCAGCCGCCGCGTCAACTTCCTCCGCCGCACAACTCCGCCGCGTCGATTCCGGTCCGCCGCGTTGACTCCCTCCGCCAGACGACTTCGCCGTGTCGACTCCGGTCCGCCGCGTCGACTCCCTCCGCCGCACAACTCCGCCGCGTTGACTCCCTCCGCCAGACAACTCCGTCGCGTCGACTCCGGTCCGCCGCATCGACCTCCTGCGCCGCACAACTCCGCCGCGTCGACTCCGGTCCGCCGCGTCGACTCCGCACCCGACACTCGGGGGCTGCGCCATACAGGCTATGCAGTTTTACCTCGGCCGCACCCGACACTCGGGAGCGCACTCGCCACTGGCTCGAGTGCTGCGCACCCGACAAATATCTACGCCAGCAGACGTGAAGACTGAAGCACTCGCAAGATACTCGACAACAACAAAATAAAGGCAAATTGAGCCTATGCCCAACTACAAATAGTCGCACATAGCCTCGGGGGCTACTCCCATCGGGAGCCCTGATGCGCACCCGATAAAACTACAGTCAAAGACATTAAGTTGTCCAAAACAAGCATTCGAAGCTTACTCGACTCAGATCGAAGCGTACTCAACTCGGCTGCTTAGCCCTATGCAAATTTTGATCATAATTCCCCGAGATGCGTCCGCCGCATATACCTCGGATGCTGCACACATGGTGCAAATGTAAGACCCGCCGATCCGTCGAGCTGGGCCAGGTCCCGCTCCTACAGCGTTTGCCCCGAAATTTCCGTGTCAACAGACATGGAGAAAATCCTGACGGACGCGGTAGGTACACGCAAAGTGCTGCAGGTCGGCTCAGTAAGACCTCTGCGGCCTGAGTCGAACCTGACCAGCTTGTTCCAGGTTCGAGTCCGGGGACTCGAACTTGAGGTTGGCTAGTAAGGTTTTGCCCAAAAGTGTAGTTAACTGGTTCCGATCCTTCGAGTGTACCAGGCCTACTATGTCATCATCCCTAGGCAAAATAAGCAAAGCATCAGTCGACGTACTTCCGGCTCGGCAAGCACAATCGAGACATTCTCGACTCAAAAACACATAGCAAAATTCATGCAGAACATCAGTCGACGTATTACCGACTTGGCAATCACAATCGAGGCAATCTCGACTAAAAAACACATAGCAAAATTCATGCAGAATATCGGTCGATGTATTACCGATTCGACAAGCACAATCTAGACAATCTCGACTCACAAATACATAGCAAAATGTGCAAAGAATCAGACGATGCATTATCGGCCTAAAAGATTCACAGCAAAGCAAGCAAATTATGCCGCGCACCCGCAGATGAGTCCCTGCCCGATTCATCGAATCGACCAGACACTCGGGGGCTACTCCTATCGGGAGCGCTGGACGCGCATGAAAGGACAAGGATGTCTCCTTGAGGGGAGTGAATAGGCGATTTAAAAACTTTTCCGGTTTAGACTTGATAATTGCGGAATAAAACTAGGTGTTTAAATTAACAAGCCAACAACCTAAATATACTAGGCTCATCTATGTGCACCAACAACTTATGCTAAGCAAGACAAGCAACAAGGAGATAGCACGATGTAAAACTTCAAGCACGAAGACTATCACAATGTAAAGTGCATAATTAAAGAGCTCGGATATAGAAATAACCGAGGCACACGGAGATGACGATGTATTCCCGAATTCCTCCTTTTTAGGGGAGTACGTCTCGTTGGAGGGGTGTGAGTTTCAAACTCAAGACGCCACAAATGGCCTCTGATACGTCCAAAACATATCTATAATTTTTGATTGTTTCATGCCATTTTTATGCTTTTAGCACTTGTTTTATATTAAGTTTATTATTTATTTGGACTAACCTACTAATAGTTGCAAAAGTGCACAATGTTCTTGTTTTACTCTTTGATGTGTAGAAATTATCAAGAATACAAGAGGAAACCTTGTTGGAGTCGAATTGGGACTTTCCTGAAATCTGTCTGAGAACTTTTTACGAAGTTTGCCAGTTTGACCCTCGAAGATGACGTCAAATGGAGACCTGGCTGTTACGAAAGTTGTCACAATTTTCCATACGAAGATTTTAAGCCCGAGATCAGCCCAATCGGAGTTCGGACGCGGCCTGTAGGCCCGTTTTGGTGGAACCCTAAAAGGGGTGACGGAAATCCGAGAAGATATATAAAGGGAGGAAACCTAATTCGTGGAGGACTCCTCCACCCACGAATTTCAGCCACCAAAAGCCACGTTTTTGCCTCCCCCATGGATCCCATCTCCATGGGGGAGGGCTCCCAAGAAGCCATGAAGGAGGGAGGCTAAGGGGCGGCGCTCCCCAAGCTTGCCGGCGGCGGGGAAAGGAGTTCCCCGCACCGCCGGCGCCGCCGCCGCCCTGCGCTCCTCGCTGCCCTCTCCGCCGTCTTCACCGCCATCTCCATCACCATCTCCTCCTTGTATTCAGTGGTTCATCCTCCCACAAACCTCTGTACCGTCCTATGTAAACATGGTGTTTGATGCTATAATATTTATCCTATGATTTACATCATGTTTCCGTAGTTTATTTGTCTTTTGATTGCTTAATTGAATGCATGAGGTTCATTAGAGTTGTATGTCTATATGGTGCTGTCCTTTGGTGTCCATTATATTTGTGCGCGCATGGATCAAACACCCTAGGGTTGGTAGTATTTGTAACGAAGCGGGGGAAGTTCTGCCGGAGTGACAGAAACCTGAGAACGCGAACCGATTAGTTGCACGTATGGGAGTAAGAGGACCTTGAACTTAAGGCTATGGTTGGGGAAACCTTAATGCATTGTTAGTATTTGCGGATGCTTGCTAACAATCCAATCATATAGTACTTGTAATCCCAAGTAGTGGAGTGCATGTATATTTAGCCTCTCCCACATAGAAAACTGCATCGAAGACAATGAACCAAGTACCTTCACTAATTAATCTTGGACAAAGCCACCACAATTACCACCACTTTTCCACACTCATGGTACTGTTAGTATATGGTTACTTAGTGTATTTTATTGCTGCAGCACTAACATTTACTTTCTTGTATTTATTATCTTGCAAAACTATCTCTCATACCCGTATTGTAGTCTAGTATTATTTCCTAGATAATAAACGTTTAGTGTGCGTAGAGTTGTATCAGTGGTTGATAGAACTTGAGAGAATACTTATCCTACCTTTAGCTCCTCGTTGGGTTCGACACTCTTACTTATCGAAAAGGCTACACGCGATCCCCTATACTTGTGGGTTATCAAGACCTTTTCTGGCGCCGTTGCCGGGGAGCCATAGCGTAGGTTAATGTTCTTGTGTGCACTTGTTTGCTTTATCTCTAAGTAGTTTTTATTTTCAGTATTAAGTTGTTCTTTATCTTACTATGGATAGGGAATGCGAATTACAAAAAAAATTAGGTGTAGTTGTTATCTAAAAACGTTTTCAAAAAGAAAAGTGATTGGAAAGATGAGTAATGGTTAAATGGGGGTCGACCTTGAACACTTGTGTTCATGCCTATGAAACCAAAACAAATCTTTCCATGGAAGCTTTTCATTAAAAACATGTAAATATTGTAAATATTGTGTATATACCTCTGTACATAAAAATAAAATGCTAATTATAGTCTTAGTTAATTGAAAGTTGATAGTTTTACTTTGCTGTCCAGAAACAGATTTTCTGTGCTCCACCGTATTAAATGTTTAAAATCACCAGAACGTGATCTTGATCTGAAATTTCTTGAGTGCAAAGTGATGCTTATTAGCTTTCTTTCATTAGACTAACTTTTTCTGATTTAAGGTACGTAGATAGGTCGAAAAATTCGATCTTTACTGACTGTTCTGTTTAGACAGATTTTGTGCTTCTCTGTAAATAAAATCGTGATAAATCTCAGAATAGTATTTTGACTTGAAAATTTTTGTGCATAAACCTGAGATTATTATCTTTCTTTCATTAGACTAAAGTTTTTCGATTTGAGCTACTTAACTATCTCGTTGAATGCCATCTTTACGGACTGTTCAGTTTTGACAGATTTCTTTGTTTATTCAATATTGTACTTGGTGTTGTTAGTTTCATTAGTTTTTCGACGGACAACGGAAATCATGAACACCTTAGTATATACAGTGGCTAATGTTGAGTAAAAATTATAAAACTTGTCAATGCTTGAACATGAGTGGATTTTATTTAATGAGTACTAACCCTACTAATGAGTTTTGTGAAGTTTTATGTGGATGTAGCTTATAAGATCTAATCAATATGGTGATATGAGATGAATAAGAAGACGCAAGAGCTCAAGCTTGGGGATGTGTAGGTGCATCCCAAGAACATATTCAAGAAGATACAATCATCTAAGCTTGGGGATGCCCGAGTCATCCCCCTATTCATCAACTAACATGAGGTTGTCTCGTTCATACTCTATATTACCCGTCCACATGATATGTATTGTCTTAACTTGTATTATAATTGCTTTTATATGTCTTGGTTTTACCTTCTTTAGTTTTATTAGGCTCCTTATTTGGTTTCGATTGCTTCTTTACTTTCACTTATAAATTCAAAATAACAAAAATATTTTCTTTTGTTTTGCTTCTTTGTTTGGTTCTTTATTTTATTTTTATTTGGGTTTTACTTTTGATTTTTATTTAGAGTTTTCCTTGCTGTAGCTAGCATGTTTAGGTCTTGCTTAGCCTCTGGTTTCTTAGTTTATCAAAAATAAAGTACCAAGTTTTATCCATTTAGCTTAGTTGATACATATGTAAAAAGTGATTTTCTGTTTTCGGTATCTACTGCTTATTGCGCGATTTTTCATATTTTACTGGAAGCTCTAAAAATCACGAAAAATTACTGATGTTGTAGCACCTAATCCTCTGCATGTACAAAAATTGGCTAAAATTTCGGGCATGTTTAAGTGCACCTAAAAATTGCGTTTTCCAGCTGCTGTTTTTCTGGACAGATTCTGACTTTTGTTGCAAGAGTGGCCTCTTTTCGTTTTCATTTGATTTTTAATGGTTCTTACCTTTCATTTATAAGTTGGCCATTTAAGCAACCTTTCTGTAACTTAAAAACAAAATTTTATTTGGTTTAATAGTAGCACTTGGGAAATATTATCTATTGTACTAATGTCTAACCGCAGAAAAGAATGGGAAAGTTTTTGTGTTGAAGTTTTTTCACAGAGAATGAAGGAACACCAAACTATGGAATATTGAAGAATTACCAAAGTCATAAGCTTGGGGATGTCCCCGCATCCCTCTTCATCAATAACCCCACGGTTTGCAAACCTTTAAACTTTGTTTTTTGAGCAACATAGGAACTTAACTAAACTTGAAGCGGCTGTATTTTATTATCTATTTATCTTAGCATCAAACACCAGTTACATTAATAAGTGGATCGTCACATATTTTATTTATCCTCTGTTTTCAATGTTTACTTGGTTAATGGATTACTTGTTGAAACTTAAAAATGATGTGTGAATAATACTGTTTAGTAGTTTATGTTTTCTTATGGTTAGTCTCAACTAGCTAATAGTGCATATTATGTTATTTTGATATCAACATGCATTGTCCTGTTCATAAGATGGTATGGTATTGTGGTATCCTCCTCTGAATAATTCACTTGAATCGACTTGGCACATGCTCACACATGTTATGACTGAAAAATAAAAGTCAATTAAGCCTTGATGATCTATTTTGCCTCAGAGTTTTAGTATCGTTTTTATGCCTCCGTTAATTTTATTTTGTCGCAAGCATGATTATGACCGTTATCGCTCTCGTGGTTGTCGCTTCCCAGTCTATTGCTAGCCTTCACTTGTACTGAGCGGGAATGCTGCTCGTGCATCCAAATCCTTAAAACCAAGTTATCCCAAAGTTGACTCTCTTGTCCTCCTAGTCGTGTGGATGCTCTGGAAAGAGAGGAATGGCCGGGTGTTCCAGCGTTCCGCTGAGATGGTCGCCTTGGTTTGCCGGCGAATTGCTGACGAGATCGAGCTATGGAAGCTCGCTGGTGCTGTAGGGCCGGGACGCATCTGGAGATAGGGGCCTAGATGTTTTTTGGGCGCTGTTTTTCTGTTGTTTTGGGGTGTGCGTACGTGATTGCCCAACACTAACCGCACATATGTAACCGCATCTGTTGATGCCGGACTCGCTGTATTCTCTTTGTTCTCTCTATCTATCAAAGTCGACACGCAAGCCTTTTGCGTGTTCGCAAAAAAAAGTTATCCCAAAGAGTCCACCAAAACATTCCTATGCGTGGTATTTCAAGCCATTCCAAGTAAATTTGCATGTGCTACCTTTAAAACCTTCAAAATATTTCTCTTTTTGTGTCAATGTTTACTAGCTCATGAGGAATTAGTGTGGTTATTCTTTATTCTATTTGTCAAATGGACTTTACACCTGGACTTGTGGCATATACATCCGCTTATCCAATAACTTGCAAAAAGAGCTGGCAACGGGGTGCCCAGCCCCAATTAATTATAACTTTAACCATTAATTCTCGTCACACTTTTGCCCTGATTCATCAGTAAGCAATGACAAACAGTGAAATACCTGCATGTGTGTAAACCAAAGAGAAAGGGGGATGATCTGGCTTGCTGGTAGAAATAACGCCCTTCATGGAGCCGCTCTTAAAAGTCCGTTTGACAGGTAGAATACTGTTCTCACCCGCTACCATTCGTTGACAATTAACAAACACCTCACAAAACATTTTTACCTCTGTTTTTAAAAACAAAAAGCTCTAGCACGTGTTAATCTCTGCTTCCCTCTGCGAAGGGCCAATCTTTTATTTTTTATGTTGAGTCACCATCCTTTCTTTGAGCACTTCTTCGAGAGCATAGCTGTCATTCTTAGTGTAATGTGCTTGTCCCCGAATACGATTAATTGAGGTATAACCATGATGCATTTATCTTTGATATCTCTATATCTAGTCTTCACTTGAACCTCAGAGGTGCCTTGGCATTTATGTTTTGCTCCACAATTAAGGGCAAGCGAGATACCACTCTATCATGCTTTATTATGGTCATTACAATCTTGTTGATGTTTATAAATTTCATGTTATAAGCTCTTAGTTCGTTGATACTTTTCATTAGGTAACATGGTTGCTAAGTTTTATTATCCATACATCATGCAATTGTTAAAGATCTGATCATAGCATTTACAATCAAAAATTATTTTGTTATCATTTACCTACTCGAGGACGAGCAGGAATTAAGCTTGGGGATGTTGATACGTCCAAAACGTATCTATAATTTTTGATTGTTTCATGTCATTTTTATGCTTTTAGCACTTGTTTTATATTAAGTTTATTATTTATTTGGACTAAACTACTAATAGTTGCAAAAGTGCACAATGTTCTTGTTTTACTCTTTGATGTGTAGAAATTATCAAGAATACAAGAGGAAACCTTGTTGGAGTCGAATTGGGACTTTCCTGAAATCTGTCTGACAACTTTTTACGAAGTTTGCCAGTTTAACCCTCGAATATGACGTCAAATGGAGACCTGGCTGTTACAAAAGTTGTCACAATTTTCCGTACGAAGATTTTAAGCCCGAGATCAGCCCAATCGGAGTTCGGACGCGGCCTGTAGGCCCGTTTTGGTGGAACCCTAAAAGTGGGTGACGGAAATCCGATAAGATATATAAAGGGGGAAAACCTAATTCGTGGAGGAATCCTCCACCCACGAATTTCAGCCACCAAAAGCCACGTTTTTTGCCTCCCCATGGATCCCATCTCCATGGGGGAGGGCTCCCAAGAAGCCATGAAGGAGGGAGGCTAAGGGGCGGCGCTCCCCAAGCTTGCCGGCGGCGGGGAAAGGAGTTCCCCGCACCGCCGGCGCCGCCGCCGCCCTGCGCTCCTCGCTGCCCTCTCCGCCGTCTTCACCGCCATCTCCATCACCATCTCCTCCTTGTATTCAGTGGTTCATCCTCCCATAAACCTCTGTACCGTCCTATGTAAACATGGTTTGATGCTATAATATTTATCCTATGATTTACATCATGTTTCCGTAGTTTATTTGTCTTTTGATTGCTTAATTGAATGCATGAGGTTCATTAGAGTTGTATGTCTATATGGTGCTGTCCTTTGGTGTCCATTATATTTGTGCGCGCATGGATCAAACACCCTAGGGTTGGTAATATTTGTAACGAAGCGGGGGAAGTTCTGCCGGAGTGACAGAAATCTGAGAACGCGAACCGATTAGTTGCACGTATGGGAGTAAGAGGACCTTGAACTTAAGGCTATGGTTGGGGAAACCTTAATGCATTGTTAGTATTTGCGGATGCTTGCTAAACAATCCAATCATATAGTACTTGTAATCCCAAGTAGTGGAGTGCATGTATATTTAGCCTCTCCCACATAGAAAACTGCATCGAAGACAATGAACCAAATACCTTCACTAATTAATCTTGGACAAAGCCACCACAATTACCACCACTTTTCCGCACTCATGGTACTGTTATTTTAAGGTTACTTAGTGTATTTTATTGCTGCAGCACTAACATTTACTTTCTTGCATTTATTATCTCGCAAAGCTATCTCTCATACCCGTATTGGAGTCTAGTATTATTTCCTAGATAAAGTAAACGTTTGCTGTGCGTAGAGTTGTATCAGTGGTTGATAGAACTTGAGAGAATACTTATCCTACCTTTAGCTCCTCGTTGGGTTCGACACTCTTACTTATCGAAAAGGCTACACGCGATCCCCTATACTTGTGGGTTATCAGCCTCACCCTATTTTTCGATGAACCTTGCCCAAAATCTCGGTTCACCTTCCACTATTGATATCCCTTTTAGGCGGAAACCGAGTGCCTTACAACAATCTTGAGGCACAACCCACAAAAGGATTGGGAGCTCCCAAGTGGACACAAAAGGCCTCAATCGCCACAAAAGGCGTCTAGGATCCAAAGACCCAAGAGTAACAAGCTCACGAACTTTCACTTCCATGAATCCTCGTGGAGAGCACAAACCGATGCACAAAAGCAATGGCAAGAACATAAGAAGTGCTCAAGTACTTCACTCTCAAATCCCACCAAAAGCAACTAATGCTTGTGGGGGAGAAGAGAGGAAGAATAAAGAAGAACTCAACAAATGGAACTTCAAGATCAAGATCTACTAGGTTCCCCTCACTTAGAGGAGGAATGGATTGGTGGAAAAGTAGATCTAGATCTCCTCTCTCAAATCCCTCAAAGATATGCAAGAATCATGGGAGGAATTGGGAGAGGGGCAAGCTTTTCAAGGTCAACAATGGTGGGGGAGAGAGAGAAAAACGTGCTTGGCTAAGCTGGCTGGCTGGAGGTAGGTGGAGGGGTATTTATAACCCTCCCAGAAAAATAGCCGTTGCGAAAGCAGAGAGCCGGATATTCCGGTCCGATTATGGACCGGATAATCCGATTCAAAGCAGGAATTTCCGGCTCTCTACAGCACTGAGTCCCTCCAGTCCTTAGCCGATTTCTTCGACAAAACTTCTGGACCGGATATTCCGGTGTCACCAACCAGAATTTCCGGTGATCTCCAGCACCTGGGGATTCTGGTCCTTAGCCAAATTCTTCGACAATTCTTTTGGACCGGATATTCTGGTGTCCTGTACCGGAATTTTCGGTGAACTCCAGCAACCTGCAATTTCATTTCTTCCTTGACAAAAACCTGAAATGAAATAACTTTCTCGTTCGAACTCCAAATCAGGTGAAACCAATTTTGTTGGAAAGGTAACGACAAGAGATTTCCTACATGAGGCTCACAAGATGTTACCTTTGTAGTGATAGCCTCATGAGCTAACTTTAGCTTCGCATGGGATGCTAGAAGATCCTCATTAGAGCTAGAGAGATTTTCATGAATTTCTTCCAATTTCCCATACTTGCTAGTTAGCAACTCAAGTTGAGCCCTTAGCTCAACATTCTCCTTCAATATAGATGCTTCACAAGAAGTGGAGTTAGTAGCACAAGCATCATTAGCATTAGAAATGGAAGAAGACAACTTGGCAAGCTCATTATTCAACCTAGCATTTTCCTCAATAATATTAGCATGATCACATGAGGGAGTAGAGGAACTAGGCACATCATTTTTAGATAGTTGAGTTTGGAGTTGATCATGAGACTTGATAAGGAGAGTGTGTTCACTTTCCAAAGCCTCATGAGCTTTGTCAAGTCTCTCTATGTCCACAATTAGTATAGCATCGCCAACACCAAATTCAACTTTTTCCTTTTTAAACACTTTATATTTAGCAATAGCATGATCTCTTTTCTTAATGATTTTAGCAATAATAAGATCATTTGACTCATCAAGAGACTCAAGCCTCTCTTCAAGAGAAGCCCTAAGCTCTTCCTCTTCCTCGAGAGTAGCCTTCAAGGTTGCTATTGTAATACTATCTTCTCTCTCAATTTCACCTTTGACCTCAATGATATCCTTGCACTTAATAGCAAAAGCCAAAATTTCACATAAGTAAGAGCAAACTTTACTACCTTTAGGGAGAGCACCAAAGACCATCTCACTCTTCTCCTTTAAGGAGTCAATATCATTTTCTTTTAATCCATAATAATCCTCATCCTCATCATCACTAGAGGCTGTGCCTTTGTCCAAGACCTTTAAGGAAATATTAATAGTATGTGATGTAGAATTACTAGGACTAGCACAAGACAATATAGCATTTTTAGTAGAGTTGTGCCTTTGTCCACATGAGGCTCAAAAGATGTTACCTTTGTAGTGATAGCCTCATTAGCTAACTTTAGCTTCGCATGGGATGCTAGAAGATCCTCATTAGAGCTAGAGAGTTTTTTATGAATTTCTTCCAATTTTTCCTCACGGATAAACCGATAATATTTCCACATGGGAAGGTGTGGAACTTTCCTCACGGATAAACCGATAATATTTTCAACACGAAAACACAACAAGTTTTCCATCCGGACTCCGATTTCGATGATCTTGGGTTTGTCGGAATCGCAATGAAGAGCTTTACAAGATCATGCATAGAAACATCATAGTCCATCATGTGAGGAGGAGACCATAAGGAGAGAGTTTGACCTCTTTTAGAAAAGACGCACCGGAAAGACCTCCAACATCAAAAACGCAACAAGGTATTCATGAAATCCGTTTTTGATAAACTAGAGCTTGGTATGGGGATGATCACAAGCTCTAAATTCTCACATGTATAAAAGCCAAATAAGAACCAAGAAAGATGATATGCCAAGTATGCAAAGGTTTGAGCTCTCCACAAAGATGCGATCAAGTTACTCACTTGAGAGCCCCTCTTGATAGTACGCCGTCTATCCTAAAACCTGGTCTCCCACTAACACCATGAGACCGGTAAAATAGAAACCCTATCAAGATCATACATTTGCCTTGCACATTCCACTTGAGCTAGATGATGACGATCTTGACTCCCTCAAGTTGGGACACCTTTCTTGATTGTGCTTGCTAGCACATGCTTGATGAAGACTTCTCCAAATGCTCCACCATACTCCATTATAGAAGAGCCTCGCTAAGCTCTGTTTCACAAAGATGATGTCTTGAATCCTTCAAAACATATTTGCAATATGCTCAACTCTACACATGACCATTCTTCATATAAACCCTTGAAAAGAGCATTGATCATCATGTAATCTTCTAGAGTCCAACACATGAACTCCAATCTTTTCCTATGGACAAGATCTACAAGAATATCTCAATGTAAACATTAGTGCATAAGGATTTCATTAATTACCAAAACCACGCATGGGGCGACACATGCACTTTCAGCGCACCTGACGTACTAAGTCAAAAACACCAGACAACGCAGTAAGGGCGCAAAGACTGAACCCAAGTTGAGCACCTCCTTGGACAGCTCAAATCTCATCGACTACTCCCATCGGGAGTGCACTCGCCACCGGCTCGAGTGATACGCAAATGATTTTTCTCAAAGTCTGGTTCTCTATAGCCCGCAACGGTAATCTCAAAGTCGGGTTCTCTATAACCCGCATCGGATTTCTCAAAGTCGGGTTCTCTATATCCTGCACCGTATTTCTCAAAGTCGGTTTCTCTATGGCCTGCACCGTATTTATCAAAGTCGGGTTCTCTATAGCCCGCACAGGATTTATCAAAGTCGGGTTCTCTATAGCCCGCACAGGATTTTTCAAAGTCGGGTTCTCTATAGCCCGCAATGGTATTCTCAAAGTCGGTCTCTCTATAGATCACATCAGATTTATTACTATAAAGTTCTCTATAGCCCGCAATGGTATTCTCAAAGTCGGTCTCTCTATAGATCGCATCGGATGTATTACTATAAAGTTTTCTTACATCTGCACTGGATTTCTCATAAATGATTCAACTCTCAAATCATGGTTAATACAGTCATCACATGGTCATCAACGTACCCGGCGAATCGACTACGCCTACTTGACATGCTGTTATGAGTCTCTGACCGATTCTTCAAATCGACCAGACACTCAGGGGTTACTGACGTGGGTATACCCTTCGGGTCCCCCACTATTGGCATACATGGTGTGGCCCTGACGAAAACATACCTAGAGCCCAAGCAAAGCCCAAGGAAGCCCAAGAGGTTACAACTTGTAGTCCAAGACAACAACTCATGTAAACCCTACCTGGCTCCCTTTATAAAGCCAGGCAGGGGCACCCTTTAGGAGGAGGGCTCTCGCATTCAGCCTGGGAATGGGCTGAATCCCGCCCCTCATCCGCCCCACACCGATTACTATTGTATCAATACCCCAGTCCGGCCCACACCAAAAATCAACTTCGTATTCCCGCACTGCACCGCACCGCGTCAAGATTCCGGCCGCACCCGCACCGCACCGGACGAAAATTGCGGATCAAACCCACGGGTTCAGCCGTGGTTTCTGCATAGCTGCGCTCCTGCGCTGGACGCTGCCTGCTCTATCAGCTAGCTCAGCCCGTGGTTTCTGCATAGCTGCGCTCCTGCGCTGGACGCTGCCTGCTCTATCAGCTAGCTCGTTTGTGAAAATTATTTTCTTAAGATCCAAAATAAAAGTCGATGACTAAAAAAAAAAAATCTGACGACTAGTCGATCCATGGCTGCTCGCCATATACAAACATGAACAGTACATAGACTGGTCAGTGTGGATTTTATGTACACTAGAAAAATAATATATATATCAGATTACCAAATATATATATATATATATATACCAGATTACCAAAAATAACGGACATCTCCACACACATTAAATATAAAATAAGTCCATAATGAAAATCTAATGGAAACACAGCTGAACAGAACAAGTAGAATTTCTCCATACAGGGCAGGTTTTGATGAACAAAATGGAAACACAATAGCAACATTCTAGTGGGTAGTAATGGCAGTCAATCTTCATCATCACCATTTCATCGTTGTTGGACTACAACATTCATGAGCTTTCCTGCAAAAAGCAACATCGAGTTTGTTCAAACAGCTTTAAAATTGTTTATCAAGGTACAGTTCAACTAAACCCTGTACAAAGCAAAGCTACAATAGTGCTAAACATGAGTACGAAAGCTACAGCAGTCCTAAACTTGAGTACAAAATCTTATTTGCATTCAAGAAGAACCAAGAGCCTAGAAACGAGTACAGCTTGCTAAACAGATGCACAAAATCTCTAGCGAGACAATGAATAATATCTGAATAATGACCCAGCAACTACTAGTAGAAAATGAAACACATTTGATATGTATCTGTACTAACCATCTGAATCAAGGACAGAGCATGTGTATAAATTAGCAAATAACACACAGTACCAAGTTTAGACTCAAACTTGCCAAGATATACATATATACACAGAAATCAATAATACTTTATTTGGTCCAGCCAAGATTACCAGTGAGACAAATGACTAAAGTCTGAATAATGTACCAGCAACTACTAGTGGACATCAGGAAATGACCCAGCAACTACTAGTAGAAACTGAAACGCATCTGATATGTATTTGTACTAACCATTCGAAGCATGTACAAAGACTGGTGAATCTGAATCAAGGACAGGGCATGTGGACGAACTAAGCATCATGCCCTGAGCTTGGACCTCCTGCTGAGCTTGCACTTCCTGCTAAGCTTGGACCTGAAGATATGCTACAGCAGTACATGAGCTTCTCTGAAACTAATGTGCGTGAGCAGTATTCTATGATGACATTACAAACTGCAATTTATTAGTATGAGCATGCATGTGTAAACTGAAATTTATTCCTGACTTTGTAGTACTATAATTAAAGTTCTCGAAATAATATTTTCCTGCAATGGTAACCACTAGCACCACAAATCAAGAAGTTTAAAGCACTCTAGGGATTAATTCTACAAGAACCGAACAATTCCTGAAACCATCTTAGCTGCAAGAAACACACTAGATGCTAAAGCATCAGAAATCACAAGTAATTCAGCTAATTTCACCCGAGTAACTACTGCAACTAAAGAGAAAGCAGACACCCAAATCTATGTATTGTACCTCCAAATGACCACAAAAACAAGGTTAGATCCTTGTTTCACTAATTTTCCCCGAATAGTGGATCAAAAGCTTATCTCATCTGAGTAGTAAAAGAAAGAAAGGTTGCTCTCCCCCATGGACGGGAAGCAGGCTCTAACTCCATACAAAAAAATTAGCAGCTAGCACAGGGAGCGAAGGTCAGAAGAGCTCACCGTCAGCGGCCGGCGCCCCTCAGGGCCGTAGATGAGGCTCCCGAGACTGGCAGTGTCTCAATGGGTTGGAGCGTCCATGGCGAGAGATGTGTTGGCGCTGGCACTAGCACGGGAGAGGGAGGAGGAGATCAGCAGGATCGCGGGGGTGGTGCACGTCGGCGGCGGAGATGGACGGCCGCGGCAGTGTAAGGCGGCGGCGGCGCCGGCGCAAGAAACCCTCCGCGTGAGTCGTGGTCGGGTTCGGGGACGAAGGACTTAGCCTCTTCGGTGCCGCGTTCAAGATCAAGCCGCGCCGCACCGCACCGCACCGTAATTTTGCTGGACCCGCACCGCCCCGGTCCGTTTGTCCGTTCCATCCATTACGGCCCAACCCAGAACAAACCAATCACAAACCCGCACCAAACTAACCAAATGAAGCCGCACCATTCCAGGCTGATCTCGCATAGACAAGTCATACGTCACAACTAGACATATACACGCATAGCCATAGCAAGACCACGTCTCACACCATCGCCCTCGCGGCCACCATGTAATCATACATATATACAGATCAGACAAGCAGGAGTAGGTCTTTACCTCACAATGAGGGGCCGAACCTGGGTAAATCCCTGCTTGTCAGCCGTCTGATACTACCAGCACGCCATCTTCTCTCCCTGTACGAAACCCTAGGTATCTCACCTTGGGATTTGCCGTGGTACCCCCACGTCACGAACCGTAATCTGTTGGATCATCTTCTAAATCAGAAGATGACATCGGTAATGTTCAGATTCTGAATAAATAATATTAAGTGTTGCTTTGTGGGCTTGTGAAAATATGGTGAACAATTTTTATGTGGTTATGCATATATTATTCTGACATTTTGGACTATATTTTTTTTATTTTTGTTGAAATTCTTTATTTCTGAGCTATACATATTATTATTTTTCAAAAGGCTATTTGAAACATAGCACGCTATTAGCATGCTATAACTTGTATAGCATTTGGAGAAGGTCGCCGCTATTTCCTATAGCACGCTATTTTTTAGCTTGCACTTAACACTGGCACGCCTAAATCATCTACTTGTCTTCCTCGTCTATCATAACAGGGGAAACTACGTGCTCTTTGCACTTCAGAACCACCTCAATAAAGAATAGTTGAAGACACCGAAGACATCAATTACCCAAGCTAGTAAAAATTCTACCAGAACGGTTTTAAACCCAGTTTTAGCGTATTTAAGCATGTTTTCCGAAATGAATAGGTCAATGTGGCGTTGCAATAATTTGTAAAGCCTGGATGGCGTTATCGGTGATCATGTCCGGTTTTTTCTTCTCTATCTGTTACATTTCTCGTCATACTCCAGTTGTTCTTGAACCTCAATCAGCACCTTACAACTTGTTCATGGCCCACCTCAGGAGTAAATGACAAAAAACCACCACATTTGGGGAAACTGTGACAAATACAGTCGTTTTACCCCAAATCTGGTGTTTTTTTTACACACGGGTGTCACAGTTTCCCCAAATGTGGTGGTTTTTTGTCATTTACTCCTCGGAGAAATATGATCCAAAGTTTCTTAAATGAGATAGTCTAGACGAATTTTCACTAAATGGAGTAATTGGCATTACAAATATTCAGGTAGGGGGTAACAAGTGGAATTGACTCTTATAAATAAGTGATCCCTTAATCTATTTAAACCTAAGATTACAAAATACTTCATATGTACCGACGATATAGTGAGTCTTAAAGGTGCTCAATAAAGAAGCGAATAGCTGCACGCTGGAAGGGTCACAAACTCTGAAGCTATGAGCTCGCCTAGAGAAAATATTTTCGATAAAAAGATACAGCAAACCAAAGAAAGAATCCTCAGGACAACCAATTCAGTAGCATCCTTATCGAATTCTTGCACGAGTGTTACATCACATGGCAACAACTTCGGTGCTCATCAGTACCATTACAAAAATGATCACAAGGGCAATTACAAAGTAACGAACATTTGATAAGGAAAGTACTACTAGAAGAAAAAGGAAAATACTAGAGCTTACATCCATTAACTAGTTGAATCGGCGCGGCGCACGCCGCGCCCTTGATGCTAATTTGTGGGAGGGATTTGAAATATTCAAACTCGAATGGTGATCGTATGCCATAAGCAGGCATTTTTTTTCTTCATATTTGTGAATACCGTGGTGTAAAAAATAGAAATTTGGAAATGTGCAGTCAATTTTTTTTGGATTCTAATATGTGCAAATTGAAGGAAAGTTTGCGTTGTTAAGTTGTTCGAATTTGGAAATTGGTAAAATTGGGAAGTTATTCAAACTTGAGTGATGTTTATTTCTATTGAATGCTTATATTTGAAATGCAATCAAAAATTTTGAGTACAACAATTTAAAAGTTGATCGTATGGCATAGATAGGTTACATCTATTTTGGTGACCATTTTGTTGTGTTTTTCACTTTTTTTGCGGTGTGTAAATTTAAAGTTATTTAATTTGTAATATTTGTTCACTTTATGATTTTGTGCGAAGTTTTGAAATATTTTAGAGAAGGTTCAAAAGTGTTTGGAATGATTATTTTGGTATGTACAAATTGTTATAAATTGGTTCGAATTTATTTGGAGCTATATTTGAATATTTAGAAAAGTTTTTTTAAAAAAAGAAAGGCAGGAAAAAAAAGCGAAAAAATAAAAAGGCCGAGCCAGCTGCACAGCAGCCAGCCCGGCCCAGGAAACAGGCCGGCTGCGCAACCCAGCCCAATATGATGCCACGATGACGTCAGTGGTCGACGGACTCCGCCGCGGCGGCGGCGACGACGCCGGCGGCGTGCCACCGCGTTCTGGGACGCGCGCGTGGGCGCCGCGGACGCTCCTGGAGCCGGGCTACTCGCAGGAGGCGGAGCCGCCACTTTTAGGTCGCCAGAACGGCGTCGGCGGCCACCGAACGCGGCGGCGTCAGCGCGCACGTCGGCGAAGATTCCGGCGACGCCGCGGCGCTCCGGCAGGCAATATTCAGCGAGAAGGAGAGCGCGCGACGGCGGAGGTTCCCGTATGCCTCGATTTGATCGGCAAGCAGCGGAGCGGCGGGGCGCGGCGTCGACGGCGCCGGCGGTATGCGGGTCACGCGGGAGAGAGAGGAAAGGGGGGATTTGTGCAAGCTTTTGCAAAAAAGTCCTTGTGTTCTTCTGTAATTTGAAATTAGTCCTTATCCTCGTGAAAATATGGGTAGCGGAGCTAATTCGGGAATTGCGAGGGACATTTTTGGAAAAGCGTCACGGAGAGGCTATGTGAAACGTTGGATGAAGGTTGCACGGTGCAGATCGATGCACCCGAGTACTGTTCGATGCACCCGAGTACTGTTCATGACTGTATTACCTCTATATATAAAGGGAGCAAACTTTCTCGCAAGGAAACTAGGAGAGTACGCCATCTAGCATCTCCTCGGTTTCAAGCAAAACGACCTAAAATAGGGACCCTACTGGCTGGTCCGGAGTGGTTATCTGAAAGACTGATCCCATTATTGACACATGAAAACTCAGTACAGGTCACAGATACAATGCATTTATGCAATGTCACAGATACAATGCATTTATGCGATTGTGTACAAATGTGGCCAGTGATGTAATAGACGAGAACACAAGCAACACTGCAAGTATGCAACATTAAGCTCTTGATTTCTGCAGCTTGTAATTTCATAAAATAGAAGAACAAGAACAATACAGTTTTCTGATTGCTGAAATTTGCCTATAATTTCTTCCTGCTAAACTAACATATTTCTTTCTGCAATACAATGGAGCAACGACAAAAAAATAACAATAAAGAGCCTACAAGTGACAGCTCTCTTGTTAGTTAGGTGGGGGTTGCACCAGCTAGACCAGCATTACAACAAAAACTAACAAAGAAGATCGCTTTGTAAACATGAATAAGAACAGCATCAATAACACATATCAGGCCTTCTTCTTGATCCCTCCTCTCGCCTGAATGCGAAAGCATTTCACAGTTTTGCATCAGTCAACATGGCTGAATCTATGGACACCGGAAGATTATTAGATATGTAGGTTTGTGCTTGGGCACTCTCCGCTAAAACTGATGATGTTTCTAGGCCGCCCTAAACACAGTGAGTTGTCACGGTTGCTTGAGAAGGCAATGCCTGTGCATGACGACTTGTTGTCATTGGCGCTCCCAACTGTGTCATTGCTATCCATTGGGCTCTTTGCTGATTGATACGGTGCAACAGTTGTCACTCTGTAAAATAAGCATGCACACATGAATTTCAGCCTATCAACACAAATGCAAGCTATGGTACATAACTAGGCTACTGTATGCAAGGATTATCTGTTCTAGAATACTTGGAGAGTAAGGAATATAAATTCTAAAGTTATACCTTTCTTTCCGTTTCTCCAAGAATCGGGCAAGGGACGCCTTCCGAGCTTGAGGGACAGCTGAAACAAAAAAGGAACACCATCAGCATCATACAGTGTATTGATTCAACAGAACATACTGAATATCATGAAACTAACAGCAGCACAAGATGCACACAGTGAACATCCATACCTCTTGGCATAATAGCTGCATCGCTGGTAGCAGCTAGTGTCACGGGACGATTAGACGGAGGCTGGCTTGTGGGAGGCATAACCATTTTGCCTGAAGATGCTAGTGTCACAGGACGAGTAGACATAGGCTGACTCATGGTAGGCACAACCATTTGTCCTGAAGATGCTAGTGTCACAGGACGAGTAGACGGAGGCTGGCTCATGGGAGGCACATTCAAATGGCCTGAAGATGCTAGTGTCACAGGACGAGTAGACTGAGGTGGAGACATATTCAAATGGCCTGAAGATGCTAGTGTCACCGGACGAGTAGACGGCGAATGACTCATGGGAGGCACAACCAATTGGCCTGAAGATTTCGACACTGTCGGGTCACTGTTGGAGCTAGAAGAGCTCCTGGGGAGACATGTAGCTTGAGACATGCTGGAAATCTGTTTGGATGTGCTGATGCAGGAGGCGAAAAGAGCTGTTGTTTCTGAGGTAGCATCTGTGTTGCAGGTGAAACCTCAGGTGCTGCGGCTTTAGCCGGAGCGAAAAAAATTGCATCTGGACTGCGAGCAACAGTACTGGGTGCACTTGGAAGAGACCCTCTGCTAGCTAACAACATAAGTTCCTGAGCCTGCAACGATGAGAAACAATCATTCAGCTCAGGCAGGACACCTAAATGACCACATTTATAACATGAAAATGCACTATCCAAGCAAAGAAAGTGTACCTTTTCGGCTGAAACGTTGTTGAATACATTGACGGAACCAGCGTAAAAGATTGTCAACTGCGCCATCTTAGGCTTTGGCATGTTCCTTTGCAAACAAGAGAATATTTCAGTTTAATCCTTATTTTTCAGCAAAAAAAATTTTGTAAATCATCAGCCATAAATAAACGGAGTAAAATATCTACCTTGCATACACACCAACTCTAGAACTAGCGACCGCGTTGTTCACACCGAAAGGTGGCTGTTTGAATTGTGCAGCAGCAGCTACGCCATTTGGTAGGCTAGGCGAACTCTGAACCTTGAACATCGAATTATTCGGATTGATAGATGACACTGGAACCACTCTAGCACCATTAACAGGATGCTGCTGCTGCTGCTGTTGATGCTGTGGAGGCTGCCCGCCATAAGCACCATTAACAACATGCTGCTGTTGAGGCTGGCCACCATAAGCACCACGCGTAGCGGCATATTGCGGGCTTCCATGGCTCTCAGCACCAAACGATCTCTGCAGAACATGATGACCCAAAACAATTAATAAAACTCGCAGGCAACAAGAATGATGAATCACTCATAAACCAAGAGTAGTAAGTAGTAACTACCTGCTGCGTCAGGACACGAGAGGTCTGCTGCTTCTTCGCGCCATCGAAGGCGGGGAACTGGGAGAGCCCCTGCTCCTCCCTCGCCGCGGACCTGAAAGACATCACCGCCGGCGCGGCTCCGGCCCCGGCCCTGCTCGCGAATGACCAATCCATGGGCGGCACTCCTCCCGCTCCGAAGTAAGCTGCGGATGGCACAGACACAATTCCCAATTAGATTCGGGCGCGCTCGTACATATAGGATAGGAGGATGAATGGATGGTAGACATGAAGCGAAGCACCACGGCACGGATCCGTTAACCATCCCCATCCTAGCAGCGAAAGAGAGGCTACCCGAAATCAGCAAACGACATGCCCAGACAGCCGCGGCCGACGCCAAACCCCATCCGCTTCCCCAGACAACCGGAAAGATTTGGCGGGTCTCCCCTCCCCCGGGAAAATAAAAATCGTGGCTTTCTTGTATAGCACTAGCTCTCGGCCATATCCAGCAATACGCTGTGAGGGAGCCGCCGAAAGGAATTCGGCAGCCATACCAAACGCGTTCTGTTCTCCCGAAAAGAAATGAAATGAAATGTAGAGACGAACATGGGGGGACAAAACGGAAGGCAGAAAAAGAAGGCCGGAACCGGAAGAAACGTATCCTCGAGCGAGCCCACGGCCATGGCCGGCCGCCTACCCATCCAATCCCAGGATTCGTTAGGCCGAACATGCCGAACAGGGCACATGGCTGGATCAAGAAACGGGAAGAGAAGACGGCGAGGGCAGGACTGTTGGTTACCTGATTCCTTGTCCTCGGCGGCGCGCTGCTGTCGCTGCTGCTCGTGCCCTGCCACGCCCATGAAGTCCCTCTCCATTCAAGAAAGGGGTCTGCGGATTTGCCTCCCAAGGTATAAAGAATAAACGGCCACACACGCACACACACTGCTGCAAGGTGCTAGCCCTCTGAACCTTCTGCCTCTCTCGTTCCTCCTCCTACCCTCTCTCTCTCTCTCCGATGATGACGACGAAGCTCAGCCAGCCTTTGAGGCCTTGACCCTTCTTGTATGGGTGGTACAGTGGGTGTGCTTAGTGTCTGCTCACTTATTTTTAGCAGAGGAGGAGGAGGTTAGATCGATCGAAAAACAAATGAAATGTGGGAGGGAAGAGAAAACAAATCGAGAAAAAGGTGTGGTGGGCACGGAGGCGGTGACCGGATCTGGCCGCGTCGCCCTCGGCGGGTCCCACGGCCTCCAGTCGGTAGCGCGCCCCACGAGGGCCGCGGCGGCTCGCTCGCACGGCCACTGACAACCCGGTCAAAGCCCTACGACGGGCCCACGCGTCGGCGACCTGGGTGCCGCGTCTCATTAACCACCGAGGATCGCTGCGGCTGCTGCAGTGGCGACACGTGCGCACGAGCCGAATTGATCGGCCTCGTGGAGTTGAACAGTCAAAGACTGACGAGGCGGGCCCGCGAGGCCAGCGGGATTCTCTGCGCGTGGGTCGCCGGGAAGAGCACGTGGCTGGTGTTAGACTTTTTGGATTTTTTGCGTTTAAATAATGGTGTTATTATTTTTTCGAGAGGGTGAGGACGGGAGTGATGATTTTTTAAAGAGTTTTGCGTCACGGGTGGATCTTCTTCGGGTGGGGTGGCGTTTTGTTTATGTATTGTGGCCATGACCATGTGGGCAACATGCTTTTTATATACTCCGAAATCTGTACTTGTTTTGGCGTAGGATTTTTTAAGCTGAGTCTTTTTAGGGATTTGGTGATGAGCTAAGTTGAAGCTAGTGATGAGCGAGGTTGGGTTATCGAAAGGGGGGCAGTTGTTTATTTAGGTGACGTGCAAAGACGTGTATGCCCCTCGAACAGTCGACATGAGCTGCGGTGAGGCCCGTTTATGGACTTCCACACCACGATTTTAACTTCTATACTAGTAGTATCTCGTCTCAATAATAATATGTTCCCTCTTTCTCCAAAATAATTTAAAAAGTTTGGCCCTCACCCGAAGTTAAAGTTTCATATGTTTAGTTTAAAAAAGTTCAATTTTTTTTATAAGCTCTCTACATTAATATCAAGATAATAATTACACCAAAACTCTGCACCAACACGATACTAAGAGCTACTCAACATACACACAATTGTTTTATTAAAAAAATCAACAAAACATCAGAATGAACTTAGTGTCAATTAACAATGATAACAACTCGAGTGTGACAAAAGGGAGGGGGATTTTATTTCTTGCCCCGCTTTACTTGGGCACTATACGATTTGCCCTTTTTTACTTTGGCCTCACATTCTTGCCACTCTTTACTTTGTCGGTCGATGATTTACCCCCCGATAGGATGGGCCTATGCCTATAGATCAAAAAGCCCCCGTACATGTGTGACTAGGGTCGAACGACACATCGCTCCCTTCTCTTCGTCAGAGCCCGTCCGGAGTAGAGGAATTTGGTTGCGGCGACAACCACCCTCACGGCGGAGGTGAAGACGGCGACTGGCGGCAGGATTGTGGATAGGACGGTGGCATCTCCCCCGCGATTGTGCCGGAGGGCAATGCGCTTCGTGTCCTCCATGCTGCGCTCGTACGTCGTCAGCGCTCGATCAACGACCCGTCGCATGTACTCCTCGGGCCCCAGGAGCAGCTGGATTGCTGCCTTCTTGGCACTCCACGTCTGCCTCCGTCGCACGCCTCGTCGTGGCAAGCTCGCCCCAGGAGCGGTGATCTCACGTTCATGCGCCGTCTGCATCTCCTCCATCTCCAGCGCATAGCCCAAGGAGAAGGAACCGACGGGGCGCATAAGCCGGGCACTGAGCAGCCAGACAACGCCAGGGACGGAAGCTGGCGGCGGAGGCAACAGCTAGCTAGGGTTTTCCCATGCCATTCGAAGCAGAGAAGAAAAGGGGATACGATCTGATTTTGCAAGGGCAGTTATGCCTCGGTGTGTTTTCCTAAATTCTTAAATAAACAATCTAAGAGGCAAATAATAAAGTTACAAACGTAAAGAGTGGCAAAAAAAGTGAGGCCAAAGTAAAAGATGGCAAATCGTTTAGTACCCAAAGTAAAGTGGGAAAACAATAAATTCCCTACAAGAAAGCTTCCATATTCATATGTCTGAACAAATTTATTCAAACAATCGTGTCGGGGGGCTACCCCCGGGTAGGGTCAAGGCTTGGTATAAGGATGAGTTTAAAGACATGCCGAGGTACGGAAAGGGCCGACCTGCTTGGGCCTAGGAGAATCCGAGCTTCACTTGACCTGGAGAGTTTAAAGGCCGACCTATCTTAGCCCAGAGGGATCCGAGGTATCCCATCGGCCTGGGCCGAGGTTCACTGTCCGAGCTACGTTCAGCCGACCTAACTACCTCGGTGCTATGGTTTGTGTTGTGAGAGCAGGAGAAGCTGTGGGGAGGAAGTAAGATCCGACCTGGTAAAGATCTTAAGCGCAAGACCCGAGGTACGGAGCCCGTCACATCCGTGCCGAGCTAACCGAGGTGTGGCTGTAGGTCGGGCAGGAGTCAATGCTCCTGTCACTTCCAGCCGGGTACAAGAGCGCCTGACACGGGAGCGTCTGTCAAGGAGCCTGGCAGAGGCGTGCCCCGGGTTCGGCGGGCCTGCACGTCTCTGACCGCTGACCACGCGGGATCTGGGAAAAGGCTACGAGGTAGCTCTGCCAGGCCACGTCCTGTCTCGGTCAGAGGGGACATGCTAGTTCTGCCGTTAGGCTACAGGAGATGGGCAAGCCACGTCTTGTCCCTGACGAGGTACGGTGGTACGGTGGTGACCGTTGCAGAGGCATGGCAACAGTGTTCAGCGAGGGGCACAATGGTAACCCGGCTGGCCTATATAGTGGGCTTCACCCCCCTCCTGCTGAAGGGGCGAGGAACTAGTTGATCAAGAGAGAAAGAAAGAGAGAGAGGAAGCTCGGAACACCCCGGAAACACCTCGGATTCAGCTCGGAGTGCCTTCTTCCTCCCGTCTAGCTCCATCTTTTACCTCAAGTTCTCACCATTGTAGCATCATACAGCTCGAGGAGCAGCTTGTACTTGTCACTTTGAGCTATACACTGAGTAGGATAGTGCTGCAGTAGGGGTGTTACCTCCACAAGAGGGCCCCGAAGCAGGGTACATCGTGGTGTGCTTTGTGTTCTTGCTTTCTTGGTTCTTCGTTCGTGTTCTTGCGTGTTCTTGCGTGTGCACTTCTTGAGTGCATAAACCCTCCCCGGATTCCCCCAACGACCATTCGGCCCCATCTTAGCCATACCTATGGCATCTGCCGTGATCCCACCACGACAGTTGGCGCCCACCGTGGGGCAGATTGAGGCGTTGGAGGGAGTTTTCATCCGGACGGGCTCAGGCGAGCGTGTTCTTTCCGGGCTTGTCGCCAAGATCGGAGAGTTCACCTTCATCAGCGACAACGCGGGGTGTTTCGCCGGCAAGCCCTTCCCCGAGCACGGCTTCACCATGATGCTCGGCAGCTTCGTCACATACGTTGCTGTCGAGGTTGTTCGCGGGTACCCGGAGCAGGTGCTCGTGGACGACGAAACTCCTCTCCTCGCGGCTTTAGGTCGGCGTATCACTCGCCCCGAGAGCTGCGTGGAGGTGATGATGACAGGTCCGGTTGACGCCGCTGGCAAAGTAGATGCCAGCCAATCCAAGGCGGCCGAGGTTGCTAAGGTGAGATCTGCAAAGCCCAGGCTAGAGAAAGAGCTGCCTGGTACCCCCGAGGTGCAGGGCCGAGGTGCGACCCTGGTAGAGATAGTGGAGACACTGGCAGACCCAGTAAATCCAGGAGTGGATGTAGTGGTGACTGTGGCCGACCTAGAGGCAAAGCGTGTCCTGTTGCAGAAGGAGGCTGTAGCAATGATAACAGCTAGAGATGAGTTCAATAGAGATCTGCGTGAGTACAATGCGGCGAATGGCTTCACCCCGGTAGCAGTTGATACACATAGGGGAGCCGAGGTGCGGCAGAGAGGCAAGGGGCTCAATGATGAGATAAACAGGGAGGCTCGACCTACCACCTCGGCTAGGAGTGAGAGTCGCGTGTCGACTGGAAGGCCGGTGTATAGTTCCCCTGCTAAGAACCTCAGAGCTGCCGAGGCAGGCAGGGCCGAGCTATCCGGGTTACTGGAGATGCATGGCGTGCGCAGCAGAAGCGAGTCAATGAGTTAGTGTATGTGGCTAACCAGCAGAATGAGGCTCTCCGCAGAGCATATGCCGGGGCTGGTGATTCAGAGATGGTTTATTCAGCTAGGCCAGTTAGTCAGGTGTCCAAGGGGCAAGCCTCGTCTCCACTCGTCGGAGGAGCCGATCGAGCCCGGAGTGTCACCTCGGGTCAGAACAAGCAGCTGCAGATGTATGATCCAGTCCTAGCAGCAAAGCAGAAGGTGGGCCAGGGCAATGCTAGCCGAGCTAAGGGAAACCCCGGCCCAGGTAATGCAAGCCGAGCTAAGGGTAACTCCGGTCAGGGAAATCAGAATGGCGGGCAAGCAGCGTCGGCTGGCCGAGGTAAACCACCTCCGCCCCCGAGGTATCAGCAACAACCCGGCCGCAGGGGCAATATCAGCGAGAGCCGGAGTATGTTCAGCAACCTCAGAATGTCGGTCAAGGCGATGACCGATATGATGATGGAGACTCGGCCATGGCGCGAGCTGGATACCACAGAGTGGATGGGGCGTTGGGACCTCGGATAGGAGGTCGGATGTTAGCTCCAGGCGATGTTCGTAACAAGCTGGATAGAATCTACTTGTCTGAGCAACTGGAGGAGGAAGGCCCTCCTGGTCCGGCGTGTTTTGGACCTCGGATCATGAAGGAGCCACCACCACCAGTATCTCAGTTCCAGTTAGGTCGGAACACCAAGCCATACAATGGGAGCACCAAGCCACAAGATTGGCTGACAGATTATGTATCCTCGGTGCACATAGCGGGGGGCAATCGCCGATGGGCGGTCCGGTATCTCCCGCACATGTTGGAAGGTCCAGCTCGGATCTGGCTGAATAATTTGCCGGAGTATAGTATCAACTCCTGGATAGACTTGGAGCTGGCGTTTAACAGCAACTTTGCTAGTACATACAAGAGGCCAAACCGACCTCAGCTCCTGGCGGCATGTAAGCAAGATGATCATGAAACTGACCGAGAATTCTTAACTCGGTGGAGCAATGTTCGGAATTCCTGTGAAGGAGTGGTAGAGGCACAGGCCATTTCCTGGTTTGCAGATGGTTGTCGACATGGCAGCATGCTGTGGCAGAGGCTCCAGAGAGATATGCCGAATCCCTAGCAGAAACAATCCGGATTGCAGATTCTTATGCTCTGGGTGATCCGATGCAGCCAGCAGCAGAGGCAGGGCACGTAACAGAAGGAGGGAGCCAATAAACAACCGGCTCGGACCAAGGTGTAATGACCGCCAGGAGTTCGGACAGAAGAGGAGGGAGCCGGACTACCCATACACCTCGAACCAAGTTGCAGCGGTGAACCCGGATCAGCCCGGAGCTGGAGGTGTCCAGAGGCCAAAAATCAATGGTCCGGCATTTAGTCCGAACCCGGAGCCACCCTTGACCTATGAATCAATGATAGATGGTCCGTGCTGTTACCATACGACCGACCCGCGCAAGCCAGCCAACCATTCAACCCGGCAGTGCAGCTGGAACCGCAGAATCAGAGAAGAAGGGGCGAAGGCCGGAGGAATCAGAGCAGGACCACCACCTCAGAGATTTCAGCCGAGGTCCCACCCAAATCTGTCCGGAGCAAATGTTACCCCGATAACCACTGCACCTCTTCCGAGGCCTGCAGCAGCAAGACCCGTGAATGTTGTGAATGTCCGAGGTAATAACAACAACAATGGTGCCGGACCAAGTCAGCAGTATGAATACCCCGGAAATGACTATAGAGAGGCTCATGCGAGCTATGTGGTCTTTGTGACCGAGCCAACTGACAAGAAGAGCGTGCAGAGGCGTGCCATGGAGGTGAATGCAGTAATGCCGGTGGTGCCGACCTATATGAACTGGTCTGAGCAGGAGATCACTTGGAGCAGAAAGACACACCTCGGATCATGCCGAGCCCTGGAAAGTATGCCCTGGTGGTAGATCCAACGTTGTGTGGGCCTACCAACAATGTGAGGTTCACCCGAGTTCTGGTGGACAATGGCAGTGCCATCAACATCATGTACCGAGACACAATGGTGAAATTGGGCATATCGCCAATCAGTTGATGCCAAGCAGTTGTACTTTTCATGGGATTGTGCCTGGCGTTTCCTGTGCACCCATGGGCAAGATATGGGTGGATGTAGCATTTGGAACCAAGGACAATTGCCGAGTTGAGAGTATCGAGTTCGAGGTGGTGGACTTGGAGAGTGCATACCATGCATTGCTTGGAAGGCCGGCTCTGGCCAAGTTCATGATTTCCACCCATGTTGCATACCTGAAGATGAAAATGCCAGGGCCTAATGGGATCATATCCATCTCGGGTGACTACAAGCGAGCCATTCAGTGTGCCTCGGCGGGGTCTAATCTGGCCGAGTCTTTGGTGATCGCAGCTGAGAAGAAGAAGCTGCATCAAGTGGTGGCAATGGCGCAGTCAACACAGCTCGGCCTGTCCGGACTGATGAGCCCGGACTCAACTGCGGCGTTCGAGGTGCCCAAGGAGACCAAGAAGATCCCCATTGACCCGGAGCACCCAGAGCATATGGCCATCATTGGGACCGGGCTGGGCGAGAAATAGGAAGGCGAGCTCTGTCACTTCCTCCGTGAGAATCGGGATATCTTTGCATGGTCGGCTAAGGACCTGCCTGGTGTTCCGAGGGAGTTGGCAGAGCACTCTTTATTTGTTAGGCCAGAGGTGAAACCGGTGAGGCAACCGACCCGTCGTCTCTCAGACGACCGAGACAAGTGGTGCTGGACGAGCTGGCTAAGTTGCTTGCAGCCGGGTTCATTATGGAGGTGCTGCATCCGGACTGGATATCCAATCCGGTCTTGGTGGAAAAGAAGAAAGACGAGCCAGCCGTGGTCAAGGTGTGGCGCATGTGCATTGACTTCACTAACCTCAACAAGGCGTGCCCGAAAGATCCATTTCCATTACCTCGGATTGATCAAGTGATCGATTCCACTGCTGGTTGTGAACTGTTGTCTTTTATCGATGCGTACTCTGGTTTTCACCAGATACCACTGAACCCAAAGGATCAAATAAAGACTGCTTTTATTACCCCGTATGGGGCGTATTGCTATCGTGTCATGTGTTTTGGTCTGAGAAATGCCGGGGCAACTTATCAGAGGTGTATGCAGAAATGCCTGCACTCTCAATGGGCAAAAATGTGCAAGTGTATGTCGATGATATCGTCATCAAAACTAAGGAGAAACGTACTCTCCTCGAGGATCTCGAGGAGACATTTGTGAATTTGAGAAAGTATCGGTTGAAGCTTAACCCGGACAAGTGCACCTTTGGTGTCCCGGCTGGAAAGTTGCTCGGATTCCTGGTGTCTAGCCGAGGTATCGAGGTTAACCCGGCCAAGATCCGAGCTATTGAGAACATGAAGTTACCGAAGTGTTTGAAAGATGTGCAGAAGTTCACAGGGTGCCTAGCCTCGTTGAGCCGATTTGTAGCTCGGCTAGGAGAAAAAGCCTTACCTTTGTACCAGCTCATGAAGAAAAGTACCGGGTTTACATGGACCCCGCAGGCCGACGTGGCGTTCGGTGAGCTGAAAAAGATGTTGTCCACTGCCCCGGTGTTGGCGTCACCATTGCACAATGAGCCGATGTTACTTTACATTGCGGCCACAAACCGAGTTGTAAGTGTGGCAGTGGTGGTGGAGCGCGAAGAAGGTGGCAGGTCGGTGCAGAGACCGGTGTATTACTTGAGCGAGGTGATCTCTACCTCGAAGCAGAACTATCCTCACTACCAGAAGATGACGTATGGTGTCTACCTGGCGGTCAAGAAGTTGAAGCATTATTTCCAGGAGCATCCCATGACGGTGGTGTGCGAAGCTCCAATCTCGGAGATCATCGGGTGCAAAGATGCAACTGGCCGAGTTGCCAAATGGGCGATTGAGGTGTCTCCATATGCACCACATTATGAGAGAAGAGACGCAATTAAATCCCAGGCGTTGCCGGACTTCTTTTGTGATTGGGCCGAGATGCAGTATGAGCCACCCAGGCCGGACTATAATTATTGGAAAATGCATTTTGATGGGTCCAAGACAAAGATCGGGCTGGGGGCTGGAATAGTCCTCACCTCGCCAAAGCGAGATCAGCTGAAGTACGTGCTGCAGATTCATTTCTCAGCATCAAACAATGTGGCGGAGTATGAGGCCTTAATCCATGGCCTCAAGGTGGCAAAGGAGATCGGTATCCGGCGTGTAGAGTGCTTCGGCGATTCCGACCTGGTGGTGCAACAATCTTCTGGAACTTGGGATGCTCTGGATGCCAACATGGCGTTATATCGGTTCCATGTGCAAAAGATATCCGGGTTCTTTGAAGGGTGTGAGTACAGGCATATACCTCGGGCAGAAAATGATGCTGCCGACGTGTTGTCAAAGCTCGGTTCATCGAAAGAGGCAGTACCACCAGGGGTAGCCCTGAATCACTTGAGAACTCCTTCAATCAAACCTTCTCCTGAATCCGAATCTATTTTCATCCCGGCGGAGCAAGAGCCCGGACCTGTTCCAATGGAGGTAGACGTCGGGTGCGTTTGGTCGGACCCGGGGACTGCGCACCGAACCTCGGGGACTGCTCATCAAGACTCGGGGACTGGTCGCAGGATGGTGGAGGAAATAATGGAGGAGATTATGGTGGCCGAACCAATGGAGGTGGACGAGGAACTTTTTCCTTTGCACCCAGTGCCGGAGTGGGCGGAGCAAATCATGAAGTTCATAACGGAGGGAAGCATGCCAAGTGACACAACCGAGGCTAGGAGAATTCAAAGGAGGGCCAAGGCGTACACCATCATCAACAAGGAGCTCTATAAAAGAAGCGTAACCGAGGTGTTGCAACGGTGTGTCGAGCCAGCTGAAGGCAAGGAGATGCTTTTGGAGATCCACCAAGGAGAGTGTGGTCATCATTGCAGCACAAGAGCTCTGGTGGCCAAGGTGTTCAGGCATGGGTTCTATTGGCCCACTGCTCTTGCTGATGCAGAGGCCATAGTCCGGAGATGTGAAGGATGCCAAAGGTTTGCCAAGCAAACGCATATGCCAGCCTCGGCGCTCAAAACAATTCCTATCACTTGGCCGTTTGCGGTATGGTGTTTGGATATGGTGGGAGAGTTCAAACCAGCCCGAGGTAACATGACGCACATATTGGTGATGGTGGACAAGTTCACCAAGTGGATCGAGGTGAAACCAATCCGGAAGTTGGATGGTCATTCAGCAGTGACTTTCTTGAAGGAGATTATTCTGCGATATGGCTACCCCCATAGCATTATCTCGGACAACGGCACAAACTTTGCTGTTGGAGAGTTTGCTCGGTTTTGCATGAACAAGGGAATCCGGCTGGACATAGCCTCGGTGGCACACCCGGAGTCTAATGGACAAGTGGAAAGATCAAATGCTCTAGTGTTGGCCGGCATCAAGGCTCGGCTCATTGAACCACTGCTGAAAACGCCGGGGTGTTGGATAGATGAGATACCAGCAGTACTGTGGGGTCTAAGGACCACGCCAAATCGATCAACTGGCTATACGCCATTTTTTATGGTCTATGGGGCAGAAGCTATGCTACCCACTGACATCGAGTATGATGCGCCCAGAGTGGCAATGTACACTGAAGCCGAGGCAAAAGAGGCTCGGGAGGATGCAGTAGATCTGCTTGAGGAAGCGAGAGAATTGGCCTCATCTCGGTCAGCAATATACCAGCAAGGTCTCCGACGTTATCATAGCCGGAGTGTCAACCCTCGTGTGTTTCACGAGGGAGATTTGGTGCTGAGGTGGTGCAGCGCAAGAAAGGTCGGCACAAGTTGTCACCTCCATGGGAGGGACCGTTCATTGTGACCCGAGCTCTGCTCAATGATTCGTACTATCTAATAGATGCGCAGGAACCAAGGGAAGATGGGCTGGACAACCCCGGATCAGAGGTCAGGCGACCATGGAACGTAGCTCTACTCCGACCTTTCTACTCATGAAAGGCGCAATGTATGTACCTCGGTTAATCCTTAATAAAATGTCGGCACTCCGAGGTTGAAGCTCGGGGACTGCCTCGCTCTTGTGCTTGTGTTTTATTTCTGTTTGTCAGTTTCGTTCATATGCCGAACTATTTTGAACCTCGTCTCAAACTTCAAGTAATGTATGCTGTGTAACTAATCTTGTGACTCGACTGGCATCTGCCTAAATGGTAGTCAAGAGCAAAGATGAAAAAACGTGGGAGACATGAAAATGAACTCGGGGACTCGGTCCAAAAATATAGTTCGGCATGTGTCGTTTACTAACCCCTGTCTTTACCTTTCGTTTATGTCGGATGGTTTTGAAACACACTTCGAGATTTGCTAAGTACTGTATGCTATAAATAACAATCTTGTGACTCGACTGTCGAACGCCTAAATGGTAGACAAGAGCAAAGAATGCCAGATATAGTAAACACGAAAGTGAACTCGGGGACTCGTTCCAAAAGGGTTCGGCATAAATTCTTAGAAAAGCTTGGTTCGGATAGCAAGTTAATAGTAATGGTAGCAAAGCAAACTACTTAAGGTCTGTTACATCTGCACCCGGCATACCGGGGATTTAATGTTTTGCTTAAGATAAATTCAGGCCTCGGAACCAGAGACCTCGGTCGCCGAAGTGGTGGCAGTGGGAGCCTCGGGCGCAGCAACCTCGGGCGCAGGAACAACCTCGGTCGCGGAAGCAACCTCGGTTGTGGGAGTGGTTGCCGGGGTGTCCGTCACGTCGGAGGAAATCACCTCGGTGGCTACAGCTTTGCCGGACTTGCCCTTGGAGTTCGGAGGTTCGTCGAAGCTGAAGTCATCATCAGAGCCTTCAGCCACCTCGGTTGTTTTGCCGGCCTTGCCCTTGGAGCTCTCAGGCTCGTCAAAGTCAATGTCCTCGCCTTCAGAACTTTCTTCACCGACGCCGCTTCCTCGTCCGAGCTCTCTTCGTCCTCAGAGTAGAGGCGCCCGTCATCAAAGGTCCGGGTGTTTGCGTAACTAGCAAAGCGGTCGGCTGCTGCTTGGCGTTTCGCAATGCCATCCGGGGTGGAGTTCCAAGGAGAGCCCCTGCGCAGGGAGGTAACAGTGTGGATCTCAACATCCTCATACCAGGACAGCACGAACACCAGGGCCTTGTCCGCTCCAGCCCGAGCTGACGAGCATCTCCACTCCCGAAGTCTAGCCTCGGCTCCTTTCAGCTTCGTGGCGAGCTCGTCGATGCAAGTGGGAGTCTTGACCTTGGGCCAGAGGGCACGGTGGACCTCGATGGCAGCATCAACAAGCTTGGTTCCAATGGCCGGAGCGGCCTGATCCGAGCATTAAGGGCAACAAGGTGGTCCTGGATATCCCAGCTGTCGCTGAGAGTTTCTGTCTCAGCCCTCTTTGCCCGAGCTGCTTGAACTTCGCGGATAGCCTTGTCCTTGGAGTGCTCGAAGTTCTCTGAAGAGGACAAAAAGGCTGTCGCTGAAATAAGGCATACGGTGGCACGGGATGTAGGTCGGCAGAAAATAAGGAAAAGGTGAGAAGGAACTTACTGTCCATTTGATGATTAATCCGAGCGAGCTCGGACAACCAGCTTTTCGAGATAGCTCGGAGGGCGGTAAGTTCGGCTTCGGCCGAGGTGGCACGGCTCTCCAGGGTCTTGGCAAGCTTTTGCTGCTGTTCGGCGGCCTGGTCCTTAACCTTCATAGCGTCCTCCACAGCAGTCTTGGCTTCATTAGCCCGGTTCAGCTCTTGTTGCAGCCGAGCTATTTCATCCTCGGCTGTCTTCAACTTGGAGGCGTAATCCTTGTCGCTCTGCTCCTTGCGGATAGAAGAGTCCGGTGAGACTTCTTCAATCTGTTGTGATCCAGCAGGAGGTTCTTGAAGACTTGTCCGAGCATTGTTGCATTCCTGAAAAAATAGAGAGATCAGTTCGGATAAATCCGAGGTATTTCTAGCACCCGAGGCCCAATTGAGTCCCGGGGACTTGGCATTGGCCTCGGGGACTCAGCATGGGAGAAATGACAAGTTTTTGAGATTCAAGCCGAGCAATTTTAACTCGGTGGAGTGTCAATTGCTCAACCCGAATCTCGGGGACTGGGAATAGTGTATGTTTGTCATTTGATTTCAAAGGAAGAAAGAGAGCTGTGTAAAGAAACTTACCGAGGCCTTCTTGCTGCAATCAAGGACTGCAGTCTGCATGTTATAGATAGATTGGAGCACGGCGCTGGGTCCAACTTGATGCTCAGAGCTCGGGTTGGAGGAGACCTCGACAGTGTCAGCCGAGTTCCAGTCCATGTCATAGTGCTTCTCCGAGCCTAGGCTGTTCCCGCTCTTGGTCCGGAGTTGCCCGACCTCCCAGCTGCTGATGTCCGGCTGGGTAGTAGCAGCGAATAAAGCTCGGGAGGTGGCGACCTGAGAGCTCGAGGGCGCGGCCTTGGTCAAGGTGGACCTCGGCGCAGAAGCGGGAACATGCGGCACCAGTTGGGTGCTCGCAGTCAAGGGGCCTGATGACGGTGGCGGCATCGGAGTTTGCTGTGGCTGTTTGGGGGGCTCAACGTTTTGAGCTGAATCTTTCTGCTGCTGCTGGAGCTTTTGCTTCTGCAGTTGTTGTTGTTGTTTCTTCTTTTGCTGCTGTTGCTGCTGGTTGCGCGCAGCTTGAGACTTGGGGGAGAGCCGAGGCTCCTGCACGGCTTAACCGGAGTCTTGGCGCGATCTGTCTCCGCATCCTTCTGAGGAGGCGGAGGAGTCTGATCTCGGCGGGGAGCAGAGTGCCCCAGGCCGGAGTCAGAGCTCGGCGGTGGAAGTTCGGCGGAGGAGACGCGCCGGGGAGGAGATGGTCTTCTCCGGGCTGGTGAGGTCAATGGACGTTCTGGAGGAGAGGCTCTGGCGGGGCTGCCGAGGTTAACCTCGACCTCGGTTGTCTGAGCTTCAACCACTGGAGGCAGTGGTGAGTGTATCGAGCTATGGCTCTGTTTGACCTGCCGAGCCGGGCTAGACGAAAGAGAAAGATTAAGTTAGAGTGTAAAAAGCTTAACCTTGGAGCAGCGTGAGAAGTAAGGAGGAGCAAAGGTGACTTACGCATCTTCCTCCACGGGACCTCGTTTCTTGCGCCGCGCCGAGGTCTTCTTGGCACGCTTGGCTTTGGGCGCTGCAGTCTCCGAGGTCTTGGAAGCCTCGGCATCCGAGGTACCAGGTCCTGAGCGCTTCCGGGAAGCTGCAGACGCTGGATGAAAGTTCTTATATGTTGGAGGAGCATATGAAATGGGAATAACGTTGACAGGTTCCAGAATTTGGCAATCGTCATCGTCATCATCGTCGTCAGACCAGTCTCTGATGGAACTGGGAACTTGTTTCTTACCCGGGTTGGAAGAGCTAGTCTTGGGGGCGGACCTCGGAACGGCCTTAGGGATCGGCAGGTGATCCTCATTGTCCGGGTCTTCAGTCTCTGGACCTTCCAGGGCGAGGCGGGCAGGCGCCCAGTTCGACAGCTCCGCGCCGTCCTCGATCAGCTGCCGGGCGAACCGCTGCAGGAGTGGCAAAAAAGAATTGAGTTAAGAAGCAACCGAGGTGTGCAAGACCGGAGCGTAAGCTCGGAAATTAGTAAGTACTCACTTGCTCCGGAAGATTTTCTCTGTCGTGAGGCTCCACGCCCCATGTCCACTCCTCGTCCATCTCAGTCTGGGCAACGGCTTTGACCCGGCGCCAAACTGAGGCCTTGGAGAGCGCCTTGCTGCTGATCCGAGTAGGATCGAGTAGACCTTCCATATGGCAGATCTTATGGGCTCGTTGTTGAAGGGGGCTGACTCTTCGTTCCACAAAAGTCCGGAGGATGTCATCGGAACCCCACCCTCTTTTCTTGAGATCCAGCATGTATTCATGGATCTCTTGAACCTCGGCGTAGGCGTCCTCCGGGTTGAAGTCCCAATTGAGTTGTGCAGTGGGAGGGCCGAGCTGGAAGTCCGGGAGGTTGATGAGGTCGACAGTACCGGGGTTCCTCACATAGAAAAAGGATCGCTGCCACTTCTTGCAGCTCTCCAGGCCTTTGATCCGTGGGAACTCGGAGTACAGCCGGGGTGAGATAGAGGCCGCACCACAGGCAGTCATATCTTTGTTCACAACCTCCTTGTTGGGGATGCTCTGTTTCTTCAGTGGAAGTACTTGGCCCAGCCCTCAACGCTCGGCCAGAGGCCGAGATATCCTTCAGAGAAAGCTGCATAGCACGACAGCTGTAGCATGGAGTTAGCAGGGAGATGGTGCGGCTGCAAGCCGAAGAACTTCAGAAATTCCCGAAAGAACTTGCTGGCCGGAAGTCCGAATCCGCGCTCGAAGTGAGAGACAAACACCACTTTCTCGCCGGGGTTGGTGATCGGTTCGCCGTCCCCAGTGTGAAGCCGATATAGCAGTTCGGCTGGGATTCGATGAGTTTCTTTGAGCCATTTGATATCATCGTCAGTGACGTCCGAGCCATCCCATCCACCTCTCTCGCTGGCGGAAACCTCGGCGCGGTTTGACGTAGCAATTGCCGACATGTTGAGGCTTTCCTGCAGAAGAGGAAGGTTCAACCGGGGTAAGTACCTCGGACAGTTCAGGATATCCGGGGTAAAATACCTCGGATCAGTCAAAACAGCCGAGCTAAAGAGTTTTGGGCGGGAAACATGTTTCTACCATGGCGAGATATTAGCAAAGATCTACCGGTGAGCCAAAAAGGGAAATAAAATCAAGTTCATCAGGGGCAAAACTAAAAGGACAGTGCTACGGGTGCATCTGGTACAAGTCTAGAGGAGATCTACAGTGGCTAAAAAGTGCAAAGGTAGAGCATCTAGTTCATCAAAATCCTCGAGTTCATCGGAGGATGAACATGGTCATGGCATGGGCAATGGAGGGGAACGAAGAACTCACCGTGGAGGAACGCGAGGGATCGGTGGCAAGTTGATGGCGCCAGGCGCAGCGCGCGTACTCCGGTGCGGCGAGGCGCTCGGCGGCGGCGCGGAACGAGGCGGCAGAACGGCGGCGCGTACTCCGGTGCGGCAAGGTGCTCGACGGCGGCGACGGAGGCAGTGGCACGGAGTGGTGTGCGATGGAGGAAGAAGACGATGAAGTTACCCCTGGGCCCCTATTTATAAGCCGCGTGCGGTTACGGCGTGCATTAACTGCGCACTACCGCGCGGTTATCGGGAAGGCGCGGGATCGTGTGCGGGCGGAGAAGCGGTTGCACGGTTGGTGGCCGCACGATCGGCCACATCGTGGGCCGCAGAGTGGCAACCGCCAACCTCGGATTTCCTGTGCCGGTCAGCGCGAGAATCGAGGAGTCGCGGGCGGTCAAGTTGGTCTCGCACTTGAGTGCGCAGGTGCGCTGTTTGGTGGGTCCGGCTGACGAGGGCGGCGTGTGGTCAGGACCTGTCTTTCAGAGGTCCGGGTTTCGAGGTCCGGGCAGAGATTCTTCGCCACGTACCTCGGAAAATCTTGAGGCAAGATTGTGCTGAGTCACATAGCTCGGAAAGTTCAGATTGCAGATCAACCTCGGATGAGGTTAAGGTCTGTGGGAAGTACCTCGGCGGAGCTATGTTGGAGGTCGGTTTAGAGGTGGTGCATTGGTTATTTTTGAACCTGCTACGGCCCTCCATCCGAGGTCGTAGGACCGCACCAGCTTCGGGGACTAATGTCGGGGGGCTACCCCGGGTAGGGTCAAGGCTTGGTATAAGGATGAGTTTAAAGACATGCCGAGGTACGGAAAGGGCCGACCTGCTTGGGCCTAGGAGAATCCGAGCTTCACTTGACCTGGAGAGTTTAAAGGCCGACCTATCTTAGCCCAGAGGGATCCGAGGTATCCCGTCGGCCTGGGCCGAGGTTCACTGTCCGAGCTACGTTCAGCCGACCTAACTACCTCGGTGTATGGTTTGTGTTGTGAGAGCAGGAGAAGCTGTGGGGAGGAAGTAAGATCCGACCTGGTAAAGATCTTAAGCGCAAGACCCGAGGTACGGAGCTCGTCACATCCGTGCCGAGCTAACCGAGGTGGTAGGCAGTAGGTCGGGCAGGAGTCAATGCTCCTGTCACTTCCAGCCGGGTACAAGAGCGCCTGACACGGGAGCGTCTGTCAAGGAGCCTGGCAGAGGCGTGCCCCGGGTTCGGCGGGCCTGCACGTCTCTGACCGCTGACCACGCGGGATCTGGGAAAAGGCTACGAGGTAGCTCTGCCAGGCCACGTCCTGTCTCGGTCAGAGGGGACATGCTAGTTCTGCCGTTAGGCTACAGGAGATGGGCAAGCCACGTCTTGTCCCTGACAGAGGTACGGTGGTACGGTGGTGACCGTTGCAGAGGCATGGCAACAGTGTTCAGCGAGGGGCACAATGGTAACCCGGCTGGCCTATATAGTGGGCTTCACCCCCCTCCTGCTGAAGGGGCAGAGGAACTAGTTGATCAAGAGAGAAAGAAAGAGAGAGAGGAACTCGGAACACCCCGGAAACACCTCGGATTCAGCTCGGAGTGCCTTCTTCCTCCCGTCTAGCTCCATCTTTTACCTCAAGTTCTCACCATTGTAGCATCATACAGCTCGAGGAGCAGCTTGTACTTGTCACTTTGAGCTATACACTGAGTAGGATAGTGCTGCAGTAGGGGTGTTACCTCCACAAGAGGGCCCCGAAGCAGGGTACATCGTGGTGTGCTTTGTGTTCTTGGTTTCTTGGTTCTTCGTTCGTGTTCTTGCGTGTTCTTGCGTGTGCACTTCTTGAGTGCATAAACCCTCCCCGGATTCCCCCAACGACCATTCGGCCCCATCTTAGCCATACCTATGGCATCTGCCGTGATCCCACCACGACAAATCGACATGTACCGTTCCAAGTATAAGATTTCATGAATATGGTCAAGCTTAAGGGTTTTGAGTGGTAGATATGTATTCTGTAAACATGCTCAAACCCGAGAATTTAACGAAATTACGGAATGTGTTTTCTTACTTTTTAAGGAAAGGGTAGGTACAGTTTGTTTTGTTAAACTTACGTGAGAGACCGTGCAAGATTCCCGTCTGCATCCCACGATTAAGTACTCTGGTAAATCAGAGAAAAAGGTAGGGACCGTGTGGAGCTACGACTATAGTATACTAACATGCGGATCGAGTTAAATATTTTCAAACAGGGTGCTCGTCAGTTGAGTAGGTTTAAGACTTCAATAGCACTGCTATGTGCTTAATTAACTTACGTGATGCAGGTTTGTCTCCAAACGTGGCGATGATCAATTGGTTTGGGAGCTAAGCCGTACTGTTAGTGACATTTAGCGTAGCTTTGTTAAAGAGCTTTCTACATCCTCCCATGCATGACGCATGTGCTTTCTGCTCTATGTGCCCTCGATCTTAGACTTGATGAACTGCCAAGTTTCTGTATCCGCCTCCAAATTAACTTTAAGCAAGTCTTCAAGTCTGCTTTGATCTCTATCACGGATTATTGATCTACTAATTAAATCATAATTATGGCTAACTTGGTGCCTTTTTTGCCCTAAGTTGTCATAGCAGTTAGTCATAATACGCATACACACAAAATGTAACTTCGACGTGCTGTGATGGAGCGGGGTCCCCTCCTCCCCCCCCCCCCTCTCATTCCTGCTCATGGAGGCGTGCTTGACATGGTTGGCTTTGAGGCTGCTTCGGGTGAAGTGTCGTGGGGGCGTTTGGGGCGATAGATTTGTTCGGGTGCAACCCCTATATGGCCCGTTGGCGGCAGCCGACTGTGAGGTAGGTGCCTCTTGAGTGCCGCTGTCGTTCAGGAGGTGTTGGTCCAGTAGGTTTGCAGGTCAACATCGATGCGGATCTTCTCGTCTCTTGTCCGGCTGCGTGGGGGTGCGGTTGATCCAGGCGAATGCTCTTGGCGACGCGACAAACATGTACGTCCCGCCACCACCTTGCTAGGGGCGCGCGCGGATTCATCGGCACCCCTCCGGCAGTCGTGACGCAGGGGAGGGACGGGGGAGCTTGTACATGCGGTGGCAGATATAGTTCCTCGTGTCACCACACGTGGTTGACGCCTTTTTTGGGAGAGTATGGAGCATGTCCTCAAGAACCTACTCCCTTTGTTCCAAAATATAGAACGCTTTGGGTACCATATTACCAGTATGTCTATAAAATATACAGTGTATACCGTCACCATTTCCAACAAAGGAAAAACGAGGTAATGATCATCACAGCCAAATGAGGGCATCAAATCGAATTAGAGCAAGTACAATAAGCTTATGTAAGCAGCCTATAAGGGTTAAAATAATATTTGTTGGATGACATGGAGGAGAGAGAAGAGGAGATAGAAGGGGAGTGGGCTCTCATGTAAGAGCCAGCTCTAGCACGTGCTCGTAGGCACTTTGTGAGAGTGGGAGGTGGGCCATATTTTAATAAAGTAACACATTCTTATAGCTAACTATTGTACATGTTGGCTATATGGTTGGCTATAGATGACATGACAATCTCTTATAGCCAACAGCTGGCTGTACTATTGTACTTGCTCTTAGCTGGACCAGAAAACCGCTGGGCCTAGCTCTCCCGCGCATGGAACATCGTGCCGTCCCACAATTAAAAACATGCACGCCATCAATGCATCGCTTCATTTTTAAGATTTCAGCAAAGGTATGATGCGCCACTCACGAACAGATTGTACTGACAGCTTGATGATTAAACAAATCGTGCGACTTGTGGAAAAAGATGTGTCTAAATTTTAATGCGGAGCAGAGGCCGGTGTATGGAATTGACCGTGATTATACTACTCCATTTTAAAACCGTAAATATTATTTTTTGACAGTTATTAAAACCGTAAATATGATTCTAGAATACGGATGTATGTAGATGTATGGTTGATGCTCTAGTAGTGTGCCAGTTTGGACTCCATATATGTATATATGAATATTTGTTAAGTGGCCTTAACTACTTAGCAAGTCAACTTTGGCACATACCTGATTTTCTTAGATGAGAACGCGAACTATTTTTGGATAATTGGAAGCTGGAATCGTTAACGACGTCTCTGTTGGGAACAAATCGTTGTGTTTTTTGTGTTTTTTTAGCTGTGTTTTTTGTGATTTTAGTGTAAGCCAAAAAAAAGATTTTGCACAATCATAGAAATAGAAATCATATTGTGTATGTGTAAAAAAAAATCAGGTTTTTTAAAAAAGTATGATTTTTGAGAAGAAAAAAAGAATAAAGAGCTCCCAATAGCTCGTGAGCCATATGTTTGTGCTCGTACCTGTTACATAATGCTGAATGTATAGAGCATATGCAACATGTAGCTGGGACTACGAATAGTTCCACAAAAAATGACAATAATTGATACTTAGAAAAGATGACAGTGATGCACATTTTTTTCAAAATCAAGAGTGGTATAGAAAAAGCCAAGAAGTCAAACCTACATGTATGAGTGTGGGTTGTTCTAACGATGCAATGTTTATTGATGCCCTTGTCACAAGGTATTATCTTTAATGCAAGCTTTTGGCTAGATCTATGGACACTTGTTGAGCCTGAGAAAGCCCGCTCAATGTTACACATATGACCCTTACAACTGCGTCGAGAACTTATCTAAAGCTATTATGGTTTAGGGTGCTAAGTCAAAGCACAATTCAACATCTACGACCGGTAGGAGGAGGTCACGCTTAGCTGATTAGGGGGCTGGAAACCTAATATGAAAACATCGATCAATTTACGGTTGCAACTATGGATTTCTTCATTGTGAAGTGCAAATCCATAGAGTTGGTGATCGATCTATATGTGACCTAAATTACAACTCGGCTCCAACCTGAGTAGGTCTGATTCACTTGGATCTTATGTGAGTGAGTTTGTGTTCTCGTTAAATGTGTGCCCCTAAAATTCAATACCACTCAGATATGACATAACTTCCTAAGTGCACTACTCTTTTAAGTCGATAGCTGGCAGCGGCTGCTACCGGAACCTTGAAAATGTTTCATATGACGCATTCCTTTTGCATCATGATATACAGTGTCAAGCTCAAGGCGAGGCTTCTCATCCTTGTCGGTAGTGCAACATATCTCTCGATCCCATGGTACAGATTTTCAATGCCGAGCTAATACTTAACCTGAGTCGAATGCCATGCTTCCAAATCTTATCACTCGAGAGAGCACAACGAATTCGGATTGTTTCCTGAATAACCCAAAACCCCTGCGTAACTATTCAGTCAATTAACTTTCATCATAACTTGAGTCGTAGGAAAATCTGAAGTATAGCATATGGCATATAAATTGTAGTTAATCCACAACCTTGTCGGCTAGGGACCATTAGATATAGTAGCACAACCAATTCACATACTTGATGATACATAATCATTGATGATGTTCAAGAACAATATAAATACATAGTAAACTATTATCATCACATGATTTTCTCTATAACATATTTCCAATAAGATTTGGATCATATCGGTGAAGATCTAACCTCGGGATGTTATTCAAACTGATTACAGTGGTGTCTTTGCCGCTTTCCACTTTGGATGGTCTTACGGAACAGCTACCTTGTACTCGTTGAGTGGAGTTTCTTCAAACATGTGGGGTGGATGTGAGGACAATAGCCCTGACAGTGGATATGCATCGAGGCGGCGGCCTCGGAAAGCTATGACGGCTCTATGTGGAAGGGTTGCGGTTCATCGTTACTCCGGTGACAATCTTGAATTGTTGGTGGACGTGTCCTTTTATTTCGAGAGTACGTGAATGTGTACCTTAATTTTATATAAGACAAACAAAATTTGCAAGAAAGGCACTCAGAATATTTCGAAAGTACGCGAATGCCTACCAAGCGTTCCTGTTTTTTCCATAGGATGTGACATGCAGTGCAAACTAGCGCAAGACGGGGTGGTTTGAGTTTCTACGTCGGGACGACATTGATCATGCCCTAATTGGTTCCGATAATGTGAACTGAAACCCCTTCCTTACGGTCTGAAAGAGATTTAACTCCAATCATTTTGGCTAGACGTCGACATATATATCTGGTGGCGTACCATCCACAGATTCCACTGTGACAGCAACTCTCCAGTACGGATCGATGCCAATGTGTTACAGTGCTTCTGGACGTAAACAGCAGTCGGTAATAAGTCTCAACGATGTGAGCTCTACTATTGTGTCATCGTGGCAAAAATGATTTTTTTTCTTTGGGGCGAGGAGCAGCTGGGCATTCATTTCAAAATCAAGGCTGACAAATCTGACATGATCTCTTGGACGTAAACAGCAGTCGGTAATAATAAGCCAGTGATGTTCACGTGGTAGACAGAAGAGGAAAATGCAAAAACGTCAAATCTGGATGGCAGCTCATCAAGTCGGCTCCACGCCACTCCAGGACAGTACGGTGCCACGTGACGGTCAGGAGCCATGTCTTCCCATTTCAGGCAGGTACTGTGTTTCTACAGCCACGTTTATTTGAGCTACAGCCCACCCTACTGCTATTGCTCCTGTCAGCTGTGTTCCCTATTTTCATTTTCATTTTCAGATTCTCGTGTTGATCCTTATCTTCAAACTTGTGTATACAGTCCGCAATGTACAGCTGGGTCTAGAGTACATTTTTATATTGAAATAAGTTTGTGTCCAATTGTTTGCATGTGTACTCCTCTAGTCCTACCCAAAGCACCCCAAATCCTATTGGGGTTTGAACCAAAAAAACGCCCCCAGAGGTGACCCTCATAGGTGGTAATAGGATGTCTCCAACGGGGCGACCCATCGAGTCCGCGCGAGCCAAAAACACGGCCCAACGGAGCGACCCATCCGGACCGCGGTCCGTTTTTTGATCCGCCGCGACCCATTCCTGGCCCAAATTTGGGCCAGGTTTGCGTCGGCGCGGACGCGCTGCGGACTGACCGCGTGCTCATGCGTGGCGTCCTCCCAGGCCCACATGGCAGTGACACGGGACGGTCAGCCTCCCCTGGCCCAGTCCTTTTTAATGCCAGGGGATAGGGATGGCCAGCCCCCACCCACCCCCACTCCACTGCCCCACTACCGTTCCCTCTCCGGCGACCAAACCCTAGCCGCAATGCCGCTCCGATGGCCAGGGTTCGGCAAGGCCAAGAATGACGGCGAGGCCGGGTCGTCATCTGGCCGCCGACGCCGCTACTGCGCTCCCTCCCCGACGCCATCGGCTTCCCCGGAGCCGGAGCCGCTACCCGCCGTCTTCGAGCTCGCGCCGCCGGGCGCCGAGATTGCGCGGCGCGACCGCGTCTACGTCCGCAAGGAGGACTGCCAGTGGTACTGGGACCACGCAGTCCCGTTGCCGTGGCCAGATGTCAAGCTCCCGAGCTTTGGCATCTGAACCCGCAGCGCATCCCGGTGCCCCCGATGCCGACGAGCAAGCGGGCACGGGATCTGGAGGTTGAGCGCCGCCGCTCGCGCCTCCCGGCCTCCCTCCTCAACGACCCCGCCTATGCGGCTAGGTCCCGGAACTGGGATGCCTGGTTCAGCGGCGAGCACAGCCTGCGGCGGCAGGCCCTGTACACGCGGCCACCGACGCCGCCATCTGGCCGTTGGTCACCGCCGCCGCACACGCGGCGGAGGGACGCCCCACCAGTGCCAAGAGGCACACGCGGCGGAGGTGCGCTGCGGATTGGGTCGCCGCCGCCGCCACAACGCGTGAAGACGGAGGTCGACATGGACGACGACGAGGCGCTCGAGGCGCGAAGGAGGCCTCGCGCAAGCAGATGGCCGAGGACGAGGCCAAGCGCTGGGCCATTATCCTCGCCGACGTCGCCCGGGAGCAGGAGGCGGCCCTGCAGGCGCAGCAGGCGGCGGTCCTGGCGGAACCACAGCCATGGTGGCAGGCCATGGACGTGGACCTGCCACCGGCGCCTCCGCTCCCAGAAGGCCTGCTAGGGCAGCGCTGGGTCTTCAATGGCGGCGACTGGGAGGTCCCAGAGCAGGCGCAGGAGCAGGTGCAGGAGCAGCCGCCCACGCCGCCGGCCGTCGCCCCACCACCGGCGCACCTCTGGAAGCAGCCGGACTATGTCATCCTCGATGGGGATGACGAAGAGGAGTAGAAGCCCGCGAAGGGCAAATTTTCTAGTTTTTAAATATTTTTGTTTTTAAAATATTGTGTAAAAATGCCGTTTGTGGCCCACCCCCCCCCTATATATGACTACAAAAGGCCCATATATGGCCTGTTTAGCTAAAAAAAAAATCCCGGGCGGACTCAATGCGTCGGGCCGTTGGGCGCACTGCCACCAACGGCGGACAGGGGCGGACTGAGCCTGTCCGTTTGCCGACGCAAACGGACCAAACGCGGACCAAACGCACGCCCGTTTGCGTCGGCCCGTTGGAGACATCCTAAGTCTCAGCGATCCCCCAAGTTTGGGGACTTTGGGGGTGTCGACACCATCCAGACACGTCCCTGCGATGGACTGGCCCACATGTCACCCACTCTACCTCGCCCTAATGCGGGCGAGCGATCCACTGAGAGGATTTTTTGTGCGCGCGCACGCCGTGTGTTAATTTTTGTTTCTTTATATGACTATCATTTTCAAGCGACCCACTCAAGGAATTATTCTATATGGCTAGGCACACCTCGTGTGTCTTATTTTTAGTGCTATATGGCCACAAAAAATTGGAATGTCAATCTCTTAATTTTCTGTGGCAATTTGTACTCATTTGTCATGATTTTTCGCCGGCTATAAAAATAAAATTCATAGAAAAACCCGTAGCCTGGCACTTTCCGGTATGTTTAGGGGGTGCGCTGGGACCAACACCCCATTGCCGACATGTGTCCGGCACCCCCAAACCGGGGGACGCCGGACATACTTCCGGGAGTGCCGGTGGATATGCTCTTACTATTGGAAGTATATAGAGCTCTTTTGATTTTAAGGAATCTCATCAGAATTTTAAAGGATTTTGATGCCTGGAAATTTTTTCTATGCCCATCGCTTGATTAGTATGATTGAGTACTTAGCTATTTTACTCATCGGACTGCATTGCACTTGTTTTGGAGGAAACTTTCCATCACTGAAACTTGATGTTACAATTCTTTTGTTTTCCTATGATTCAAACACTTCTTAACGAAAAATCGTATAGGATTCAACTGGACATGACACTTTAATCATGTGTGTTTCCTAGTTCTGCGTTTTAAGAATCCTACGTGTCAAAGAGACCTTACGTTTTGGGGTTGCTGAGCATTAGGCGGACGAACGGGTCTTCTGATCGGTCCCCTCCCAAACCGTCGGAGTATCATGAAGTCAAAACCTGAGACGCTAAATCCTTGCAACAGACCCCTTATCTGTGTACCCAAAAAAAATCTATTGCAGCGTAGTTATAATATTTCATCCTTTAGTGGGTTAAAATCCTACAAAAAATGCATCCCAACATTTCAAAAAGTTACAATGCAACAACAAATATGAGTAGATGGAGAATCATGTTTGCAACATCCGATGAAAACATTTGCAACGTTGAAACAACATTTGAAGCACACCCGAATCGTTGCAGCGGTGCAACATTTTAGAAACACCCATTTGGGCTCGCCGGCGACGAATCCGGCTCCCCCGATCATCGTTGACGTCGGATCCGGCAACCCCGTAGTCGTGCGTCGAGCTCTCCATTAACTCTGTCTAGCCATGGTGCAAAGCTACGCAACCTATCATCTAGGGTTGACAAAAAAAGAGAACATAAAAAACAAACATGAAGCAGGTGAGCACTAGGGGAGGAGTCACTGCATAAGTGCTACTACCTCCGATCCGAATAAAGCGTCGTGGGAAAATACCTTCGTACATACAACTGCTAGCTATAGCTGGCGACATATTTTCGGATCGGAGGGAGTACATCGAAAATGTATCCATGAACTTTGTAATTTTATTATGACATTATCTCACAATATTTCATCATTTATAGGGGTTTCTCCATGTATTTTAATAATGCTTATGACGTCACTTTTTACGTTCATGCGTGTTTTAGTTATAGAACTTTGCGAGACCCCATAATCTTCCCTGTCTCTGTCAGTTGTGGGTAGGCGTGTGTTCATGACGGAAACTTACATGTATGTGTGTGATTTTTTGTCCACATTTTCGATAAAAGAAATATATTAATATCGTAATCAATTAAAGTCTAATCGCAAGAGTATGCACCAAGCATTAGCAATCATTGTAATTTCAAGCCGATCGTTTCCTCTTGAATCCTTGATAGCTAGGCGTTCTGTGAGTACGTGCTATATTGTATTCAGTGGTTCTCAACGACAACAACACAAAAAACTCGTCCACTCAAAATTTGATGTGATGTGTTTTCTTGTCTTGTTTATTTCTCGAGGACATTCGTACGTATGTCCTTAGTTCAGTAGGAAAATGAACTGAGCTCAAACCTGACTTACTTTAGTTATTTAAGGATTCCAATACCTTATCTCTTAATCTTTTTTTTTTTTGAGGAAGGATCCGATCCATTTATACAAGATACTCAGTACAAATTACAAGGAAGTCCAACAAAGAAAAGAAAATAACAAAAGGATCCTGAAAATTGCACGAAGCACCCTGAGCAACTTGAAGGAATCACAATCGGATCCAAGAGCCGGCTCCCAAGAACCTAGAGCTCGCCGTCGTCGCCGTACCTCAAACCGCCGGAGAAGAAGCGCCGCCACATGTCGTAGATGGCCGCAAAAGCCGTCCGCCGCCTCGCAACGGAACCTAGACGTGTTGAACGCGCACGGCCACAGCGCCCACACCCCAGCACCGCCGAACCTCCAGCCGACGAGGCGTCATCCAGGCCAGCCACCACCACCCGCACCCATCCACCACCGGCCACTGCTCCCCTCGCCACCAAGGCCGGCCAGAGCAGACACACCAAGGAAGAAAACCATCTCCATCCAAAGCACCAAAACCGGAGCACCTCCCACCACCAGCTCCTCCCCTCGCCGCCACGGCCGGCCAGAGAAGCAGAGGAAAAGAAGCTCACCGGAGAACACAAACCCCAGTTCCTCCACAGCAGAGCTGTAACGAAGAGAGGAACAGGGTACAGAAGTTCCACGCGAGGCCCGCCATCTCCGCAGCGACGAGCACCCACCGAGCACAGAAGGCCTCCGGCCGCAGCACGGAAGCAGAACCAAGCCGCTCTCACCTCGGCGCCGCCGGAAACCGCACCGAGGGAAGGAGAGAGTCGCACCTTATTTACCGTACGCGGTCGCCGAGCCTTCCTCTCGCCGCGCCGGGACCTAAACTACCCCTATCTACACACCAGGAGACGAGGAACCAGATCCCCACCTCACCCCGCCGCCGGAGCGACGGGAGAGGCAGAGATCCAGCCTCGCTCTGGCGAGGAGACGGGAAACTCGGGTTCGCCCTTTTTCGCCGCTCTCTACTGTAAAGAAGGAGAGGGGAACGGCGAAACGGCAAGTCCTCCCTGACCCCTTATCTCTTAATCTCGCCAAATTTTTGGTGTCATTTCCCTCAAACCATTTTAAGACATCACTTCCAGAATTTATATATTGAGATATTGTAAAAATCCATCAGACGTGACATATTTTGTAGCTTTCTGATCTTTTCCTTCGTCCAGAAAGAGACCATACATGGTTGTGTAGATAAGCATAGCCACCAGAGACAAGCTACATGTCAGTATTGATTTGGGAGCATGACTGTTTATCTAGATCTCTTGCGGGTAAGGAGACATGAATAGCCACTTACCTACGCTTTGGTACTAGATCTTTAATTATTGCAAACCTGTCTCATTAATAGGTCTAACAGGAGCATGCAAAGTGTGGCAACTTTCAGGGCCGGTGAGAGTGAATTGCACGTTACACCATCCACTTCATCGTGACACGTGACATCTGCTATTAGCCCGGTGAAGAGAGCCTATGTCAATTCTAGCGCCGAGAATTGCATTAATTCTGAGTAGTGAAGTTACAACTTACAAAAAGGACCCTAATAAAATAGAAAATTACAAATATGTCCAGCACTTTAGCACAAAGGACCTCAGATCCAACTTGGGAAAAGCGACCAGGTCCAGCTCCATCTCCACCCATCTCGCTCAGCACCGAGCAATGGTCAACCACAGCGACACCGGGAACTGCCACTTGGATCACCGCGACGGGAGCCAACCATGTGTGTGCTAGAAAGTCTCTGAAACTAGAGGTTGAAGACGACCTTGAGCCGGCGTTCTAGCGCCAACAACCAAGGGGGGGGGGGGGGGGGGGAGTGGCCACCTTTCAGCCTGTAGATTCGACAGCGAGAACGCTGTCGAGGATGTACTCCCAAGAGCTCTTGCGCCGTCATAGGAACAACGACTCACCAGAGACGCTACAGAAGAGCTCCGCCTCGGCGCATCAAGCAAACTTCTATCGCTAGCTTTGCACCAGGAAGATCTAGGCCAATCCCCTCACCACCTGCCCATCCCGCCACCAAGGCAACAAGAACATATAGGAAAACTTCATATCTCCCCCGTGTAGAAGTGACCTCAAACTTATGGGGGTGCTTATTGGCGGAGACGGCTTCGAGCATCCCACCCTCATCCTCCCTCTGCGGAAGCATGCAGGGGACACCCAAGAGCAACCATCTAGCGCAGCACCAAGGCGCCAAAGTGGAATAACTCAGGGTCGCCTTATAGACGGAGATTTGTAGGGCCAAAACATCCACCCACGCCAACTCCTGCTACCGGAGTAGCGCGCGACGAGGAAGAAGGGATACAACACACACCGGATCTAGCCAAAGAAACAGTACTCACCTCCAAGACGCTGCAAGGGGCCAAGTTCTAAACCTAGAACTAGGCTACTTCTATACAGAGGTGGCCGACCTCCCATCGCCACCGGACGGCAGAGCCGCTGGGGAAGAGGGGTGGAGGAGCCAAGAGGCACGGAGGAGCTCTCAAGAAAGGGGAGAGACAGAAAGGAGGTGTGTGTGTGGGTGGGGAGGGACAGAAAATTTACATGGGTAAAGGTACAATGTGAACGAGTACAAAATGTTATCGTTGTCAAATGTATAATTTGTTTGGTGAGAAATGGGTACGTATAGTAGTTAAGTACTAAAGGGCATACTTGATTTGTAGCCACATTTTGCCAAAGTTTAGATACGCAAGTATGGAGAGTGTTTGGTTGGATCCACAACTATGACATGTCACACTTTTATAGTCCTTAATTAGCTCACTTGTCATTACATTCATTCGTTAGAGCATCTCTAGCGCCCCCCCCCCCCCCCCCCAATTGACCCCCCAAAGGCGCAATGGGGGTCCGGACCCAAAAAAAGGCCACAGCGGCACCTCCAATGGTCCGGGCCTAGCCAATTTGTGTCCGGCACCCCCGAAAGGGCCCCTAAGTTTGGAGGCCCTCTCGAGGGTGCCGGACACTGCCCGGACATGTCCTCCGACAGGTATGGCCCACCCGTCATACACACAGGGCGCACAGAGGCGGTTAATGGCGTCGTGCAGGTTGCCGCTCCGCCCGCATTAATGGAGACACATTTCTGTAGGCGACGAAGGGACGGAACGGCGATGCATCTGCCGCACGCGTCGCATTTACGGCGGCGCCTGCTGAGCGCCCAGCCTTTCCCGCCTCGCCACCTGATGGGCCACCCTCACCTAGGCAGCATGCCGTGCTCACCCCACGGCGCAGGAAGCAGCCGCCGAGGAACCAGCCTTCGATTGGGCGGAGGTGGCCAATGTGGAGGAGCAAGAGCCGGAGCAGGAGGTGTCGTACCCGGGCAGGAGCCGCAGCCAGAGCAGGAGAAGGAGGTGACACCGCCGCTGTGGCCAGACCAGGTGGTTGCCGCCAACTCGTTCGCCAGCTGGCGCAACGAGGAGGCATACCGCCAGGTCAGGTTCGACTTCAGCTGGCGAACGAGGAGGCATACCGCCAGGTCAGGTTCGACTTCGAGGCGACTGGCGACGCCGTGTTGGCGGCCATCATCCAGGCCTCCCTCGAGAGCGCGAAGGGGGAAGAGTGCGGTCGCGTCTTCATGGCTGCCAAGCGGGCGGTGTACCAGCAGCTCAATGCCCAGGTGGCGACGGCCGAGCAGCAGCAGCTCATCGCTAAGATGGAGGAGCTCGAGCATGCGGCCTCCCAGTTGCTCGCCGAGCGTGCGGTCCACGAGGAGCTGAACCAGGCGAGGCAAGCCAGGGAGGTGGCAGAGCGGGATGCAATGCGCCGGGCGGCGAGCACGCTCCGGTAGGAGAGGCGTGTGCGCTTAGCCCAGAAGGCGCACGACGATGAGGCTGGCCCGAGCGGCGGCTTTTAGTTTAGTTTTTAGTTATAATTGTAGTTTAAATTTCGTAATATTATATTGTTCTAGTTTAAGTTTGAATCAAAAATGTCGTCGCATTTACAACGGCGCCTGCGTAGAGTGCAGCATTCAGCGGTCTCGGCTTCCAAGCGCGGCCAGCTTTAAACGACGCCGGCGTCCGAGGCGACCATCGTTGCAGTGATCCTGGCTTCCCAAGCGCCGCCTATACCTAGCTTTATACGACGCTGGCGCCAGCTCACCTGCCTTTCTTCCCCATCTCTTCCCTAGCGCGCTCTGCCACCATGAACGTGAACAGGAAGTGGCTGAACTGGCACGAGACCAAAGTGTTCGCCTAGCACGACATCCTGTGCCAGCCCAAGGCGAAGTTGCCTAACGGCTTCACCCTAAGCTTGGGCGGGGTGCCAACAACCCAAGTTCTCCCACAGCCCCTACTGGATCACGTACTCCGGCGAAGAGCGCAGAAACCGTTTCGACGATGAGCAACCACCGCCTAACGAGAACGCCAAGGAGCGGACGAGGTTCTGGTCGGAGCCCAGCCGCACCATCAAGGGCGTGTATGAGGCCGCCTGGCAAAAAAAGCATCGACCGAAGCTGCAGCACGTGCCTACGCGGCGCCGCCCGAGCCCGCTACAGAGGAGGCGCCGCCACGTAGGCGCCATAGGATTTAGGCGCGAGATGAATAATTTTAGATTTCAAATTGTAGGAGTTTGAACCAAACTTCGATTTCCATTTTACGCCCACAAAGTGTTTGATCATTTGCTCAAATTTTCGCTCCGTTTAGGGTGGACCTTTGGAGTGCGCCGCTGTGGGGTGCACCCCAATTAGCCGGACACATGTCCAGCATACCCAATTGGGCCACAATTGGGACACGATTTTGCCGAGTGCTGCTCGAGACGCTCTTAGCCAATTTTCGCCACAGGTGTGGTGATCAAGGTTTGGATACCGGTTCAAAACAAATTCCGGTGGGGGCCGATATTTCCGTAACCGGGGTTACCGGAAAATACCGGCCGGTTACCGGCCCGAAACTCTCCGAATTTTTTTACAATTTAAACTTAGAACGTCGAATTTTTTTGAAATTCAAATTTTCCGAGCATGAATTCGGTTCAAATTTGACTGATCCGGGATTTTTCATCCGATATACACAAATTCCGGGGGGGGGGGGGGGGGCGATAAATCCGGTTACCGGCCGGTAACCACGAAATATCGGCCGGTTACCGAAACCTTGGTGGTGATCCGCCCGAAAATCTTTTTGTCTCTCCTCAATCTCTCCAACCAACCTACCATGCATATGCATCATAACCTAGCAATGGACCCCTGCTGATCATGTAATTATGAGTCTAAGCCAAGGTCCCAACGGACACGACCAGTACCAAAATGTTAGTACTATTTTCCAGCTATCGTTAAGCTCCACGTTTGCCTCCTTTTTCACGTATTGCTATGGGGTAGCTATCCGAAATGTGGAGCGCCTAGCTACTAGCCTGGCGGTGCACCGGCCAGCCAGCCCGCTGGTGCACGTTTGACGCCGGAGTACATTCCACGTCCCTGTCCTCTCGTGACTTAAGCGCCAAGCAAGGCGGCGGCGAACCCGCACGCGCGCGCCGCCGGTGGTGGTCGACACCATGCATGGCATAGTCCTGCTCCCCGGCTTGCCGGAGCACCGGCCACCGGCTCATTCTCCGGCGAAAAACTGGCACGAAAAGTCGACGTAGACGCGCGCACGGAGGCCGGGATCGGATCGGCGAGCGGCGGTGGTGGGGAGGTCGCGATCTCTCGGCGCGTTCGGATCGGGAGTCCACGTGACGGTGGGTGGCCACAGTACGTAGGGCCGGCCCCGGCAATCGGCATCCGTTCCGATCCGATCCATTCCCCGCCCGTCGCGTCGCCGTCGTCGTCGCTCTGTAGTAGCTGTATCTCCTCCAGCTTTTTGCGCTGGCGACGACGATCTCGTCCGATCTCACTTCGTTTTCGCCCACGTTCGCTCGGTTCCCCCGCCCGTGGTCCAGCCCAGCCTCTACTCTAGCGGGATGTAGCGCTGAATACTTCCCCAATTCAGCAGTACTCATGGAGTAATACAGACAAATTCAGAAGCCGATACTCATGGATAATAAATCGTTAGTTATCGAACGCGGAGGAAGTAGAGAACAGAGAAGCTCAGCGTACCTGGCCGAGCGCGGACGCAGTGGCGTGGACGTGGTAGACGAAGATGGCGAACTGGGCCTTCAGCATCCGCGCATGCTTCTCGCACTTGCCCTCCTCGGCCTTTCCCAGCGCGGCGCGGCGGTAGTGTAAGTGCAGGTCGCCGCAGCGCAGGAGCCGTGGCCGCCATCCTCCCCTTCTCCATCCAACCCTCCGCTTATCCTCCGCTTATCCACAACAGCAGAACATACAGTTAACAACAGTAGCTACTCCTACTGCACAAGCATCTCTACTCTAGCGGGAGGCGATGAAGTAGCGAAGGTCGTACCTGAACGGAAGCCCTAGGCTGCTGCTAGCCAGGCGCGAGGACGCCGGGCGGCGCTGCGCTGCCACGGTGGGGGGGCCGGGAAGAGGACGACGCCCTCTTCACTCCACCACTCCGCTGCGGATCCAAATCCAGCGTCTCCGTCGCCCCTCCACACCCAGCGCCTACGTCGCCCAGATCCATCGATGGTGAACGCGGATCCAGCGCTGGGGCAGATCCAGCGCCTCCGTCGCTCAGAAGCTCATCGCCGGCGATAAAAATTGAATCTTTGACCAACAAAAGCCCGCGGCGTACGCGGGATGTGAGGTGTGAGAGAGTGATGGGGTGCGGTGGCGGGGATAAAGGGAGCGGTGGGGATCCGGGGGCGGTGGAGAGCGGTGGGCATCGATGGGAAGCGGTAGCGCGACGGCGACGGCGACGGCGAGTAGCGAGAGCGAGCGGGGAGCGAGAGGAAAGGAGTCTGCGCGAGTGCGGGAGGGTAGTTTCGGAAACATAGAAAGTTTCGTAGCGTGACGAAATTTGTACACGAAATTCTTTAACGTCTTACTTTGTGGAACGGAGGGACTCCTTAATTACCTCACTTGTCATTCATTCGTTAGCCAATTTTCGCCACAGGTGTGGTGACCAATTTATCCGCCCCAAAATCCTTTTGTCTCTCCTCAATCCCTCCAACCAACCTACCATGCATGCATGTGCATCATAACCACGTTTGCCTCCCTTTTCTAGTCTATAAAAAAAAAAGCTATCCGAAATGAGGATCGCCTAGCTACTAGCCTACTAGTCTGGCGGTGCACCGGCCAGCCAGCCCGCCGGTGCACGTTCCTACTCCATGTACATGCCACGTCCCTGTCCTCGTGACTTAAGCGCCAAGCAAGGCGGCGGCGAGCCCGCACGCGCGCGCCGCCGGCGGTGGTCGACACCAGGGCATAATTCCGCTCCCCGGCTTGCCGGAGCACCGGCCACCGGGTCATTCTCCGGCGAAAAACTCGCACGAAAAGTCGACGTAGACGCGCGCACGGAGGCCGGGATCGGATCGGCGAGCGGCGGTGGTGGGGAGGTCGCGATCTCTCGGCGCGTTCGGATCGGGAGTCCACGTGACGGTGGGTGGCCACAGTACGTAGGGCCGGCCCCGGCAATCGGCATCCGTTCCGATCCGATCCATTCCCCGCCCGTCGCGTCGCCGTCGTCGTCGCCCTGTAGTAGCTCTATCACCTCCAGCTTTTTGCGCTGGCGACGACGATCGCGTCCGATCTCACTTCGTTTTCGCCCACGTTCAGCTCCCTCAAACCGCGTGGGCCGCCGGAGGAATGCTCTCCATTATTCACGGGACCATTTCCGGTCGGCCGGGATCGGTTGTGCGATCCTCATTCCCAAATCCTTTCACCTTAATCTGGGTTGGGTAGATTTGTCCCAGGGCAAGCCACCTCGTGGTTACTGATCACACTGTCTTCGCTCTGTTTCGTCTTGAGGCGACACATATAGGATGTCAAATATAATTAACTTGCCATTTGATCTCAACCACACCACATTCACTAGACAACCAAGCTATCGTACTGCTGGCTCTCATTTTACAATTGTTATTTTTCATCATAACGATTTCACAAATCCTGGTATGCATGATCCGCTATCGATCTGCATTAATTTTTAGTGTACCCGGAACTTCCATATACCAGTTATTATATCGAAGAACTAGAACAAAAGGGAATAAAAGGGCTGGATTCCGGTTCCCTGATGCTTGTGCACTACGAGCAAAGTCCTATATTTGCGCATGGCTTTTCATGCTCACTCGCGCAATAAAGCACGGCATGATTTTTTCTTTCAAATCAAGATATTTGCACACAAGCTAGGCGTGTGTCCCCCCACAATCATGCCGATGTTTATTGAGGAAAGTTCAATGCCTGATTAAACAACAAGTTCGATGCTGCTCACGTCCTAAAAAGGAAAAAACTCGAATCATGGCGTGCATATACGTTGCATGGGATTGGATAGCAGATTAAGAAGAGTTGATAATATATGCCTAGCTAGAGAGGTTAGCCTATAGCGAAAGGTTTAGTTTAGAACAGCAAAGCGAAGCTGAGTGAAAATTAGTTAATTAGTAACTAACTAAAGGCGGAGAATACATGCATGATTGGGTCAAAGATCTTGCTTTCGTTTAGATAACCAATAATTTGTACCAAATCCACAGGAGCTGGTTGGCGTCACGGTCTAAAGCGATCGCTGTTCGTAAAGAATTTGCAACAGGGGCAAACCATTGCAGGCAAAACTGCGAGCGCCGAGCTGGCTGGGCTCGTTGATTACTCCGATTATTAAGCAGATTCAGAGCACCGTACGACGTGGTCTGTAAACAAATTAATTAAACCGTAGGCTGCCGTGCATGCTGGCTCAAACAATTTTTATTGGGTGTTGCAGAGCGAGATGTGATTTTTGGCCGAGTTGTCTATCGCCAACTTGGTGGATTTGATGCGCGTGAGCTCCTACAGCGGACACATGCGGCCATGGAGATCCGTACATAATTGTATTCAGTGCTGCCTGTGATGATTAGCTTTTATTTAGGCAAGAAAAGTCCCATGGGTTTTACTGATTAGCCATGATTCTACTTGGTGGTGGTGCCTGCTGTCGACAAGAAAAAAAAACAATGCTGTAGCTTTTTTTTTTAGAATAACAATACTGTAGCTGCCACAGTTCCCTTGGGTTACTGGACTGGCACATGGACCTGGGCCGCATCGTGGGCTTCCAGATCGCAGGTGGTGGCTCCAGAAGACTGGAGAAAAAACAGCACAAGCATCGATCTTGTGCCACTAAGCAGAAGAGCAATTTTTGTTACAGCAGGGCGATAGCTCAATTAGTCAATTGGTTAGGTTACGAATCAGCCATGAAACTCTAAGTTCTATATCTGACATGAGTAATGAGTGCTTCTATTTACCTAGATTTATTACAGGATTTAATCGACAGTATTCTTTTAGTCGTCGCCATCACGGGGTACTAACACAAGTTAGAACAGAGCTAAGTACTCTGTCCAACACCTGCCGTGATGGTTGGCCTCCTCTCAAGGATGTCGGTGTTAGCGGCGAGACCTTGGTATGAGATTCTCGTCGTCTTGCATAGTGATCAGGTTTGCTCATATGGTGATGGTCATGGCGCCAAGAGGGGTGCGGGTGTTATCTCGATGGAACATTGCCTTGGTGGTGTCAGGTGGAGCTCGGTGTCGGCATTACCTCACAGTGTGACACCTCACAGGTTCTTATAGGGGTAGTGTGTGTTTGTGAGTGTTTGTTTCTCAAAAACAAAACAAAAAGTCCTCACAACATTTAGGCAAATAGTTGAAGTAGGAAGTCTGACAGATATAATTCAGTCTTCACGTAACACAAAACCTTCAACAGTAAGAAAACAATCTAGAGTAACGAAAGAAGATTAACCAATACGTGCAATTCAGGCCCACGAACTTCACAAACCTTGCATTAACGATTGTTCTCACATCAAAAGCAAAATCAAGAAAAGTCAATGTATTGTACAGTGTACACATTGCATAGCTCACTCATCGTGGAGATACAGTTGACGGTGGGACTAATGAATCTTTTGATTTTTACCATATAGAGGTATGACAATTGCCAAACAATGTATGTACCAGCCTATCAAACTATCATGTACCCAAATTGCATATCCCTGTGAGTTACAGCAATGTCAAGTCCAATGTAACAGAAGATTAAGTGGGGTATGGATGTTAGCAGTCCAACAATCAAGATGCGGCTGTAAATGGTTCACTAGCCTCCAAAAGCTTGTCGAGCAAACCGGTGAACACAACAGAATCAGTCTCATTGGGCTTGAATTTGAGGAGTGCAGAAGGTACTAGGCCTTCGTCTTGCAGCGTGCGTGCCCGCTCTCCTATATTTGGAGAATGCGGAAGCACACGTGACCTAGGAACAGCTGGACAGATAAGATCAAACTCCAAACCTGGCTGCTTCAAAGCTGACGCGACGAACTACATCAGGGAAAGCAGCAGATTAATCCAAATGCTGCAGCACCACTAATTGGCATGAATATGTAATACTATAATAAGACCGCTTTAAACACTAATAAACAATGTTGAGTAACACAACAAACATAAGATTAAGCTTCATCACATGTACGATATAAGCGCAACCTATAATGACCAAAAGTAATTCACATTACTAGCAGGATATAAGCAAACCCAGTTGATACATCTAAGGGTACTATTATTAGGCCATCCATTTAGCATTTGGTAACTTCATTATGGCTCACAACTCTTTATCAGCCGTGAAGCTCCAGCACAACCTGATCCAGAGACCAAGAGTGTCCTCAAATCGAAATTCAGCACTATAGGTACCAACAACCAAGAGGCTGTGCATCAAGATTCACGAAGAACTCAAGAGCGCATGCCAACACTTCGAACACCAACAAACACACATACATGATATATGCAGAAACACAAAAACTAACCGTTGCCACATGATCACTCACATCACATGACCATGAAGTCTAGACAATGTGCACTACTAGTAGTAGGTTTTGTTACCATGGTGTCCACGGAAACTGCAAAGTTTTCTAGCAGCACCCACAACACATTCCCTGTGGGACAGTGGATGTGCTTAGCTTTGTCAAAGATTTTATTCTAGGTAGGCTGAAACCAATCTATGCATGCAGAATCTAGAGATTGGACGTAAATAGATTCTGTCAGTGGGGTTAACAGGATGACACCATGTAATTCAAATACCACTAGACTCAACGGAAGTAGAGCTGATTTGACAAACAAAACCTGTTAATGATGTATTTCCTTGTACGCTATCCTAAACTGTAACAGCATGAGACAACTTTTTCGAGAAAACACAAAAATGATTTTGCGCTTCATTTCATTGCAAAGAAATAGTTAAGAGGTACAGTTACAACCTCCATAAAGGAGGGACAAACATGGGTGCAAAAAATGGGATTAGTGGACGTCCCAGGTCATCGATAGCACTATCCCTAGCATGAGACAAAGTAATTCATATCCGCTAGCCTCCACTGAAGCGAAGCTGATTTGACAATCATAACACTGTTAATATGGTATTCCTTGTACACTATCCTTGAGGTTAGGGATGCCACTGGGGTCGGCTCACTGGGCCACATTACTTTCAACTTAGTTGCTGGTTCACTTTCTACTATGAAAGTATGAAACTGGTTTTTTGTCAACCAAATCAAGTAGAATGGGTCAGCCTGGCCCTGCCCACTTGCATTCCAGCTTGGGGTTAGGAGATATAAGGTGATCCAAAATGCGATTGAATCAGTGAATCACAGGACATATTTATCTACTGATTTCTCACGCAGTTCTCAATTAAGTGACAGTTACAGACTTCTCACTATTACTAAGATACAGCTTTGGCCATTAATTTGTCAACTTTATATTATACCCCAAGAAACAGCAAATCATGCATCGAATGTGACTGGTAAGTCAGCTTCACAAATTCCACCAGGTTAATTACACTTGGGGCAGTTTGACTGGTCGTGCCAATTGCCAAATTAAATACCACACAAAAATCATCAACTCGTTCTGGATTGAGAGGTATAGACATGATATTCGAGATGATAAATAATAAGGAATAACAAGTATAGGTTCAGGGGGTGGGGAGGTGGGGTGCAGAAATACCTCATATAGTGAACTAGTAGCCTCCGCTGGAAGGAATACACCCTGGAGAGTTACTCCATCAGGAAACTGAACTCGGATTACTGCTTGTTTGTACTTCTGTCGAGCAGCCAGTGCCTGCTTCTCCTTATATGACTTTGGAATTAGCAATCGAGATTGTTCTAGCCTTTCCCTTCTCATCTTTGCCTCTTTTGATATCTCCTCACCACTAAGTTTGTAGAAAGAATCTGGTGCATCAGTTTCTACAACAGAACTACCAGGGACATTGAAGAATACCCGAATCTGTCAAGTTATCATGCAAAGTCACTAAGTAACAGTTCTAGCGAGAAACAAAGGAGAGCAACAGCAAACTGCATCGTGTATAATCAATTGTAGAACAGAATATAAAAGAGCATCAGTACATAGTCCCATATGCTTAAATTTCAGGTTTGACGAGAAATGACATTATAGTAACTGCTAAATTCAACATGTTGAGGAAAAGACAAATAAACAAATGACGCCATGGCATGATACTAATGAATAAGTTAAAGCCAGAGATCAAAGTCGTAGGTCACAGTGACAGTCTAAGGATCTGACACTTCTGCTAGCTTATACACATGTATGATGAATGGTATATCCCTGATACTGTTATTATGTATCATATTCCAAGATATTTTGGAGTATAAATTTAGCTTCTTCAATTGGAAGTTGCAACACGGTTACCTGAACACATACGTTCATTCCCACCACAAGTCACATCGTATAAAAACAAAATCCAAATATCTGCATCTAATATTCAATTAGGGATCAAGAACCAATGTAATTGCTGCATAAGAGTTTGAATAGATGACTTTTTCAAGTAACTATACAAAAAATATTTTCTATGTAGTGTTTCTCTTTATAAGATAGAGAGAACAGTATAACTATATCATTCCACATACTTTCTGAAAACAATGGCTATTGACAATCTATTTAGAAGCAACTTCATTGTACTTAAGAACTTAGAATCATAGATACAGAAAGCGGGACAGAAATCAGACATGAATATGCAAGTGTAAACCAAAAAGGATGGATCGCACTTGAAGTACTTTCTCACATTTCTGGTCTCCAACATATAACGTTAACATATAACTGGGCAAGTCTTCGGGGATTCAACAATATATCACAGAAATAGAAATGATTCCACATTGCTAAATAATAGACATACCTATATCTGAATACATGGCTGCAGAAATCTAGTAATGATTTCAATTTATATCTATGTCTATTCAGATTTCGAATTCGCCATTTTAATGATCTATTGGTATACAGAAAATCCATTTATCAAATATAACTTACTAGTACCTTCACTTCACACAAAATAAATTTAGCATGAGTACATCCACGATGTTTTAATTTGTACAAATCAAACAACCATTGCAGTTCAATCCATACTTTCTGAAAACAATGGCTATTGACAGCCTACAGGTTTAGAAGCAACTTCATTGTACTTAAGAACTTAAAATCATAGATACAGAAAGTGCGACAGAAATCAGACATGAATATGCAAGTGTAAACCAAAAAGGATGGATCGCACTTTATGTACTTTCTTACATTTCTGATCTCCAACATATAACTGCGCAAGTCATCCAGGATTCAACAATTTCTAACAGATATGGTACCACATTGCTAAATATTAGACATACCTATATCTGAATACATGGCTGCAGAAATCTAGTATAGATTTTAACTTATATCATGTCTATGCTAGCTTGCCATTTTAATGATCTATTGGTATACAACAAATCCAATCCTCAAACATTACTTACTAGTATCTTCACACAAAATAAATTTAGCACGAGTACATCCACGATATTGTAATTTGTAGTACAAATCAAGCAACCATTGCAGTTCCATCCATAAACGGAAATCTAACCGGAGATAACATATTGTAGACTATCGAATTAGACACGTGCTCACCTGCCGATCAACAATCTTCTTAACCTCCATTTGCTCGTCGACTCCATCGACGCGGCTCTCCTTGGACGCCGCCTCCACGGGAGCCTGCAGCGGCGCCGAAGGATGGGCCCTCTCAAGCAGGAGCACGGCCCGCCTGATCCCACCAAGCCTCGCGTCGTCGGGCGTCTCATCCATCACCGCGAAGAGCTCTCCGCCCTCATCCCCGACCGTGAACCCCGCCGCCTCGAGGAGGTCCAGCCCGCCCTCCCTGTCCGCGACGGCCTCCTTGATCCTGGGGTTCCCGAGCCTGACCCGCCTGTACTTGTCGTTCCCGGGCTCCTTGAGCAGGTTCCCGAGCAGCCTCTTGGCCACCTCCACGGCGGCCGCGGGCGGGTCGCCCCGAGGTACGCGGCCGCGCGCGCGCGGGCGCCGCCGGCAGACGCGAGGCAGCCGTCGAGGTGCTCGGAGACGGCGTGCTCGGAGGAGAAGGCGTCGCCGCAGTTGGGGCACGCGACGGATGCATCTGGGTGGCGGGAGGAGGAGGAGGTGAAGGGGGTGGAATCGGAGGGGCGCGGGGTCTGCTGCTGCTTGGGGGGCGGTCTGGGGTTAGGGTTAGGGTTGGAGGGGCGGGAGGAGGAGGAGGAGGAGGAGGCGGGGGCGGAAGGGGAGGGGGCGGCGGAGCCGAGGACGTGGGAGGGGCCCTTGAAGGATGGGGCGGAGGAGGAGGTGACCTTCTTCAAGAGGTCCTTCATCTTGTCCTTCATCATGGCGGCCGGCGGCGGCGGAGGGATTGGCTCGTGGGCGTGGAGTAGACTTTGGGTTGTCTCCGCGGTGTTCAAGGGAAGGAAGCAGCGACGATGGCAAGTTGAGAAGAAAAGGGTACGGGTATCCGGCTGGAAATGTGCTTCGTTGCCAAGGCATCTTGGCCGGCAAGGCAAAACGCGTGGTTCAACCAGAAGATGATCCAGAGTTCCAGACCGTATATCAATTCTTGGGCCGCATGGCCCAAGGCAGACTGACTAATAACGGGCTGGAATTTGTTAAGCTATTGTACAACTGGACAGTAAGAGCTCTCTCAAAACAAAACAAAAGGCGCGCGCTAGGCGTCAGCCGGCTGATCCCACGCGCGGATCAGTCGGGTCGCCAGCCGTCCGATGCGTTTTGATCGGTCTTCCGAATCAGCGAGACGTCGCTTTCCAGCGCTGCGCAGAACGTCACTTAGGGTGTGTTTGGTAGACTGGGTGAGCTCAGAAAATCTCTCGCCACCCAAATTTCACCTGTTTGGTAGCCTGGGTTCGCACTCTGGGCCATGCCCACTCGATGCGAAAAAGCCCCCTCAGCCTGGCCGGGTTGTGAAGCTCAAATCGAGCTTCGCAACCGAGCCTGGCCAAGCTCATGCAGAAAATCATCCCACGCGTGGGCCCACCGAGCGACGCCCCGCGAGGCCTCTCCACCCCGCTCTCTCATTTCCCCCCCCCAGCTTTCTCGTCCAGCAGCACTCGGAAAATCGCCCTGCCTCCGCCAGAGCATCGCGCCGCCGCCCAGTGCTCATGCCGCCGGCCACCGCCGCCTACCAGCGTCGACCTCCGCCTCACAGCCGACCTCGCGCCGCCTAGGGCCCGTGCGGCCTCTCAGCGTCGACCTCCGCCTCACAGCCGACCTCGCCGCGGGAAACAGAGCACGCGCCTGACGCCGCCGCCAGCCCGCCGGACGCCGCCGCCAGCCCCGCCTGACTCCGGCGCTAGCTCCGCCACGGAGGACCACCACCGCCTCCTCCTTCAGCCTCCACGGAGTAGCCCGACCGCCGGATACAAGCACCTCACAGCCGACCTCGCGCCGCGGGAAACAGAGCACGCGCCTGACGCCGCCGCCAGCCCGCCGGACGCCGCCGCCAGCCCCGCCTGACTCCGGCGCTAGCTCCGCCACGGAGGACCACCACCGCCTCCTCCTTCAGCCTCCACGGAGTAGCCCGACCGCCGGATACAAGCACCACCGCCGGAGACAAGCACCACCGTGCGCAAACCACGATTTGGGAATTCCTTAGGACCCAATTGCTTTTCTATTTCTTTGACCAAGGTCCTTTTAGTAACAATTTGGACCTACTTGTAATTTCAATTCGTGGACCCCACTCTCAGCCTGTCCCAGTAAATACGGTCTACCAAACAGCATCTCGTTTCAGCCCGTCTCAACACATACAGGCTACCAAACAGAGAACAAACTCTCAGCCCAACCCGGCCCATATTAGCATGGCTCGCATGGGAAAGTTTTTCTGAGCTCAACCAGTCTACCAAACACACCCTTATGGTACGGTGCGAGACGTCGCTTTCCGAAGCGCAGCATGCATACATCGGATCCTAACCAAATGGGTGGAGCCCACTTTGTAACAGTACATGCGGACTTTTCTACTGCTGCTTTCTTGCATGCGGACTTTTCTACTGCTGCTTTCTTGCATACGACTAGACCTAGCTAGGCTTCATGCATGTTGATGCTTTCCTCACATGTAGCATTGCAATGTAGCATTTTTCTCTTGTAACGTCCAAGCAAAAATATTTGAGAAAATGTTGTGTCCGAATCAATGTAGCAAAAAGTCCGTCCGCAACAAAAAAATTGCGCATGTAACACGGTGTGTAGCAATATTGTTTCGGATCTGTAAAATTTGGGACACGTAGCAAAAAATATTTCAGAAAATGTTGCGTCCGATCAATGTAGCAAAAAGTCCGGCCGCAACAAAAATAAATTGCGCATGTAGCACGGTGTGTAGCAAAATTATTTCGGATCTGTAAAATTTGCGACATGTAGCAAAAAATATTTCAGAAAATGTTGCGTCCGATCTATGTAGCAAAAAGTCCGGCCGAAACAAAAAATAATAATTGCGCGTGTAGCACGGTGTGTAGCAAAATTGTTTAGGATCTGTAAAATTTGAGTCACGTAGCAAAAAATATTTCAGAAAATGTTGCGTCCGATCAATGTAGCAAAAAGTCTGGTCGCAACAAAAAATAATAATTGCGCATGTAGCACGGTGTGTTGTAGCAATATTGTTTTGGATCTGTAAAATATGCGACACGTAGCAAAAAATATTTCAAAAAATGTTGCGTCCGATCAATGTAGCAAAAAGCCCGGCCGCAACAAAAATAATAATTGCGCATGTAGCACGATGTGTAGCAATATTGTTTCGGATCTGTAAAATTTGCGACATGTAGCGAAAAATATTTCAGAAAATGTTGCGTCCGATCTATGTAGCAAAAAGTCCGGCCGTAACAAAAAATAATAATTGCGCATGTAGCGACGAGCGGACACAGTTGGAGGAGATCATGTTGAAGAGTCAATCGACGAGAAAGTTATTTTGGCAAGACGGCAACACGGACAGTCGAGAGGTGACACCCACATACAAATGTGTATCCTAGCTAAGCAAGTAATTAAGCAGCTAGCTGGTCAGCATGTGCATGCGTTGCACACGGACCAAGATAGGCCTGGTTGCTGTTGTGCGTGCCTGCTAGAAAACGTGCAGCCGTGCACGCCTGGCCGACGGCCGTAGGTGGTAGGAGAGGCGTCGAATGGTCGCGCGCTCGCGCGTCGGACGGAACCGACTGTACGTACAGTCGGCTGATAAATAGCTTTTTCCCAAAAAAAAAACTTGACAGTATGAGGCTAGGAGCACAGGCAGATTTCTTGTTTTAGGTTTCACATTTTTTTTAGGTTTCTCGAGAGGAGCTGTCCTGTCCTGCCCGTCTGTGCTCCTGCTCGACTGCTCGAATGTCTAAAGAAAACATATACTTTCTTTGTTTCTAAATACAAGATGTTTTAGCTACTTCACATGTTGACTATATACAGGCTACAATGGGTGAATATACACACTAAATTGTGTATCGTAGATACATGTGAATCTGGAAAAAGGCTAAAACATCTTATGTATAGGGTATATTTCCAACACCAAACATAGTATGTATGTGTTTCTTTCTGAAAGTTTGCATTAATAGAACCATACTTCTACCATTTTTACATGTGTTGTTTAAATTTTCAATAGCATTTACCTTAAACATTGCCACATGCTTTTTACGTTTCTCATACGGTGATCACGACCCGAGTCACCACATTGCAGATAAACTTTTTCTGATGTTTGCTATATGTCAGCAACTGAAAGGACATTGATGACGTTTAGAGTGGGGGTGAATAGACGATTTAAAAATATTACAGTTTTGTGTTAAATAAATCCAAAAAAACTAGCTTTTAAATAGTCAAGCAAAAAAATTAAATAAGTTAGGCTCATACCAACAACTTATGCTAAATAATAAATTAAACAGCTATGTGATAATAAGATATATAACTTTAAAATTGATGTCTATCACAAAGTAAATGCATAAGTAGTGGAACTCGGATAAGAGATAACCGAGATACATGAAGAGTAGATGTATCCCAAAGTTCACTTTCAAATGGAAACTAGTCTCTGTTAGAGAGGTGCGATGGTGTAATGCTCCCCAAGTGTCACAAAGGCCTCACCATGAGGTGTGGTTGCACAATGCACACCAGGCGACACAGAGGCTTCACCACAAGATAGGGAGGCACACCACACACCGAATGTCATCAATGCTCACCTTATTCTCCACATTACTATTGGGTTGCGTGTACGAATTAAAATTTTCCGTATAGCTACACAACAACTGCCAAGATCTACTATGAAGATACATGCGAAATCAAAGACCCGAAGATCTAGATGGAATACGTTACCAACACCGAAGTTGCGGAAGAAGTGTTGATGACGTAGTTGATGTAGCGTGTCGCCGATTTCCTCAACCAATCCTGGTAGAGAGATGCCGACGTTCTCTCCTCCATGCCTTGTCACCTTGATCCAACAGTGTGAGGGTCAACCGTCGGAATCGACGGATCACCCCTCCGAGAGCTTGCACGCGTACGCCGGGAAAGTTTTAGCAGGGCTTCGCCATCCAAGCTTGAAGCACTACTGGTGTATATGAAGGTGGAGATCTCAACATATGAGAAAGAGAGAGAGATAGATTAGATCTAGTCTAATCGGATAGGTTGCCTCTAATTAGAAGTTCCTCTAATCCAACTAGAAGAGATCTAGACTTGAGAGAACTTGTCTCAACTTGTGTGTTTTGTGTGTCTCCAAATAGGAGGGGGTGGAGGTTTATATAGGAGGACCAAGGGGTGGAGGGACTTGGGGAAGGGGAAAGCTTTCTCCTAGTCCAAGTCAACTTGAGGAAGGGGAAAGTTTCCCCTTGCCCAATTCGGTTTGGGAGGAGGAGTTGGAGTTGGACTCCAACTCCCTCCCCCACCGCCTCAACCGCTGCCACCGCAGGGTGGGGCCCGCCCTAGGTCGCACCAACCTAGGCGGGTAGGGCCCACCTAGGCCGGTCGCCCTTGGCTGCCGCCGCCGCCTCCCCCCATGGGCTTTGCAAAAACGTGCGAGTGAGCTTTCCTACACGTGCAATGTCATCTAGCAAAAACGTGCGAGTGAGCTTTTCCTCCACTTTGCAAAAACGGCCGCTTTAGGCGCCTAGGCGTCCAAAGCGCCCGCCTAGGCATCACCATGGTCCACTCTACAGGTTCGATAACGTGTAGCTATAATTAGATGTTCCCATCTAATCACCGGCCAGGGTCAGATCCGAGGACGACCTGAATAACTGCTACCGTTATGCGAAGACACTCTGTTGAACCTGTTGATTATTTAATATATCATTCCCATTACTGAAAGTGCATGTGTTGCCCCATGCGTGGTTTTGGTAATTAATGACAATCCCTATGGACTAATGTTTGCATTGAGTTATTCTTGTAGATCTTGTCCATAGGAAAAGATTGGAGTTCATGTGTTGGACTCTAGAAGATTATATGATGATCAAGATTCCATCCAAGGGTTGATATGAAGAATGGTCATCTAGAGTTGAGCTTATTGCGAGCATGGCTTGGGAAGAAGATTGGGTGAATATTCATGTTTATCTCCAAGTCATCATATATACAGAGAAGAAGATGAAGTGCAAGTGGAAATATGAAGACGGAGCTTAGCAAGGCTCTCCCATCATGGAGTATGGGGGAGTATTTAGAGAAGTCTTCATCAAGCATGTGCTAGCAAGCACAATCAAGAAAGGTGTTCCAACTTGAGGGAGTCAAGATCGTCATCATCTAGCTCAAGTGGAATGCGCAAGGCAAAGGTATAATCTTGATAGGGTTTCTATTTTACCGGTCTCATGGTGTTAGTGGGAGACCGGGTTATAGGATAGACGGCGTACTATCAAGAGGTGCTCTCAAGTGAGTAACTTGATCGCATCTTTGTGGAGAGCTCAAACCTTTGCATATTTTGGCATATCATCTTTCTTGGTTCTTATTTAGCTTTTATCCATGTGAGAATTTAGATCTTGTGTTCTTCTCCATACCAAGTTCTAGTTCATCAAAAACAGATTTCATTTGAATATCTTGTGGTGTTTTTGATGTTGGAGGTTTTACCGGTTCGTCTCTTGTAGAGAGGTCAAACTCTCCTCTTGTGTTATCCTCCTCACATGATGGACTATGATGTGTATATGCATGATCTTGTAGTGCTTGTGATTATCTTCGGAGCAAGCCCAAGATCATAGAAAACAGAGTCCAGATGAAAAACTTGTTGCGTTTTCTTGTTGGAAATATTATCGGTTTATCCTTGAGGAAAGTTTCACACCTTCCCATGTGTGGCAACTTAACTTTATTTATGGTTCTTAATATTTGTAGAAAAGCTCTTGTCATTATCTTTCCAACCTCGTTGGTTTCATCTCGTTTGGAGTTTTCTCGCAAAAGTTATGGGCGTTTCATTTTCGGGTTCTGGGTCGTAAGCCCCCAGGCCGGCCTGGCCGGCTCCCAGGCCGGCTGGCTCAGATGGGTGGCCGGCTCCCAGGCCAGCTGTCTCAGTTGGGTGGCCGTCCTGGGGCAGGCCGGCCTGGCCGGCTCCCAGGCTGGCTCCTCCGTTGCCTCTGTTGCAGCACGTGAGGCCGGCCTCCCTGCACTGCCCAACGGGCACTTTTTGAGGGGACCTATTTAAGTGGCTTTCTTTCCCAATGGTTCTCTAACCCTTTGAGCTCATTTTTCCCCTCTCTCCTCCATTGTTGACTTTTGGAAAAGCTTGCCTACCTCTCAATCCCTCCCATGATTCTTGCATATCTTTGAGGGAAAGTGAGAGGAGATCAAGATCTACATTTCCACCAATCCATTCCTCCTCTAAGTGAGGGGAACCTAGTTGATCGTGATCTTGGAGTTCTTGTGTGGTTCTCCTCTTTGTCCTTCCACTCTTCTCCCCCCATAAGCATTAGTTGCTTTTGGTGGGATTTGAGAGTGAAGGATTTGAGCACTTGTGCTCTTGTCATTGCTTCGTTGCATCGGTCTGTGCTCTCCACGAGGATTCGTGGAAGTTGAAAGCTTGTGAACTTGTTACTCTTGGGTCTTTGGACCCTAGACGCCCGTGTGGTGGTTGAGACCTTTTGTGGTCACTTGTAGCTGTTCGGGAGCCCCAATCCCGTTGTGGGTTGTGCCCCGAATTGTTGTTGTAAAGGCTCCGATTTCCGCCTTGAAGGATTCCAATAGTGGAAGATGAACCAATCCTTTGTGGTGCGGTTCATCGGAGAATAGGGTGAGCCTTTGTGGCGTTGAGATCGACCTTTGTGGTGCCTCACACCTCTCTAACGAGACGTACTCACCTAAAAAGGAGGAACTCGGGAATACATCCTCGTCTCCGCGTGCCTCGATTATTTCTATACCCGAGCTCTTTACTTATGCAATTGACATTGTGATAGCCTTCGTGCTTGCAGTATTCTATCTTGCTATCACCTTGTTGCTTGTCTTGCTTAGCATAAGTTGTTGGTGCACATAGGTGAGCCTAGTTTATTTAGGTTGTTGGATTGTTAATTTAAACACATAGTTTTATTCCGCAATTATCAAGCCTAAACCGGAAAAGTTTTAATCGCCTATTCACCCCCCCCCCCTCTAGGCGACATCATTGTCCTTTCAATTACTCGCGATACCAAAACTTCGCCCGAGATATAGATCTGTGGATGATACCATGAATCACTTAATTGATTCATTACATCTTTGTCTATCTCGTTAACCGGCAAGCTCCCTTTGCTCGTTTCCGTATTATGATATCCCACACGATGTAATTTCACCATGCATTGTCTGCAGAACTTATTGGATACCTTTTAATACCGAGAGGGACCAGGGCGTATCTCTCTAATCACCGAGGAGTAATTTTCCATCTCAGAACATTAGGATATACACACACCTTGGAATCACCCAGTGACTGCCGTTTTGCCACCCAGTTATGGCCATAGCGTTGACAGTACCAAAGTAACTCTTCCAGTATGCATAACCCTAATAACTTCATGGTTACAGGACATGTTATATAATAACCTTACTGTGATAAAGATAAGGACAAAAAGACATTTTAACGGAATCTCTTAGCATACCAGAACTTGGGTCTACCCGACCATATTATTATCCAATAATATGCCACTCATTGATGCTGATATAAACAATGTCCATGACTAGGAAAGCAGTGTCATCTAGCAATCAACAAATTAGTCTGTAAAAGAACTAGGGTGTATTTTACGTGTTCATATTCCCTACACGTGCGAGTGAGCTTTCCTCTGAATCACGTATTCAGAAACCACTGCAGTTATAGCATAGAGAATTCAAATCATAATTTTTGAATGAGATGTATAAATACATTGCCTTTTGGGCATACATCCAACAATGACCCCGCACAATGCAAGGTGCCACGATCCGCTAAGGCCTTCTTTGATTCATTGGGTAGGAAAGCCAAAGAAATAGGAAATGCAAAGGAATGAAATTCCCTGCCCACTGGACTCCTATGGACACATGAATTATCAAAAAAGAGGTCGGAGCTCATGCTCCTTTTCCTGTGAAAACACACGTACGAGTTCCTACAGGATTGGTTCCTACAGGTTGTAATCCCATGAATCAAACGTGCTCAGAACAAAAAAATCCGCAGGAAGTAAATCATGTAGAAATCCCGAGGGTATCCTTTGAATCAAAGGAGGCCCAAGTGGTACCGATGAGAGCGGTCACCAAACCCGTACAAATTGTCCAGGCAATCTCCACAACTCAATTGGAGACTCCCAAAGCCTAACACCTTGATGATTGAAACTGATGTAGGGTGCCCAAAAATCCAGGAGTAACAAGCTTATCGAATTCACTTACGTGAATTACCATCGATAATTCAAACTGATGCAACTAATGCTCATGGGAAGTAATGACCAAACTAATTTTTTTGAACTAGTTTCGGAGATACAGAGCTTTTTAATCATGAACTTAGAGCAAGAGAGGCAGGGAGGATTCTAGATAATTTAGATACTTTGTGAACACATAGGATGTTACTAGTGAATTTAACGCGGCGTCACGCCGCGATTTTGTTAGTTCGTAGTTTTTCATAAATTTGTAAGATAACTCCATAATTAAAGAATTATATTTTGTGAGTATTTGTTAAATTTAAATTGCTTCATAATTAGACGAAGTTTACTTACATTGTATGCAAATGTTAGCTAATTTGAATTGTTTGAACATATCTGTAATTTGGCATTAATAAGTGCCTTTTTTTTAGGACGTCGATATGTTTTGGAGTTTTTCTAATATTTTAGTGGTTTGAAATGTTTAATTATGCTTTTATTTTTAAACGATATTTAATTTAAGTATGTAGTTAGTGGTAATGCATATTTTTTGGATTCGAATTTACAATTCGGAAAAGTTTACTTATATCGATGTCATGCAGCGATTTTGTTAGTTTGTAATCATTTTGAATTCTTTAATTATGTTTTGCGTTTTGCTGTACGTAGGTAATGTTGTTTTTTAATGAGCATTTTTTATATAGTTTATTGAATATCCAAATATTTGGCAATTTGGAGTGTTTAAATATGTTTGTAAGTTGCAATAATTTATTTTACCTTATTTAGAGAAAATGTGTTTGAATTATCGGTAAACATTTTCTAATTTCGAATTTTGTAGGCAATTTGGCGTGCCGACATGGTGCACCCGTCAGGTTTGGAAATATTTAAATTTGATGGAATTTGTTATTTAGGGTATCTTCCAATAGTTGACAAATTGCATTGTTTAGAAATGTTTGTGTTTTTTCATACATTTAGTTTGTAGAATATCCAAATATTTGGCAATTTGAAGTGTTTAAATATGTTTGTATGTTGCTATAATTTATTTTACCATATTTAGAGAAAATGTGTTTGAATTATTGGTAAACGTTTGCTAATTTTGGATTTTGTAGGCATTTTGGCGTGGCGACATGGTACACCCGTCGGTTTTGGAAATATTTAAATTTGCTGGAATTTGTCATTTAGGGTATCTTCAAATACTTGACAAATTGCATTGTTTAGAAATATTTGTATTTTTTCATAAATTTGTAAGATATCTCCATAATCAGAGAATATGTATTTTGTGAGCATTTATTAATTTAAAATTCACAATTGGATGAAGTACACTTAGATTGTATACAAATATTAGTCAGTTTGCATTGTTTAAATATGTTTGTATGTTGGCATTTATTTATCGGAGTATGTTGATATGTTTTGTAATGTATCCGAAATGTTCAAATTTGTTTCTATTTTCGAAATAATATTTAATTTAAGTACGTAGTTAGTACTAATGTTTTTTTTATTTGTGTATACAATTCGGGAAAGGTTGGATTTTTTTTGTTTAGTGGGAAAATTAAAGAATTATTTAGAAACCTAATCCAATAAAATTGAAACAAAACGAACATTTGGTAGTTCATGTAGGAAGTTCAAAAAATTCTTAAATTTTAAAATTTGTTAGCTTTACTTTTGTGTACAGTGGTTGTTTGGTACAATTTTTGTGTGGAAAGTTTTAAAATTTCATAAATTTGAAATTTGTAGGATGTCGTGCTGGCTGTAGTGGTTTGGATATGTTATGTATCTGTGTACGTAGTCTCAATTGAGTCAATGCAGCAAAACCTGTTTAAAAAAAGGAAATTGGAGAGACATGTATGGAATGTATTTGAAGCTTTTGTGAGTATTGTTGAATAGTCCTGGGGAAATAATATTTTCTTGTTGTTGAATATTTCCTGGGGTAAAATACTTGTTGCGAAATTTTTGTTGGAAAAAATTTAGGAGAAACTTGTTTGAAATCTGTTTTGAAATTTGTTAGAAATATTGAATGTTTGTTGCAAAATAGTTGTTTTGTGAACTAAAATGTGTTGCACATTTTTTTATATCATTATTCCAATGTTGTTGTTGCGGTTTCACGCCGCATTCGTGATGACCAAAAAAATTTATTTGAGTGTATGGTCATTGTTATTGCAAAGGGATAGAAGTGCAAATTTCGGTATATTATTTGTATAGTAGATCCGATCAAATACGCTTGTGTTTTCTTTCCATAAATCTGTGATTGAATTTCATAGTCAGAGGAAATATTTTGTATTAGCATTTATTGAAGTAAGTTCATAATTAGCAGAAATAAATTTGTATGTGCTACAAATATCCAGCTAATCAATCCAACTCTTAATCTTGTGTGGAAATTGCATATGTTCTCAACATAAACAATTTTGGAACTGAACACTTTCTAGACATAAACATTTGTTGAATTCTAATAATTTCCTTTTTTTTTGAGTCCATACAATTCTCAACTTATTAATACTTTGCTTATGGTGCTGAATATAAAAAATATGTCAACATAAAACCATACTATACCATTCCAACTAAACTAACATATTTAGAAGCAGTATAATTTAAAATATTCTAATTGTGAACTTAAATTTAAAAAAATTATTTAGGGGAAAATACATATTCATTTCGTCTAATTATGAAATAAATTTAAGTTAAAATGCGGTGAAATAGGAATTTGGAAATTTCTTTATTTAGAAAGCGTGGAAATCTGAAGACCGTTTTTTTTCACAATTTTTCGAAATTCCTATTTCACCGCAAATTTTAGTATTTTTTTTTGCATTTTTTTGAATCGTGGTTTGGAAGATATGGATTTTACAATTTTTTGTTAACATTTTTCTTTTAAATCCGGAATTTGCAGCTGACAGGTGGGCCCCGCTGACGTCGGTGGGTGACGTCAGCGTCGGGAGGCAGTGGCGGACGCGCCGGCGGCGCCGTGGTCGCGCTCGCGCGCGGCGGCGGACGCGACCGAGGCCGTCATGGCGCGGGTCCGGTGGCGCGCGTCGAGTCGAGCCCAACAGGCGGCGCGGCGGACCATTTGGTCGCCGGGCTCGCCGGCGGCGAGCAATCCACGGCGGCGGACGGCACGACAACGCCGACGACGATTACGGCGGCTGTGAGGCGGCCCGACACTCGTTTCTGGGCTAGGATGGAGAGGAGAATGCGGCGGAGCCGGGAGCGTGCTTGGACTTGGCGGGAAGCGTCGGCGGCGGCGGCGGGAAGCGTCGGCAGCGGCGGCGACCACGGGGGCGTCGCGGGAGGGAGAAGGGGGAGAGGGGAGAAGATGGTAGTTTTACATGAAACACCCTCGGATGTGGTAAAATTACGTGAAGGTCCTTTTGCTCGCAAAATCGTGGGTTGCGGAGCAATTTCTCGGACGCGAGGGGCCTTTTTGCAAAATGGCGTGGGTGGGTTCGTGTGGGACGTCGGATCGCCGGTGGACGGCCGGGATCGTGCTACTGTAGAACACTGTAGATGAACAGTGCTAGCTACAGTAACACGATCGCGGAGAGGGCAGCGATCTGCTCAGCTTTGATATATACTACTAGTTAAATTTTGCGCGGCGTCACGCCGCGGCCTTGCTGAGATTAATTTGTGGTAATTTGTGTTTTTTTTTAAATCGTGGTATATATATTGTAAGGAAAGGCAGTAGTTATAACGTGTATAATGTAGTTAGCGCAAATTCAATTTGAAATCATCCTGAAATGTGCATGTAATAAAGCGTTATTTAAATTTAAGTTCATATTTAAAGAGATTTAAGTTTACTTTAAGCATTTAGTAAATTGAATCGCATAATTGGAGCGAGTTTAGGTATATTATTTGTAAATGTTAACCTAGTCGGTTTGGTATGATATGCTTGTGTTTTATCTTACATATTAAATTTAACTCAATATTCGGAGGGAATTTTAATTGAACCCAATATTCGGAGGGAGTACATTGCTTGAGCATTTTTTGAATTTAATTTTAAACTCATAATATGAGGAAAATGAATTTGCAGGAAATATTTTGTATAAGTATTTATTTAAGTAAGTCCATAATTAGCTGAAATGAGTTTGTATTTCCTACAAATATCCAACTAATCAAGCATTTTTAAATCTAAATAGAAATTAGAGAAAACTTAGCCATATTATCTCTAATATGTTAGCTAAATTGAAATGATAAAATTTGTTTCCTATTCTGACGTAAGTAGTTCATTTAAATTCATAATTAGAGGAAATACATTATGATTATATCGAAATATTCACCAGATTGAGCATTTATTAAATTTAACTACATATTTGGAGAGAGATTAATTATATTATATCTAAATGTGCACTATCTTGAAATGTTTGTATTTTGCTTTAATCATTTGTTAAATTAAGTCCATAATTAGAGGAAGTGAAATTGTATTTGCTTTGAATATCCATCTAATAAAGGTTTTTTAAAATTTAAGCATACAATTAGAGAGATTTTAGTTATATTACATCTAATATGTTAGCTAGATTAAAATGGTAAAATATGTTTTCCTTTGTGACATAAATATTCTATTTAATTTCATTTTAAGAGTAAAAATATTATGGCTATATAGAATTATTAACCAATTTGAGTATTTATTTAGTTAAATTGCATATTTAGAGAGAGTTTTGTTATGTTATCTTTAAATGCAAACTGGTTTTTAAATTGTATGATATGTTTTTATGTTGTCTTAAATAGTTAATTAAGATACTTAAGTAGAGGAAATAAAGTATATAATATTTTTTTTAATTCGAAATCAGCTTCATTTAATCAGAAGAAGTGCATTTTGGTTTTTTGTAAATGTTTACCGATTTTGAAATGCCCAAAAATATTTGCATCATGGTACAATTAATTAGAATTTATTTTTCTGGTTGTTGCGATATATTTTGCATAATTTTCTAGTAGGTAGATTTTAAACCATTAATTTTATAGTATTATTCATTTTCTGTAAATTATTTAAGTGAGTTGGGTCCAATTTAAAAAATGTCAAAAAAATGCTTGTATTATGATATAAGTAATTAGAATTTGTTTTTCTGTTTATGCTGATATATTTTTTACATTTTTCTGGTAGATAGTTCTTAAACTATTGATTTTGTAATTTTTTTTTCATTTTCTGCAAATTCTTTAAGTGAACTGGACCCACTTGTCAGGGTTTTAGTATTCACGCCGCGGCCTTTAAGAGAAATTTTATGTATGAAATGTTTTGTTATAATGACATAATAAATGTCGAAGGAAATTCGAATTTGACGAAATTCGTGGAATGGCTGTGCGAATTTGGATCTAAAAATTGCGGAGTTAGAGTCGACCAAACTCGAAAGCGATGACGGGGATGGAACCTACTTGTCGACGCGCATATATTTCATGTATGTATTTTTTGGGAAACGCGGTTTTTTTTTGCGAAAAATTTGACAAAATTCGTCAACGTTTGTGCGAATTTGGATCCAAAATCGAGGAGTTAGAGCCGACAAAACTCGAAACGGTTCACGGGGATGGAACCCACTCGTCGACGCGCATATATTTAAAAAAATTGACAAAATTTGTCAACGTTTTGTGCGAATTTGGATCCAAAATCGAGGAGTTAGATCCGACAAAACTCGAAACCGATCACGGGGTGGAACCCACTCGTCGACGCGCATATTTTTCCAAAAAATTGACAGAATTCGTGAAACGTTTGTGCGAATTTGGATCCAAAATCGAGGAGTTAGAGCCGACGAAACTCGAAACCGTTAATTTTTGGGAAAACATGAGGACTTTTCTGCAAAAAATTTGAATTTTTTTTGTCAAATGTTTGTGTGAATCTGGATCCAAAATTGAGGAGTCAGAGTCGACGAATCTCGAAACCGTTCATGAGAATGAATCCACTTGTCGACGCGAATATATTTCATGTATATAAGTTTTGGGGAAACAAAAAAATCTGAGGAGAAAAAGCGGGGAAATTGGATCCAAAATCGAGGAGTTAGAGCCCACAAAACTCGAAACCGTTAATTTTTTGGAAAACGTGAGGACTTTTCTGAAAAAAAAATTGAATTTTTTTTGTCAAATGTACGTGTGAATCTGGATCCAAAATTGAGGAGTCAGAGTCGACGAATCTCGAAACCGTTCACGGGGATGGAACCCACTTGTCGACGCGAATATATTTCATGTATGTAAGTTTTGGGGAAACAAAAAAAATTTGAGGAGAAAAAGCGGGGAAAAAATGTTGCCAAAAAAAGAAAAGAAAAAATCGCTACAGTACCCGGGCACTGTAGAACACTGTAGATGAACAGTGCCATCTACAGTGCCCCCGGGGCGCTCCCAGGCCGCGGAAGTGCACAGCTTTTATTTGAGGAGTTAGAGTTGATCAACTTCGAAAGCGATAACGCGGGACTTTTCTGTAAAAAATCTGACAAATTTTTTCAACGCGGGGACTTTTCTCAAAAAATTTGACAAAATTCGTCAAATGTTTGTGCGAATTTGTATGTTTGTGCGAATTTGGATCAAAATAGAGGAGTTAGAGTCGATAAAACTTGAAACCGTTCAGGGGAATGAAACCTACTCGTCGACGCGCATATATTTCTTAGATATAATTTTTGGAGGAAAAAAAAACAAAAAACAAAAAATTCGCAAAAAAAAAAAAGGAGCACTGTGGGACACTGTTCATGAACAGTACTTACTGTTCATAGGAACAGTACCCGAGCTCTCTCAGCTCGCTAAACGGACGTGCTTTTATATAGTTACTAGTGGTATTTTTGCGCGGCGTCACGCCGCGCCTTCTGATATGCTAAGTTTAATAGCAGGAAATTTGTGTTGAGGTATGTTATGTGTGATAAGAAGCAAAAGCGGTGCTTCATGTTTGCTGTCCTGATTACTCACATGCAGAAGAAAACATCTATAATGACAAATCGCTGTTCTTGTGTGTTACCTATATTCTAAAGCGCCGAGGCTGTGGTGACAAAGGATTTTGGAATTTGTTCTCGAAAGAGGAGAAGATGGTGCTGCAGTGCATGCAAAGATACTACCTACACTCTGAGGCATCGAGTCCGTGCTAACAAACAATTCTGGAATTTGTTCTCATAAGAATAGGAAATAGTGAGTGTCATCCGTCGCCAGCTGTACACATTACATGCAATAGTTAAGTTTTTTGTTACTGTGATCTGTATGGTTCTGTTTTAGCTGATATGTGACAACATGACGCAGCGGTATACTTCATTTGTCTATCAAATATATGAGTACAGTAAATTGAAAACAAATTGCGTTTTTTCTTTTTGTATCGATAGGAAAGTATACAGCTAAAACCTCATAGAGAAGAGGTTTTCATTTCGTTAATCCTTGTTGTAGAGCAAGGCCGCTTTAAACGACGCTGGCCCAGTCGGTCAGTTCGGATGAGCTCCTGCGTTCTTAGCTGTAAGTGAGTAGCAGGCAACGCAGGGCGAATATGTTAGGAAGAAAAACAAAAAGCCATGAGAAAGCAGCGTAGCCAGAAATATGGATAGGCAAGAGTAGAGGCACATAAACGGCAACCGCGTTCTTAAAGTCTAAACATCCAAGAAAGGACTTTACACTTTCCATTTGAAACAAAATGCATAAAGTTTCAAACTTTCTAGATTGATAGAAAAGGCAAGCAAAACAACAAATATTAGTATTATTTGGACGATCGCTGTCACATTGATTCGGATGCTTAGCCTTGGCAGCACGTATAAGGAGTCAGACGCAAAACGTGAGAAGTACAATACTGGCAGAGATCATTTTCACTAAGAGTTATGTATAAAGTATTCTTAGCTCACACATAGATGGCTTGATAAATCTACAGAGAGTCCACTTAGGTAGGCACACAACATAAATGATTACTGGCATTTGGACATGGACCGAAGGTTCTGTCTGTAAGCTGAAGTGGCACATTATGACAGTCCTGTCCTGCAAGCATAAGTGAATCCTTTATTAGTAAAATAGACGGCATTGTTTTCTCTGGAAGCATAAGTGAATCCTTTATTAGTAAGACAGAGTGTATTGTTTTGTACTAAAAAGGGTAATACAATTATATAGTAACGTTGGCAGCCTGCTTTGCTAGAGTAGAATTTCTACGCAGCTTTAGTTGTCTAGCTAATGGTATTCATCTTTCTATCTAATAACAAATTCTGGGTGCTGCATTTCTTTCAGTACAGACTGTAAACAACATGATGCATAACTATCAATAAATGTTGTAGACAACATGGAGGCAGTTTGCAATGCTGGAGCAAATCAAGAAGGCAATGGCACGTTCCATAGTCGATGCTAGAAAGTTAACAAAAACAAATTCAACTGAAAGAAGTATGGCAGGAAAAAGTGTATCAATATTGCTACTGTATCCTACCATTCTTGAGTGAGCTGCCTGGCTGTATGATTCGGATCTTCCAATTCACTACTGGCATGCATCTACTTCCTGTAAGAGACAATCAAGTCGATATCAGTGCATCTGTAGCAAAGGGGCAACAGCAATTTCGAAACAACTTTCTGGTTTCTTTTTGTAGATAGGTGATATCTTTAAATAAACAAAAAAGGTAATTATGTTCATATTTTTTCCTGCTGTACTCACCGTGGTAAGTATAGTCTACAAATTAGCAAACACTTCACGGTAGACAATATTCTTGGTTTGTAAAGTAGGTTCTCCATCCTCATCGAAGGCAAGAATTTTAAGCCCTTCTCTAGTTGTCACCCGTGAAACAGCTACATATAATTGACCGTGAGAAAACACCGGTTTGGGCAAATACACGCCCACCCTATGAAGTGTCTGCCCCTGACTTTTATTAATGGTCATCGCATAACAAACACGGATAGGATATTGACGTCGCTGAAGAGTAAAAGGCCACCTTTTCGAAGGCGCATATAAAACAATTCTCGGTATACACACATGTTCTCCAACATTAGCTCCAGTCATAATCTTAGCCTCAAGAACCCATTGCCCCAATCTTGTAACCAGCAAGCGGGTACCGTTACATAGACCAATAGACTGGTTGATATTTCGAAGCAACATAATTGGAACACCCACCTTCAAACTAATTCTATGCTGCGGAAAATTAGGAGGCTCAACTTTGTGCAAAAATTCAGGAGGGTATAGCAAATCTGCATCAGCCACATGATCCAATGTCTTGCAAATAGCATCACAGCTTTCAAATGTGACTTCTTCTCCGGAACAGCATCAAAAATTATATCATTGATTGAGTTAGCCACTTTATTAGTTGGACCTATTATAGCTCGTTGGGCTAAGTAAGACACATCATCAAAGTTAGCTTCAAATGAATTGTATGTTGCATCGATAAGGGCCGAGACATAGTTAGATGACGGTAACAGTGCAATATCAGATGGCAATGTAAGCCACGATGGACTGGCTTCTCCTTCTTGAGTATCCATCGGTATCGATCCATCTCCCACTGCCAAAACCCAGCGTGCAAACAAATCCAGTTGAACCTTTTCATTTTCAGACAAACCAGAATTAGACAGCCTCATGTTTCTTTCAAGCTTCAAAACAGTGACATGCTGCCAAAGAGGAGACATAATAAGAGACGAATTAATAATTTCATGTCTTGTCGCACCCTCAACAACAGGAAGCACTTGACGGAAATCTCCACCCAGAACCACCGTTTTCCCGCCAAACGGAAGATTTCTTTTAGAACTGTCGTCCATAGAAAGAACGTCTCTCATACTTCTGTCAACAGCTTCAAAACAGCGCCTATGTGTCATCGGTGCTTCATCCCATAAGATCAATGCTGCTTTTTGTACTAACCTTGCTAGATTGCTTCCTCTTGACATGTTACACATGGTTTGGTCAGTGGCATCAAGTGGAATTCTGAACCGGGAATGAGCAGTTCGCCCCCCCGGAAGCAACAAAGAAGCTACACCGGAAGAAGCAACAGCTAAGACAATATGGTCATTTGCTCGCAACGCAGTAATGATAGCATTCCAAAGAAAAGTTTTTCCGTGCCTCCATGACCAGAGATGAAAAACAACTTCCCAACTGAAGTAGTGGCAGCAGCAACAACTTGATCGTAGATGTTTGACTGTTCAAGGTTCAGTTTTTCATGAAGAGAAGAAACTGTACGTTGAAGATCTTCTTTGTCATATTGCATTTCTTCAATAACCAATCTATTTCCAAGCATTCTTGCACCATGCAGGGCCGCAGTAGATATATTAAAACTTTCCAAAGAATAACCATTTCTGCTGAACATGATAGAAAGTTCTTGCAAAAGCTCAGCTTGTAGGTATTGTGGGGGGATAGATAAACTGTCATCATCAAGAGAGCGACGAATTCGAATCACCAAGTCGTCTGACATATACTTGGAATACTTATCAAGGAGCCTTTGTGCACTGATGACACCACAGAAAAGTACAACAGTCATGAACAGATGTCTTAACTGAAAAGAAGAGGCCCATATAATAGCTTCATCGAAAAGAAGAAACCACTCGTTGTCGTCACCAACTAACCCACGAGCTAGGCAAGCTTCCCTGAAAGAACCGTATGAAGTGCCGTTATAACTTTTAAGATCAGCAAAACTTGTAGCTCCGGACACTTTAGTTAGCAGCAGACGCAAGAAAAAAAGCTCATTTGTTGTAGGATGGCAGTTATAAATCCTTCCAATCGGCGCACCAAACCGTCTTTCTTCTTCGACTCTTCTTTTCCATTTTTTAGAACTGGCATCCCACCTCCACTTGGTTGGAAAGTCAAGGTATTTTAAAGATCGAGCGTCAGGATAACGTTGATTAGCAACGAACCATTCCGTCAGCATTGTCTTATACTTGTTTGGATTGTTCACAATGTCATCAAGACGGTCATCTTCACCATAGATAACTCTGTTCAAATTGGGAAGATGCACAGTTAATCTTTCGACAGAGGGCTCACGAACGTGGATGTCAAATGCAAATGTTCGCCAACATGACTCACATGTTGACAGGTACCTACAAAGTGGTAAAACATGTCTGTAGATAACCCAATAAAAACGATGGTAGTGCATAAAATAAGAGAACGTATAAACAGGCAAAACATGTACTGCACACTCTCCACATCGATGCTCCTCTGCTGATTGTTTTCTTTTGTTTGCAGAAATTAGCTACTGAAAGTCGTTTAAAATTTTGGAATATCTAAATTTGAATCTCTACGACATGGCAGTGAGCTCACTTTGCTAAAAGAGTGAGTAGCAAACAGGCAAGCACTAACCTCACTAACCTGAAGACAGAGGCAGACAGACTGTCTGTCCAGGTAAATGACGCGGAGTATAGCAAAGCAGGACAAAGACATAGCAGTATTAAAGAATGAAATTCTTATTTGAATGTAAATACTGTCCGGTAGAACTGAACAACAGCTTTAACTAAGATAGTAAGTGCAGTGCCACTTTTGGTGGTACTCTGAACCACATCAGGTTTATCTTAAAATTTGCAAAGGCAAATGGTAAACAGAAAACGTCAAGAAAGACCAATTTAAGGGTGCAGTTGGTAGTGATATACAGCAGGAAAACTGAGTCTCAGCACAGTTGACGCGAACTGTACGTACAGCTTCGAACTAAACAATGGCTGAACCTATGACACCTCGTTATAATAAGCAGAAAAAACATCAACAGCAGCGAAAGGTGCATGATAAGACTGGCTGTAATGCGTATAAACTGTCACTTGTACCGTTGACCACCAGCCGGTAAGATTAGGTAGCATTTCTACTAATTTTAATCCTCGTCAGCTAATTCTTACAATTCATGAGAAACTACTAACCCTGTGAACTGTCGATTCTAATATAGACCATCAGCTGATAAAAGGTAATTTTCCTAAGGTTTTCAGTACCAGCCTGAGCAATGGCAAAGTGCAGAACGAAGCTAACCAGAGGAACACGACAAAACTCCAGCCCAAAGCATTACCATCTGTTCCATATCTCCCAAGTTAGTTCACTTTCCAAAAAGTAACACTCGAAGGCAAAGCCGAGATCTAAGAACACAACATTGCATTTAGCAACCATAAATATAACCAAACCTGCAGTCATCCGGATCATTATAGTTGACCAAGAGCATAACCATGTGATTAACGAAACAACCAATCTAAAGAACATAAACGGCCTAAGAAAAATGATGGTAACGGGAAAATATCAACAACGGGGAAACTACAGGAAACAACAGCTAGAAAATCATACCGGCATTTAGCGTAGTCACTTATTTCGTTTCTGCCTCCAGTTTCAGCAGATGTAGACTCATACATGGAGTGTAGACGCGCATGGGCCATGTCGGGACCTTTAGCAAGATATTTAAATAAGTACTTAAGGAGGTTTGTCTTGTTGCACCATTCAACATTGATGTGAGCCTGGAACTTTTTGAGCAAAGCCATATTGTACGGAACAATCCACTTATTGTCTAGCCGGTGTCCATTTTTTGTGATGAAACGTCCATTATTAGGACGACGATAAACGGGAAAACCCAATGCATCAACAGTAGTTTCTTCATTAAATTCTTTAGGATAATGCTTTGAACATACACCGTCTTTCATACATGGCGAGTGTGGATTGTATGCACCACATGGACCATGCACCATAAACTCTTCTACCAATGCATAGGCAAGAGTATCGTCATGATAGTCAGGTATTTCAGCTGAAATATAAGAGTCTATAGTCGCCGGGGTAGGATCGTCCGTGTCAACCTTTAGCCACACAAGTGAGTGTATGTGAGGCAAGCCTCTTTTCTGAAACTCAACTACATACAAATCTGAAAAAAAGACAGTAAGGGAAAATGAACATTGACAGAACAATCTGAACAAATAACAACTAATAAGAATTAACAATATAATGTTTAAGTACGAATTAATGAGCTAGCACAATCAGAAATTACAGATATCCCATAACGTGCGGAAACTAAGAGGAAAGACATGTTGAAACCAGTAGGAAGAATGGACAGTTAATCAATAATGAATGAATGAAATTGAATCACAGCAACACATAATTAATGCATGCACCAATCTACATAGGAACATACATATGTAAACAGAAAACGGCAGCAGTTTTGACAGAAAGGAAACCATGGAAAAGAACAGATCATTAATACAGAAACATTGTAACATTACACTGTAAATAGCAGACAGAATGGACAATTAAAAAACAAAGAATGAAGAGAACTAAAACGCATGAACATATAATAGAATCTATGTACTAATCTGTGCTGGAACATACATGCATTCACAGAACCAAAAAAATCTCCCTCTCTAACTCCTTGCCTAAACTCATCGATCTTCATCTTGAACACACGAGTTTCCATGTCCGGCCTGTCCGAATGGATCTGCCCAGGTTCAAGAAGAACTGCTTCAGATATTTCATCCCATTTCGGATTACATGTAAACGTCACAAAAAGGTCGGGAGGCCCGTAAACACGGCAAATAGCCATTCCATCTTGATAATTCTGAATCATGTATCGAGGACCTCCTGTGTAGCTGGAATGCAACATGTACTCAACGCCAACATTTTTTCCAGTTGGAGTGCCTTCTCCAAGAGCATCAGACAAACCCTGGTAAGTTTCAGAGCGTAAAGTATCTTGATTCCAGAAATGATAACTAAGTCTAGATGATTCCACACATGAGAAAGAATCAACCATTATCTGGTTAGATAACCTGCCACAGCAAGTGAAAGGATTGGGTTCACCTTTTCGATAATGAAATTGATAACAATAATACTCAAGCATCGATACATCCTGTCTTCCAGCAGGAACAACACCATCAACAGGCTGATACTTGATTCCAAGATGGAAACCCATGGAACCATGAGGAAATAAAAGCGGGTATTGCAAAGCCATAAGCGAGGGATTAAGAGGCGAAACCCGCTGAAATAAACCAGTATCTTTCTGAACAATTACGTCGAACCTATTGGTTTCCGTAGAGAAATCGTCAACTATCAGAGCAGCCAATTCAGGAGCCGCAGGCAGAGAAAAACGATTCCCATGTTCTGTTCCTTCATGACCATACAACTGAATGGCAACATTCGGAGATTCAGGAGAGAAAAGTCTTCTCTCAGCCATGCGAAATGTCTGCACCAGTGGATTATGTTCATTAAGCATACTCCGTATAGAATCAACTACATCAGGGTCAGGCTCTTCCCTACGGGGGCGCACATGACGACCAGAAGGACCAGATTCTTCCTCGTTAGCATCATCGTTGCCCGAATGTCTCCTTCGGCGACGGCCATGAGACACAGAAGAGAAACGGTCATCCAAAAGACTCGAATCAGGAGCATCAACATCCCCAGAGGAAAATATGCCAAGCCTATGGTCCAATTCATGTAATGTGTCAAAAATATATAACTGAGCAAACCTAGGAACCGGATTATGAGAAGATGGTAGAAGAGACCCAATTTGATGGCAAACCACTCCGCAAATCTTGAAGACATAAGGGCCACCACCAGTGTTGATACTGTCATCTATATGAACACCAAGCGATGTGAAGGCAAACATAGAATTGTACTCTCAAATTAAACGCAAGAAACGCTTGCATTCAGGACCACCATCAAATCTTAGCAACTCTGACAGGGGAGATGGCCAAGCAGGAAATATAGGAAGGGACACCTTGCCACAACGGCAACATTTAACGTACACAGGCCGCCTCCTCTCACGGCTAGCTGTCTTCTGCCGCTCCTGAAACCAGAATGAAGCGGAACAACGCGCGCATATATGATGGGGACCCCCATAGTAGGAACGGCCGGGCCAAGCGCCTAAAAAAATACGAAACAGTCTATTACTTCTGCAATAAAAACAATATAAATAGCAAAGGAAACGACAAAAAGAAAGCAGAAAGATTTACGTTTTAACAAGCAACAAAATCTTTTGGCAACGGCAAGTCAACACGGCCAGGAGTATAACCCGCTCGAAGCAATGCTCGATGACAACGGAGAGCCCTGCGCATCCGACGATTGTAGGAAGCTCTGCGAGCAGACACGCGAGGTGTCGCAGGAACTGTGGAAGGCAGCAATAAAAAAAGTTAATAGCAGCTACAAAAACACCGACCAAATAGAGTAAGTTTGGAAGAAAGAGTAAAAAGGATAGCGGCAATACCTCGCGACAAATAATCTAGAGGATTAGCTCCAGGGGGCAACGGCTGCGAAGAATGAACATGACTGCCAACATCAGAATCATTATCCTCTGGAGTTAAAGCCAGAATCATTATCCTCTGAAGAAGCAGAGTCCGTAACACGGTGTGCCTCAAAATCACAAGAACCAGATGGTAACTCAGAAGGCTGACGAACAGAGCGAATAGGAGGCGTAGAAGCAGTAAACTCGTCAGCTGACATAGGAGCCCAAGCAGACAATTCAGCATCAGGCAAAGCAGCAGAAACGGCAGGGCGCCCCATCTCAGCACTAAAATCATCCGCACAAGCAGAACCAGACACACGAAACAAACCAGACCAATTCGCAAGTACATCGTCATCAGAGGAATCAATCTCCTCGGGCACACGCTCTGTGAACGAAGGCACCGCACGAGAAGACGGCGGAAACGTGCCTGCGAGTAAACCACATTTAAAAACCATCCAAATGGAAGCTACGCATCAATTTTTCTCCGTGGCAGGCAAATCATATTAGCAACCACAAATAGAGGACAACACATTATTAAATCACCTTGACGCAAAAATAGCATACAGAAACTAATTACCCTCATCCATGATGAACACACAATCGTACCAACCATAAATGAGAAACAGCGCACAACTAAATCAGCGTCACAGCACAGCCAAATGCAAATAAAGTAGGCTGGCATATATGCGTAGAGTAAGTACTCAAGTCCTTCATTCGAAAGAAGGATGTTTCCTATAGGAAGTCGCTGGCAAAAAAGAGCTGCACTGCCCACTATCTCAGCAAGCATTCTGTGCTCTAGGCTGGTATACCACCATAAAAGTTGCATTGTGTGGCCGACTGCAAATAGCACTTTACATCTAAGTATGAACAATTACCTCTTAAGGCACACCTCAACGTACTGCATGCCTTTTTGCTGGGATATGAGAATAAAATCTCTCGAATACTTTTCACTACAGAAGTAAAGCGTGAAGTTGGAAAAGCAAAGAAGCACATTCTAAGTATCAGAAGCAAAGCCCAGGACTAAAACTGAAGGGGCCTTCTGCTGTACGGTAAGTTTGGAAGAAGGAAAAATTAAGGCAGAGAGGGCTACCTATATTGATTCATAAATGAGTAATGGGACTGCCATTCAAGCAATATTCTCGTGCAATAGCATGATCTAGTAACCTTAAAAATTATATTTAGTGCAGGCAGACACTTTCCATTGCAGAAATAAAGCTTCAAGTTGAAAAATTAAAGAAGCACATGCTAAATATCAGAAGCAGAGCTCGGTACTAAAATTGAAGCGGCGTTCTGCTGTACAGTAAGTTTGAAAAAGAGGAAAATTAAGACAGGCAGAACAACCTATCTTGATTCATAAATTGCAGATGGAGTTAATATATATGGGACTGCCGTTGAAGCAATTTTTCTTTGCAATAATATGATCTAGTAACCTTAAGATGCATATTTAGCACACCAAATCTTAAGCTGCAACATATACAATTTAATAAGAGGCAACGTAACATAGGAGGCCAAGCAAAGGATACAGTATCAGGCGAAGGTGAAGGAACAGCAGGCCATGTCATACCGGCAGTAGGAGCATCCACAGTGAAAGTATGAGGAACATGCATGAAAGCAGCTAAATCTGGCAAAGCATCATCATCAGAAGAGTCCATGTCGACAGGCGTATGGCCAAACATATGCCCTGTCAAGCAATACACTCCATCAGAAAGGTAAGGGAAATGCATGTGAACAATGCAAATAAAGAAGAACAATCCCAACTACTACGCCCACATGCGATGACCTTTTTATGAAATTGGTATCTACGAATTAATTTCTTCAGACATTGCAATATTTCCGGAAAGAATGTTAAATTCATTTATGTAGACATAGCAATATCTACGGAAGCAATGTTTGGCTAGGCTGAAATGAACATGTAATTCTATATATATGTTCCAACACACTGCGTCACAAATCATGTTGGCTGTACAGAGAAATGCATTGTATAAATCGAGAATAATATCACGTAGTTAGAAGACATAAACATGAAGGGCGTGGTTAGAGCCGCTTGCTTGCCCACAGGCTGTTAGACATCTACGTCGGAGTTATAAGCAGAAAACCAGAATCTGCTTGCAATAATCATGGTCATGTTCGCCAACCATGCTAATTCGTACAGAACATTTTTTCCCCACAAGCTGGAGGCTACATATGCACAAAATCTTTTCTGAATATTATTGCAGATCCGCAGCAATGTATACGAAGAATGGAAGTAGAAAGGCACAATCCCAACGACTGCAACCAACTATATGTAATGACTAACAATTAAGAAGTACAGGCACAGACTAAGAGAAATAAACATGAACGAACCCCTACGAAGGACTGAAACCTGAAAAGAACAACTAATTGCAAGCTACCATTTAGAAGCCGACAACAACCAACGTACATAGTTAAGCATACACATTAAGACCATAGGCACAATATATTGCATGAGCTGTAACCAAACATTACTACCACAACAGCCGTAAGTAAAGAGAAAGGCAACCAGCAAAGAAAAAAGAAATAAAAACACAAAGTAGGACAAACCAGTAGGGCCAGGGTAAGCAGAAGCATAGCGATGAGGAGAAGCATCATCAATTGGGCGCTTGCCTAAGCGAATTTCCCTCCTTCGTGCATCATCTTGAGACGATGCAGCAGTACCAGGTAAATTTGCATCCAGACTTGGACTCCTAGCAAGGAAATCCAAACGGGGCAACGAATTCAACGCAGAAGAACCCCAGACGGAGCAGCAACGGGAACACCAGCAGACAGCCCAGCAGCAGAAGAATGAACAGAAGGACGCCCAGCCAGACGATCAGTAGAAGCCGGCGTAGAAGGAAAACCATCAGCAAGGCCAGCAATGGACAATCTAAAAGCTGCATCAACCAGACGTTGCCAATGGCGCGTCAAACGGATGCGCGCAGGAGAAGACACCCGCCTTGAAGTCAGTGGCCAACAGCCCTTGCAGGACGAACGGCACGTACAGTAGAAAGCAAGCCCTGATCCTGCCCAGAGCGAGGACATCGCACCCGACGAACAGGCTCAGCGGAGCAACGCTGGCCGACAACGGCCTCCCGCTGAGAACGAAGTGCAGGGAGCTGCAGAACGGCCGGCGGCGATGCAGCATGCACCTCACGGCGGCAACGGCGCGACGGACGATCAGGTACTTCCGGCGACCAGCGGTCCGGAGGACGGCGGCGACGACGACCAACAGCCTCAGGCAAAACGCCGGCACCAAGAGGATCACCTGAACCGTGACAGTCCAGAGCCGAAACCCCCAAATCGGTCACATCGAGCGCAGGCCCATGACACTGACGGCGCGACAGAACCGAGGACGTCGTAGCAGTAGCATCAGACGCTGATGAGAACAAAGCCCGAGGCCGATGACGTCGACGCCGCGACTGAACCGAGGTCGGCGTGGCAGCAACTTCAGACGGAGGAGCTGGAAGTTGGCGACGAACAGAGCCAACGGAATCGCCGCCCGGAAGAATCCCCAATCCAAACAAATCCGAAGGCGTCTGGACAGAATCAAGCGGAGTAGAATCAGCTGCCGCATCGGAGAAGGAGCTTGAACCGAGTTGCAGCGAAGGGGAAGAAGGCCGAACAGGGCCCCGACGACGACGGCGCATCGAGCAAAAGGAGCGCCTCAAATCATCCGCCGGCGCAACAGCCCGGCACCGCCCTCCTGGCCGTGGCGGTCGTAGTCGAGGCCAGGGCAGAGGCTGCGGCTAGCGGCCCTCGCGCCGTCGGCCAGCTATCGCTCGTGGCCGGTGTGGGGACGGGCGTTCGTCGCGGCGCCGCCCTCGCAGGCGTTGCGGGCGTGGTCGACGGCCGGCCCTCGCACGCCGCCTCCGCCGCGAAGAAAATCAACGCGATGCGCGAGCAAAATCAGCGCGATGCGCTGCAGCTGGATCGAGTGGAGAGGCAAGCTCGATTGGGCTCGTTTGGTGGAGTCTGCCGACGTCTCTTGCCACGGACAATCCCCGGCGGAAGGAAAGAGGTGGAGGGCGGTCGGTACCATCGGACGACGACACGTATGGATGGATGCTCAGGACCAAGCAGTCGAACCAAACAACGGGCAGCAGAGCCTCCCACAAATCGCGATATATTCCAACTTTTATATACTTAGGATGCAGAACACTGTAGCAGACTGTAGATTCTACAGTGACAGAGCCTCCCACAAATCGCGATATATTCCAACTTTTATATACTTAGGATTAGTATGAATGAATGCTCTATGCGTGAACATGTTTTTGTAAAAAAAATGACATTTTAAAATGCATATTAAATAAAATGGTGCATATCCATCTGGGAGCCAAAACGTATCTCCCTTTTAAGTGCAAGCATACTAAAATCAGTATATTGCCCGGCTTTAGATATTTTGGAAGCGGTACTTGGTTCATGACCTTCACAAGTGGGGTAAGCCATTCTAGAAGGACAAGATGTTCTTCGCCAAGGCTTGATCGGCGAATTAGAGACGGGAGGTCAGCTCATGTATTGGCTCATAATTGGTCCGAGGGATGATGCACTGCAAGCAGTTGCTGCTAAGTCCCTTGATCCACCGCTTTTAGTTTCTTTTTTTCGAGAACCCGCAGGCTCTCCTGCGTGTTATTGTATTAAGCTTAAGAGAAAACAAGACTGGTCCAGTTTATAAGATAAACCGGACCCAAAACCCGAACAACCCGAGACCTACAACGACAACACACGACTCAACTTGTCTGATCTGAAGCCAACAATGGCGAAGATCACAGCACAAAGCACTAAGGACGTGTCACTACCAAAGCATGAAACCTCCGGAGAACAGCCATGCCAAGAAGCTCGGACCAACGCACCCTTCACCCATAAGTGCCTAGAAGAGATCGGCGAGTGGACGGCGGGATCCGACTGAACCAGAAGAGGATGTTGCCGGGAAGCATCGACGGCGGAGTACATTGCGCCCTGAGTACCCAAACTCTGGAAGGAGACCAAATCCAGCCGCTACGGAGACCGCTCGAGTAGCACAGACGGCGCCTCCAAGGAGGGGAACGACGCCAAAGCGTCGCCGCCGCTTAGTCCGGCAGACCGGACCTAGGGTTTCCCCTGCTGCTCGAGGAAGGGAGGCACGGTCCTCCGGCCAAGACGACGCCTTTAAGAAGGGGACGACACCCACAGGTGTCGCCGCCGTTAGCATGGAGCAGGGATTTCTCCCTGACCTGACCGTCACCCCCACAAGGTCGAACACAGCGGCACCAGGGACGGAGGCTCAACATCGCAGAGAGGAGATCTTGTGCGGTTGTCATTGAAGAAGATGGGGCCTCACCAAGGCCACCACTAGCCAGATCGAACAGAAGGGGCTCGATCTATCACGGCGCGACCCCACCTTGGGCTGGCAGACGGGAGGCAGCAAGAGCGGCCACCACCAGCAGCCGTCGGGCGCCGCCTCCGCGGTGTGGCCTGCTCCCAGGAGCCACGCCGGTGTGCCACCCGCCGGGGGCGCCGCCAAGCACACCACTGTCCCGGCCTTGCCTCACCAAGACCGCCGCGACGCTCCACCAGACCACCGCAGCCCGCCCCGACGAGAACGCCTCCTTTCCGCGCGAAAACTTGGCGCTGGGGCACGGCCCTCCTGCCCTCCATCTTTGACGACTAGGCGCCGCCACCGCCGCCGCCGGCGACGGCTAGGGGAGCAACGGGATTGGGGGATTTTTTGCTAGGGTTTGGGTGGGGCCTCCGGAGTCGCCCGCGCGAGCGACCTGCGCTTTTAGTTTCTGAAGTGATTAACACTGTGTCAGGACAATGCGATATTGAGATTGGAGGATAATGCTTCCCCCTACATTTAGAGGCGATTCGTACAATTTCACTGAACACTCGTCAACAAGAAGATTTCTGGGCTTGGCACTTTGAAGTTTGAACTCACCGTCTTGTACTAGGTAGGATCAGCAAAGAAGAAGGCCCTACCAGTGAGCTCGGCCTGTGGCCAGGCTCCTCACCAGATTCTTGATGCGCTATCTTGTGGAGAGGCATTCGCACTGGCTTTGGAGCTTGGTGTCCGGAAGATCATCTTTGCATCAGACTGTTGACAGTTACCGACAACACCATCACTGGTGGTTCGCTGTTCTCATGTAGCAGTGTTGATCGAGATTAGAGAGGAGGTGAAATGGTACGATGGTGTGCACAGAGGGAAGAGAATCAACCCATGATGCTGATAAACTAGTCTAGCGTGTTCTTTCTCATGATCCAGGGTGTCATGTTTGGTTAATTCAGCCACCTGATGTTGACATGGTGACCTCTAAACGAAATTCCCCAAGAAAATGTAGTCTGCCAAAACGATTTCTGTAAATTTTCATTTAAAACATGAATAGTTGCAAGCTTTGCTAAACATCCTTCATAACCGTCTAGTGATGGCCCAGAACCTCAGACTTCCCTTGCTATCACGAAGCCTTATTTCCACTCCGAGAGATGAGGCATCAATTAACATAAACCATTTGACAACACAGGAAATAACCACCACAAAAAATAGCAAAGCTACGGCAACAATGCAAACACTATGTGGGCAATCACTAAGCAACAACACGAGATAATATTGACAGCGTCACTGTCAGATGATAAACTATAACATGCCACTATCACAAGCGCAATCAACTAGCAATCAACTACAACGCCTCATCTATCAACAGTCATGCACAAACTTGCATAACTATTAGCTTGCAACAATCAGTATGATTTCAACATTCATCGAAACCGTTTGAACCACGAACAACTCGCACTGAGCAACTACCTCTTGCAACAGTGAGTATGATGAGCACCATTACACATTTACCGTACCGGCAGGGCAATGTTACCCTCAGAAGTTGATTTAACTGACCATACAAGCTAGAAGAATTCCATTTGCCACTACAGTTCAGTAGGACGCAAGAACCTAATACAATGGAAGAATTTCTTTTGAAGAAATAAAAGAGAAATTTCAAACCATTATCCAGAGCATATGCCAGAGCCAGACAGATCAGTACTCCAATATACTGAATAATGAACTACCAAGGACCAACTACTACACCTGAAGTTTCTCCCGACACATTCAACACTGATTGACAGATGGAGAGCAAGTCAAAGCAACCGACCCGACAGCGACAAGCACAAGGAACATCATCATAATAATGCGGAAGCAAAGCAACAGGTGGACAATAAAAAAGAACATGGTCACTCTCAGCAGCAGTCAACTAGTACAGTACAATAAGCAATAAACATCCATCCATTGTGCACAGTCATCCATCTGGATTAGCTTACAACACATACCGAGCAACTAAGCCGAGGCAACGAACACTTAGTACGAAGCACAAATCGAAGAGCAGTTGGATCTAAACAAATCGAAAGCACAGTTACACCTAAGATCTTACCGCCGCCACGAACACAGCCAGATTCGAGAACCGACGCCAACGACTACTTGGCCTTGGGTGGGCGGCCGCGGCCACGCTTGACAGGCGCGTCGCCGGACGCGGCGGCAGCCGGGGCGGGCTTCGCTTCCGCGGCGACCTTGGCCTTCTTGGCCGGACGGCCGCGGCCGCTACTAGGCTTGCCGGCGGTGGCCTTCTTGACGGCCTCGGCGACGGGGCCCTTGGCCTTGGGCGGGCGGCCGCGGCCGCGCTTGGGCGCGTTGGGGTCCTTGGCCGGCGCCGGCGGCGCGTTGGGGTCCTTGGCCTTGGCGGGCGGCCGCGGCCCCGCTTGGGGGTGGGCTCGGCGGCGGCGTTGGCGTCGGGCTTGAGGTAGTTGTTCTTGAGGAAGACGAGCTTGCCCTCCTCCTTCATGCTGGCGAGGTTGGCGGTGAGGAGCGACGCGTGCGCCGAGGGCAGGTCCGGGTACTTCTCCTCGATGTAGGTCGAGATCGCCGTCTTGTTCGACCCGTTCTTGTCGTCCAGCGCCTCGATCGCCGCCAGGATCATCTGCGACGGAGATGAGATGCCGACGCTGAAGACCAGCAAACGAAAACCCAAAAAAAAAAAAAAAAGAATCTACGGCGGAATCTACGACCAGAAGAAGCACAGGAAGAGACTCACCTCGGGTAGGGCGGGAGGTCGCCGGACTTGGGGGACTCCTCGTTGGCCATGGCGGCGACGGCTGCAGGCAGCTCTAGGGCTACGGATGTGAAGTGTGGGGAGGGGAAGATTTTCGGATTTGGATCGGGGTGGGAGACGAGGACGGCGGAGGCAGTAGATATGAAATGGGCGAGCATGTGCGGCGTATACGTAGGAGCTCTATCCCACTATTCTACCGCGAGTCACCGACGCGTGGGCCTCCCTGTGCTTCGGGCCCACTTGGCCGCGTATTGAATAGGGTCTGGAGCGTGCGTACCGAATATTTAATGCCTGCCCGTTCTATTTTGAACGCCTTTATCGATCGGTGTGCGGGAGAACGGAGACCGTGGATGGACGGTGGGATTGGCGACGTGGTGGTGGGATCGGAGGGTGGAGGAGGGAGGGACAGCTGGTGCGCACGCGGATCGGTGACGTGGCGAGGGGGAGCGGGCGCTTTTGGTCGACTTGTCGTCGCCTGGCGCGGGGGAGCGGGAGCGGGATGGCTTTTTGCGAGGGGGAAATGACCGAACTGCCCACACAGGCGCTCTCCAACGGCCATATTTGTTCGGGCGATCCACTTCTAATACAATCAACCGATACGGCCCAGCCCATGTATGAACGCAGCCTATCCTTTATCCTTTGATTCTCTCATTAAATTATACTCCCTCCGTTTTTTTAATATAAGATGTTTTAGCATTTATCTACATTCACATATATCTAGATGTATGTAGACATATTTTACTCCCTCCATTCCTATTTATTAGGGGTATGTTTGGTTCAGTGGATATCCCCTGAGTGGCTAGGGATAGCCACTTTTTTAGTGGCTGCCACCTGTTTGGTTTAGAGGATCAAATGGATAGGGATAACTAGAATTGAGGAATATGCGCCCTAAAAATCTGGTTGAGCTCGTCCGGCCCAAAGTGACGGACGAGGGCAACCACTTTTGGTTGGCGCGATAGACTCACTCGCGGAAGTCTTTCCCCCAGTGGCTCTCCTCTCTCTGTCTCAAAGAACTAGATGGCGACGACAAATCGGGTGACACGCGCGGCGGCTGCACCTTGGAAAGCAGCTAATCGACCCCGGCCGGCGATTGCGGCGGCTGTACAGGCACCTCTCCTCTCTCCATCTCGGTCGGCGGCGGGGATGCCCTGTCCAATCTCGGCCTGGGATTGGAGAACGGCGAGATGGGCCGCCGGCGCGGACCGGCGCCGGACGCACTGGTCGTCGCTCGTATCTCGCGGCCCTTGCATCTCTGTTGCTTCTATGGCGGCCGATGGACATGAGCGTGCTGGGCGCTGGCCTGAGGTGCCTGTGTTGCAGCAACTAACACTAGGAAATTAGAATCGATTTTGCAGGCCAGCTTTCGTGCAGCACGCACTGAGAGAGCTAACTAGGAAATTAGTGCTGTGGCCTGCAGAAATTAGTGCCGCATGTACCGATCTCCTTTTTTTGTTTACACAATTGCAGTTGGTGTCGCATGGACATTTTTTTTTGCTTGAGATGAAGGAAATAATATTTATTATATGTATTTTGTTTAATCAAAACTAAACATATATTGGGGTAATCTCACCACCTCGTGAAATGCTGGTCATCACAACAATCTATCAAGTTTTCATCCTTCCAACCAAACATAATATTGGCTACCATTAACCACATTTTATCCTTCAAACCAAACAACAAAATTGGCTATCCCTAACCAGGTGGTTGAGGATGCCCTCATCCCCTAAATCATATCCCCTAACCAAACACACCCAAGATGTATTCCCAAAACCAGGTTTTCCCAAGAGTTAGATGTAATTTTGGGAATTAATGAGAAATTAGGAGAGAGGAAATGGAAGCCAACCAATGCATGCACACCAATTTAGCCATTAATGAGTAATTAGGAGAGAGAAAAAGAAGGCAACCAATGCATGCACACCAATTGCGCTACTCAACCCACCAATAGTTAGCCACCTAGGTCCCAGAGATTTGCCAAATGCATCCTATAAACCGGTATAGAGGGAGTAGTGTGTATGTGCACTCATATTAGTATGTATGTAGACAACATGTTGGATAGCTAAAACGTCTTATATTCATGCACGGAGGGAGTAGTTGCTTCTATAACTCTTGGTGGCCATAATGTGGAAAGTTTGGTATTTTCACCCCCAAGTTTTGCCCATCTGATTTTTTCTATACTTTTCCAATAAATTATTTTTTGCTTCTAGCAGTTTTGTCAGATGTTTTTCAAGAGCAGTCCTGAAATTACTTTCTTCAAGTGATAGTATCCTTTGGTCCTCCAATCCATCCAGCAAAGCAAGTACATAATTACAAGAATCAATAATTTTGTTGAGCTTAGATAGTTGCCTGCTCCATTTCTTCAAGGCATGCCTTATGGATTTAAATCTGGCAGTTGTGCTGCATTTTTTTATGGACAAGTATGCAGCCAATTAGTATTTACTACTTCAGAGAAGCCATCAAAGTCAAGCCAGTACTCCAAGCATATTATTAAATTAATGCACGAGTCAACTATCTCAAAAGTCTGAACTGATGAAAAGGGTCAGGCAATATATTTGTATTTCAACACATGTCAATGAAAAAAACACCTCCAACAGATAGTAGAATATTGATGGGTATTCAAACTGCGGTAAAAAACATTTTGCTTTTCACAATTCATACTTTCTTGTGTGTACTGTTTGAATTACATGTTTGCTCTTACGACTGATATATCTTCATGTTTGTGACATAACAAAGAGAGTGAATGGTAGAATTGGAGGTTCATTTTGGCTCCCTAGAGCGTACATGCACCACGATATTTTATTTCCTCACAAGGTCGTTTCACGAAAAACCAACTTTTCGGTGCCAAAAAAATGTTTTCCATAAGACATTTTTTTCTGTCTTTTTTACATGTCAGATTTTTTTGTTTTCTCGTGGAACTTGCCGTATGCAAATAAAATGTCGAGATAAACGCGCCAAATTTTTGTTGAGAATTTTTTGACATTTCAAAAATAAAATTTCCAGAGGCAAACACGCATATGCTCCCATGTGCCAAAGTGAATTTCACGTGAATGATACACATACTCTAATGAAAATTTAGCTCATTCTACTTCATATGGTCGTCCTTGTGGTGTCTATCTATAGAGCACTTCTCAGGTCGGCGGCAGACTATTTGTTTTTTTAGTTCCTTTGTTCCACAAAATAATTGAAGTTTCATATTTATCCCAAGTCAAACTATTTTAAGTTAAACCAAATTTATAGAAAAAATATATCAACATCTACAACACCAATTTAGCTTCATTGGATTCGTCATTGCAAATATCAACATATTGGTCTATAAACCTGATCGAGCTTAGAGAAGTTTGACTTAGAAGAAATCTATAACTTCAATTATTTTGGAACAGGAAAGTACTCCTACTTCATAGCAACAGAAATTTCTGTCTTTTGAGGTTTCATAGTAACACGCGTGCATTATGCTAGTAAAATGAAATTCTCAACTGCTAACACGCGTACAGAAGAAGTAACTGAGCTGTTACATGTTAAAAAATTGTCATCTTTAACCTACATCTGTTGGTATAGAAGCCGGGCTAAAAAGAAGGGCGGTGCATCTCAGCGTTAAATACTCCGCGTCGATCACCGCAATTTACATGGACCGAGCAATGAGAATCCCCTACAGCTAAGTAAGCTGCAACAATGTTACCATCAGGTAAAGAGAAAAGAAGCAACCAAAGAATGGCTATCCGTCTCGATTCACCCCCCGCCTTGGTCAAAAATTTACCAGGGAGGATGAACGATGCTGTTTTTGGTGACACGATGACAGATTAATGGACAATCTTTAAGAGGACCACTGGTCGGGGACAGCAACGAAGTACCTCGACATGGCCTTTCTGAACCTCTTCTTATACTGGACCGGCGATATGACAGTTGGGGTCTCATTCTTGGGACCGCCAAGGATGCCGGAGGCTTTCACCCATGTCTCCAGCTGCTTGTCCCAGGTGTATTGTCGCAGAAAGTCAATGATGCCAATCACAAGTTCATTCTTCTCTTCGTCAACGCCAACCAGAAGCGAGTAGTCCATGACATCCAAGGACTGCAAAAATGAATCATATTGATTAAGCGCCGCATGTTTCTCTAAAATGAGCACGCAGATGATGCAAGGTGACCACAAAAACTTATGTCAGAATTCAGAAACAACAAATATGACCCTTTTTTGTGGAGAAAACAAGCGCTATTCTGAGAAAGACCATAACCAGCTGAAACTGTCAGTTCTATTTTTTCTATTAGTTGATCGCTCAGGTTGGACGCTAATAAAGGCAAATGAACTGGCTCACCAATTTCCGGTTTTCATGGGTTGTGTTCGAACCGATAAACACCCCTATACCAGGAACCAACACCTTTCTTATTGGCTAGAAGGGAGACTGTGGCAAGAAAAAGAATAAGCTAAACCAACGTAAGCGCTTGATTCTGCTATAGTAGATTTTTGTAGCAAAACCATTGTGCTATTAGATCTGGAATTGGCTGATGCTTCTTCCTAGAGGTTGTAACAGCACTATTTCCAATATTTCCTGAGCTTATTTTGCTCTACTTTTGACAACGAAATATGGATGGTGACTGGTATGTACTCAATTTCTTATTCTATATTTCAATATGAGCCGGTCGTTCGACCTTCGTTTTAATCTAGAGATAAATCAACTAGGGGTTGTTCGGAACAGAGGTGGGAGGAAGGAGATATCCGATTTTGCTTGAATCTCAGCATTATCTGTTACTCTCAGTTGCTGGTTTAAATCATAATACCATGGATTACCACAATCTAGCAAAAGCTATGAACTTGCTCCATTTTTTTGATACACACAAAGGTTCTCATATAAACAAACTGTGATCATCACTATTTTACTTGGCAAATTATGGTCAGCAAGATTTCGACTAATAATATTGTATTTCTAGAGTTCATACGAGTTTCTAAAATTTGGCAGTAGAAGACTAGGTAAGTTAGGAGAGTCGCATACCGCAAGAACTGATGTATCATTCCAGACAGCTCTTTCCAATCTCTGCTTAGCCTTACTTCCTAAAAATATGGGCTTCGTATGTTGTTCCTCTATGAGATTCGAATCCAAAAGTACTTTGTTGTGGCTGGATGTATCTGAATTGTAGCGTGAACGCACTGAACCCTTCAGATCATAGACCCTCGATATTGTTCTCTGGAAGAAAATGTTTCCATAACCATAAGGTCCATTTTTACCTCCCGGCCTCCTTTCATTCCCTTGACACTAACCTGGATGAAAAAAACACAGCACGTTACTAAAAGCTTGAATCAAGAACAGTGTCGTGAATGAAATATGTAAAAGTCGAAAATGGCAAACCTGATAAAGTCCTAATATTTTGGCCAGGCAAGTTTGGCTTCCAGAAGTCAATGATGTGTCAAGTGCCTGAAGTAGTGAGGAGCAAAATCAACAAACGAGTCTAGCTCTGTCTTGGTGACTTGTTTAATTATGAATCTATCATCCATTGTCTTTGCAAAGTAAACATTGCTTTTTCCACCATGAGCACTCCATCTCTTACAACGACTTAGTGAACGTATGTAATCAACATCACTTGGACAGCATTTCTTTCTAAGCGACGCAAACTGCCTTGCAAAATAACAGGTTACTGAAAACTTTGTATTATCAGCAGAAAATGCTTCATCGTCAAACGAAAACTTGAAGTGGGCTCCTTTCAAATCTGAAGGGCTTCTTGTGAGGGCAAAGATTTCTCAAATCCGTTATTGCGACCACAGCATAATTTGACATATGTTGAAAGCTAGATTTCGTGTCCAGCTTATCCGTAACTTGCTCAACATATTCTTGCGACGTCATGGCATATGCCACAATACTGGTTGGCTCATCATCATAGACAGCAACAACAAGGGCACCTTCAGAGCCAATATGAGGCAGCAGCAGTCGTGCCCCATCACTCACCATATGAGAAGCAGAGTTGAGATATGTAGGTGCACGAGTAAGAATAACATTTAAGTTTCCTCTTGATCTTGGAGATAATTGAGAAAAAGCCCTACGCATGTTTGTCATTGGATCCTTTACAAGGCTTGTCAAGTCTCTAAAGGAATGAAGTGATTTCATTTTGAAGGACAATGTAATGAAGCAGGCAATAATCCAGTTTGTTCCTGCTCATGCAATCTGAATATAGAATCAAATGAATGGACTCGAACTGGTGAGATGGCCTTCTTGTAACTTGGATGGCCCAAACTAAGAGATCCATTTCCACCAGTGGTAAAATCTCGTGGAGGACTGCAGTGTAATTCACTAGATCCGCTCCATGCCATATCTATTTTGTCAGATAAAATAGATGCAAGTGAGGGTAACCTCTCGACCGGTACCATCTTGATAGAATCCTTGGGTAGGCACGTCCATTTTCCCATGCATTGAATTTGTTGAAGACTCCATCAAGATCTCCCGCAGCACTCACCAAACCATCCACCAGCTCAATCGGTAAATCTGTCTCAACCAAGATAATCCCATCATCCATTGGGTGGCCCTCTCTAGATAGTAGGATTTCCTTGGACTTACTGAGGAGTCCCATGGACCTGTAGCAGGTTTGTCATGTGTTTCTCCATGCTGTGTAACAGTCTGCAGCAATTCAGATTTATCTTCTTTAATGCAGGCGGCTTGGAGATTTTCTGGATTGGAAGTATCAGTTCTGGGGCCATTTGATTTAAGTGAATCTATGTTGCACAACCTGCAGTCCCAAATATATGCATCTAGGAGGAGACCACGTCTCACACGGTTGAGCTCCAAAGTATCAAAAGTTGGTTTCATGGAATGGCCACTCCCCTCCATAACGGTAGAAGCAAACCCTGCAAAGCAAAAAACAATGATATATTTTTTTTACAGAAAATCAACACAAAAATCACTTGAAGCCTGAGACAAAATGAAACAAAACAAAATCAGAAGGCAAACCTCGTATTCGTTTCTTTCCCTGTTAAGCAAATCCTTCATCTCTATTATCTGCCTTTGTATACCTGTTTTCCTGGTTCATCTAAGGAGACGAAACTCTTTTCAATATTATTAAGGAAACCATATACTTCCATGTGTAAGGATTTCATTTCCTCAAATACCTAAAAAAAATTGTTGCGAGCATTACGTTAGTCATAAGAACGAGAATGTGGAGTATAGAAATGAATCATTGATCTCTTTAACATGGAATATTTAACAGCATACCATGACTGCCTCTCCTTTCACCCAGTCTTGCATACCGTGGCAATCAAAATTCAGCACTGAGGGTGGAAGGTCAACAGATATAGTGACCATGGGACTATAATGGAAGGCTGCTACCATATTTCCATACCTGCAATGATTTGTAAGAAAATTGAAACTCCGTGATAGGATTGGTTAAAAGAGCCAGAAACATATAAATGAGCTACATACCCATAGAAACGAAGGCAGTCCCTTTGTAAAGAATGCCCACAGCTCGCGATTCGGTTGGCAGTTGCATGATTTGAAAAGCTGAGCTCTAGAAACTTCCCAAATGATAGACCCCAGGCAGCATCAGACATGGTCACTCTATGTGTTGAAGGTGGCATTCCATCTTTAAACTTGCACTTCATACATCTGTGCCACATCCATATCCTTCCATCGTGTTCACCTGGCAACTTTTGGGACAAGAGACGCCTAACACTTATTGTTAGGCTTCCATTCTGGTGCATGTAGCATCTTGCATGTGACTCTGAAGGCTCCTTACACGATGGGCAGCAATATGCCTGAAAAGAAATGCAACAACAGATTGTTATAACAGCTGACAAAGGGCCATCTGGCAAAATAGATTACATAGGTCCATGTCAGCTATACCTGATCAAATAAGTTCTCTCGGAGGTATCTCCCAAGTGGCTTATCAAAACTACCGTAATACTTGATGCGGAAGAGGTGAGAACGCTGACATGCCAAGTTTTTGGGGATGCAAATGCTTGAGAGGGAAACTAAGATGCTCTGATGATTGTCAGTACCAGGTAAGTAGCTACATGAAAGTTTGTTCTGGTCATCTAGGTCTCCTGCTTGAATGGCATCTAGTGATACGTGGTTCCCACTGTTCTCCAAATAAGATAATTCCATGGGTCCCAACACAGCTTTTTGGCGGGCATCAGCGGCGACTGGAGAATGTACACGATTAACTGGAGATTCAGGTTCTGTACATTCAGGTACACTTCCCTGGCTTTTCCCATCCAACTGTGATGAAGTTAGTGATTTAGAAATACCATCAAATATCTGGGTGATGGTAGCATTGTGTGGATATTTCTCTTCTGCAGCTCTGAGATTATCAGCAGCATCATGATCAGCAGACATAGCAGAAATGTGATCTGTATTGGGCAATTCCTCTTGTGCACCTATCGCGGACGTTGAAAGAACTCGTGGAACTGTTGCACCTTCATCAGCAAGGAACGATGTCTCAAGGGACAGATGATAAGCAGCAAATACTGCAAGTTGCGTTGCACGTTTAATCTTCTTTAATTCTTCTGGAGAAGTTCCTCTCAGTAGAATCTACATAAAGTGTTGCACGTTTAGCTGACACAGTAGGAGCAAATTTGCAAAATGGTTTCAGAAAATATATCAGTAAGCAGTTCGCGTATGGATTTAGTACGACAAGTAATCTAAGATCAACAGTTGAGCACACGCTGCACACCATACGATTGGAGACGTGAAACTAAATGCCAAAAGAAAGATAATTTTAACACTGTATCTTCACAAAGTGATTATTACCGTGCAACCCAGGCGCTTCAGACAGCCTTCAAAGAACATCAGTGTCTTTGTTGTTGGTCTCTTCTCTGGATGTTCAGATAGAACCTTTTCCACCTTGAACATGTCACACTGCCCTAGCCTTGCTGAAGCAATGTTGTCAATTGATGAGGCAATCTGACCACCTGTGCATCTTGATATTCTCTCCAAAAGTGGCCTCTTCACATTCAGAACTAACGAGATATCTTTCGCTAAGAGCTCCTGGGCATAAGATGAGACGCTTTTCTCAACTATAAGCACATTGGGTTTCCTAGACTCAACCTTTCCAACAATAGTTCGTAGATATTCCTTTTCCTACAGAAGTAACATATATCAGCAAGATAAAAAAACAACATATTTAAATTTTCAGCATGAACAGAAACAGACCTGTTCAAGTATAGTTCCAATTGATGCTAATTTATTAGAATCTTTCTTCTCAAGCGCGCCTCCTAAAATGAGCAACTTAGCCTTCCTGTACTCGGAGACCATGCGTTTGTGTTTTACATTCTTGGAGCACACAATTCCTCTTACAAAATTGCTGCAAGCAAATGCTATATATCAGTACCATACGGTGATAAGTACTTACAAGCTTGCATGTGTAGGAACAACATAACCAAGCACATACCTATCGGTTGGATTCCCTGATGCAATACACTTGATCTTGACATAATCACTAGGATCCATGCTGCCACCTGTCTTGGTGTCAGGTTTCACAAAGTAAGCGGCTTGCCATGCCAACGAGGCCACAATCTCAAGCCAACTTTTGGAATCCTTGTCACTGGCCAACCAAACACCTTCCCCCTTCAGTAACTGTGCAACTAGAGCTTGAAAATGCCTGAATAAATCATTCTGGACACTCTCTTGACAGGATCCGTCAATGACACCATCAACGCCAGCTACTTTATTAGATCTGAAGCAACAAGGTGTATTGCTGGTGTCACCAATGTCGTCATCCTCGTCATCAAATCCAAATAACCTCGATTCGACATCATCAATCTCATCTTCAGGTGGTGGAGCGCACCAAATATCATCACCAAAATCAAAGATGCAACATGATCCATGACTCTCTTGGCTGTTCTCGATGATGCTAGCATCGACTAGATGCCCAGCATCATCTGAGTCACTCGCTGCTATTGCACCATGATCAGAAGAATCACGCTGCCTCAGCGCACAAGTTGGACTCTCGGTGGGGCTTGGGGTCACCGATCTGTAGATCGAGTTACTAACACTAACACTAGAATCTGTATCTGAAAAGTCGTGTAAGATGGAAGTCCCTGGTGCTAAAAACTGGGCCCTGGATTCATGAGCCTCCTCGTCATCCGCTTGCCTGCATCCACAGCCACAGACAAATTTCAACAATTATTCAGGACTCATGATCAACATTAAAAAGTAATTAACCAGACATTTTGCACTTATAACTAGTACCTAACGGGAGTAATTAATAACAGCTCGTCTACTCGCTACTAGTACTACTTCAGTTGCATATCAGTTCTTATATCTACTAATCTGGTTTACTGTCAGAACCAATTAATTTCGCATTGGTAAAACAGAGATAAAGGATGTCTGCCTCACCTAATATCGCAGCGTGGAGTCGGAGCGTCGCCTTTGCTCCTGGATCTGGCCTCGGGAGGCCGCAGCGGCGTCGTGGGCGGCTCGACGGGCGACGCCGGGCTGCGCGGCGCGCTCCCGCCTTGCCGGCGCCGCGTCTCTATGCGCGCGAGGGCGTCCCCATCGGCGGCGCGGCCCTTCTGCATGTGGTGGTCGGCGACGAGGGATCTGACCTTCTCCACCGCCCCGAAATCTATCACGCCCATCCCTATCACCAACCAACCAGAAAAACCGCCAAAAAATGCGGCAGGAGACTACGCGGCCGCAGTCACCGAACCTACGCGACGAGCGAGGCCGCGCGGAAGCTTCCTTCGTGTGGAAGGAAGCCACCGACCACCCCGGACGCGCGCGCGCGTCGTGGAACTAACTGTGTGGTGTGCGCAGCCCAACGCCCCGAGGGGAGGGGGCGCTCGGCGACGGAGCGGCGCGCTGCTCCCGGGAGGGAGCAAGGGAGGCGGCGGAGCGGAGTTCAGCCAATGCGGCGGCAGCGGCGGCGGGCAGAGGACCGGAGCCGGATCAGTACGACTTGGTTGGAGATTTGGGAGCGTAGGAGGAGGAGGGCGAGGGCATGGTTTGGCTGGACTTGACGAGAGCTTGGAGATGATGGGAGGGTAGAGAGGAAGGAGAGGGAGGCGGCGGCGGCGAATGGTGGGTGCTTCCTTCGGATATGGAGATTTGGGAGGGAGATTTGGAAGGTGACGCCTTAAAATGGGATGTTAACGGCGAGGGCGGTCAAAATCCCGTTTTCTGCTTTCCGTTTCGCTGGCCTCAAAAAGTAGCATTTCCTTTCTTTGGTGGCGGTAGTAATTGATTACCAACTCTTATTCATGGAGATTGATTATTACCTGCCATAAAAATGTACGGAGTAACAAAGATAAACATTGCCTTATCTAAAACACTTAATAATGACCATTTGTTTTGTACTCGCTCCGTTTCATAATTCTTGGCATGGTTGTAGTTCAAACATGACAAGACTTGTGTAAAGTAGGTAGTAGTTGATTACTAATACTTGTTCTACGGTAAGGAAAATGGTACGAAGATGAACGAAATATATCTAAATCTTGCTTTATTAATCCCATATAGTGCCAATTTTATTAGTAGTAGATCTTTTGTGGATATTTAAAGTAGTACCTTAATGTCTCTATATCTTTTTAGAAGGGAATGTCTCTATATCTATTATCGATCCATCGTGCGCCACTTATATATCAAGGAATGGGAAATCTAGAAATAATTTATTACAAGATAACATTGAGTACCCGCTCCGTAAGATATAGTACGATGTTTTAGATATATAGACAGCATTTTAAGTTGCAACTTAAATGTAAAATGCTAGGAAAACATCATAAAAATTAATGTATTTTGAAATCTTTTGGGGACAAAATTAATGGCATATGTTCTATCTCTCTAGAATATAATAAGAACTTAGTAGTTATCAACAACATGGTACATTGATTGCACGATTTCTACGAAATCGTGTAATTGGAATGAAGGTAATGCGACAAAATGACAAATATGAACAAATTTTCCATTGTTGATGGTATGTTGTGCAATTTTAAAGTACTTTTCACTAAATTTAAACTAGTACTTTAATGTACCTAAATCTATTGTCAATTCAGTGTGAGCCAGTTTATATCAAGATATGTAAAATATAGGAACAATTTAATACCAGATACCATTTAGTAATAAATCATCACTTTGTTACAAATATAGGACATTAATGTCCTTCTAAGATGCTATTTAAATGTAAAATGCTACTTTGGAATTAATATATTTTGAAATCTTTTTAGACAAGATCAAGGTGTAAGTTCTTTTCGTCGAGACTAAAAAGTGCTTGGTAGATATCTAAATGATGATATATCTATTGCACGTTTTTTAAGAAATCGTGTATGTTGCAAACGAAGGTGGTAAATAATTCAACCAAACAACATTCATGTCAACAGCTAATTGAGCTATAGAATAAAAGCATCAAAATGAACACACTTTTGATTTCTTGTGACAAATATATTGAAACAATATTTTCGAGGCCGGAAACAAATACTCCGGCTAATTGACGTGGGAAAAATAGCAGTTTTCGTGAGATAAGAAAACACGGTCAAATCTCAAAAAATCAGACGAGTGGTGAAAAAAAGTATATCTAAGAACGGAGGAAGTATAATCAGAAAAGGAAACTAACGGAGTAGCATAGAAAAGGGCTAGTCAGTTGGGCAATGATGGAGTATATCACGAAATGCCAATACTCCTTATCGTGGCACATGATTAGTTCTCTCACGTTTCCACAAGGCGTCATCGACGTGGTCTTTTAGTCCTCTTCATCCACGACCACGAGGCAGGTGTGTAACGTGTGTTAGTCCTCTTGTGTTAGTGTCAACGTGGAAGCATGGGAAGGAGTAACGGACAGCAAGGCTATAATGCCGACAAGACAGATTGTGCATGATTTTTCCGAGCTTCCTGTTCATGGCATCTTGATGTGGCAAACAAACCCTGCTACCCATATTCTCTCTCGTAGTATAATGTGTTCTTCGTTCAGTTGCTTATCTGATTTTCCTTTTCTTGTTGGAACAAGCTTGAGCAGCTGAGCACTGCCTTTCAGATAGGAGTAGAGGTGTCCAATTTCTCAAGTAGAACTGAACGAAAAATGGTCGACGAAGTGACATATACTAGGGAAAAATGCACCACGGGAACACACTAGAACATATGTCACAAAAATGTATCGTACCCCTCCTCCCTCACTCAAATGGCAAATCAGATCCTGTGTAGCCCGCTCAAAGAGGGGCAAAAGGAACCCGACACATCTCCCCGAAGAAAGCATTGAAGATCTCGCGAAGCACTGGACCGCACACCATTGACACCACCATCACCGAAGGGAAGAGACCAAACCAGTTATGATAGGAGCAGGGTTGGCCGCCCCAACACTAAAGGACAAGAAAGTGGGCATCTCGAACCCCACGTCACTCGAAGCCCCAACACTACAAGAACAGTTGCAATTTGGGACGATCGTCCCGACGTCCAACCACTCCGCCACGCCCTGCATGGAGCATGATCCTTTGAAAAATCTTATAGGGTCGTCGCCCCGACACCCATAGTCGCACAAGAGCTGCAGCGTCCACAACTCGCACAAGAGTTGCGGCGTCCCACGACCTAGAAGTCGAACAACCCGCATTGTACAATGCACGAGGCCGACGCTCCTGACATTCATCCAGCCACGCCGCAACAACACGCTGACACCCGCATCAAGCACGACAAGGAATTCATACAACATGTAATGTGCAAACTTTATGAATGGTGATACGCTAGAAAACGGTTGAGGTGGCATGTATATTGGGATGGTCAGAGTTACTACCAACATAATCATCAACAAAAGAAATGGTCAAAAATACAAGTTTAGGGATTTATTTATGTCGTATGAAAATTTCTTAAATTACAACTTTTTCGTGTTGCAGGTGTGACGGAAAAGGAAACACGAAGAATGCGATCGATTTTTTGCTCTCCCTCGATGGATGCAGTATAGCGATATACTGCCTCTCCTTCCTCCCGAAATAAGATGCCTATAATTTTTGGTCAAAGTCAACAAAATTTGACCAACTAGTATAGAGAAAAAATGTCGTAATTTACAATCCCAAATCAATATTGTTAGAACCATTATGAAGTACACTTTCATATCATGTGCATATGGTATTGTAGATGTCGACATTTTTGCCAATATGGTTGGTCAAAATTTTAAAAGTTTGACTTAATTTTTTTATTATAGGCATCCTATTATGGGAGGATACTAGAGTGTTTTTTTTTTCAAGGAGAAAGCGTGCATTACACGCATGACAAGTTAGAGAGAATCCTGGGGCTATTTTCGTGCGGTGGCAGGTCGAAATTCTCGAACCCCGTTCCAAAGATGGTGAAAAACAAAATGTGGTGGCATGTACAATGTGCAAACTTTATGAATGGTGATACGCTAGAAAACGGTTGAGGTGGCATGTATATTGGAATGGTCAAATTTACTACCAACATAATCATCAACAAAAGAAATGGTCAAACATACAAGTTTAGGGATTTATTTATGTTATCTGAAAATTTCTTAAATTACAATATTTTTGTGTTGCAACTGTGACGGAAAAGGAAAAAACAAAGAAAGCATTGTTGAGTTGGATGCAGTATAGCGATATAGTGCCTCTCCTTCCTCCCAAAATAAGATGCCTATAGTTTGTGGTCAAAGTCAAACGTTTCAAAATTTGAGCAACTACTATAGAGAAAAAATGTCGTAATTTACAATCCCAATTCAATATTGTTAAAACCGTTATGAAATACACTTTCATATCATGTGCATCTGGTATTGTAGATGTTGATGATTTACGCCAATATGGTTGGTCAAAATTTAAAAAGTCTGACTTAAAAAAAATATATTATAGGCATCCTATTTTGGGAGGATACTGGAGTATCTTTTTTTTTTCAAGGAGAAAGCGTGCATTCCACGCAGGACAAGTTAGAGAGAAACCCGGGGCTATTTTCGTGCGGTGGCAAGGCGAAATTCCCGAACCCCGTTCCAAAGATGGAGAAAAACAAAATGAAAGGAGGGGATGGCGAAGTCCGACGCAGATACGAGCTCGAAGGCCGCGCGCGCGGATCCACCGAGGAAATTCCCGAAGGAAAGTCGCCGTCGTCTCCCGTCCCGTGAACTCGATCGGATCGACGGATGCGCGCGGATCGGCTGACCGGATCGATCTATTGACGCGCAGGCTCCCTCCGTCGGTCCGTGCACGATTTCCTTTTCCTCACTTGGATCGATCCTACTGCTCCCGTCCAGGTACCGTGCTTGCTTGTCACCCTCGATCGTGATCGCAGGAGAAATTGCTGGGAGAAAGCATGAGCACTACGTTGGCCCGTGGCTTTCCAAGAGGTGCAGCGTGGCCGTTAAGCGTGACGACCGCCGGCGGAATGGCGTGCGCGTTTCCGTGTAGCAGCTTGGCTAGTTGACGCTTGCTCGATCCGTCCCGTGAGCATCCAACCGTATCCGATGGCAATCTTTTTCGAGGCGGGAGCCGGTGCGTGCATTGATAACCGGCTCACGCCGTCGGCGGCGACGTACGTTTAAGCCGGCATTTATGCAACAACGTAATTCATGGACATGGAGTACTCACTCACACTGTAGGAGTACAGCCGTGCCCACTCGAGGCGATAGGGAGCACAGGACGCACCGTGGCCGTGGCCGTGAGCTGTGAGGAATTTCCTTTATTTCGGGACCGGCCGGGAAAAGTTATTCCCCTCGCCCCGCTCTTTACATCGTGGGGGGCGTATGTACTATGTGGTGCAGATGCAAGTAAGCAACCAGTGCTTCTCTGAACATTCGCACCCGGATGCATCAGTGGTCCTTCTCCGCCGCCCACACAAATAATTTCCCGATGAACATACAGTAGCAACAAGTTGGCATACCAAATGAGTATCGCCGCCGCTTTCGCAAAAAAGAAGAAAAATATATCGCCGCCGCTTTCTTTGTACTCACTCCGTTCCAAAATAGATGACATACATCCGATATGTAGATAAATGAAAGTCATCTATTTTAGAACGGAGGGAGTAACAACAGAAGCAATATGATACGTAACTTCCGCTCCTGTGTAAGTATTGTTTCAAAGGTTTTACTTGGAGACAAGAACCCCGTTGCTTGAATGAATATACAATGACGAAAAAGGTGCCGCTAATAACTGGACACGCTGATCGAATGACGCGGCCATGCACGGGAGAGGCACCGCCACCAAATTCATACCGAAAGGGAGGTAAAGCTGAGCAATAATGTACGCGAGAGTAGTAGATAAAGTGTGTTCTCCAATCAGCACGATGAGACGGACACGGCTTGCTCGCTGTCGGCCATTCCCATCACATGGAGCACTACTGCTTTCGCCGTTACCAGGGTGGCACGGGTCCTTTTGCCTGCCTCTCGTAGCTGAAATCGGAGTTCCTCACGCTACCTGTAATGTTTTTCCTTTTCTGTTTTGAGAAAGGCTACCTGTAATGTTTTTTTTTTAAGGGTAACCTGTAATGGCTGAGACATTGGTATGATAGCCCCTGGGAGTTTTGCTACTCGCGAGTCGTATTTGGTCTTGTTGGACTGGCCGGGGGCCTGCGACAAGTCGACTTGGGCCTCGTTTTTCGTTCTTTCCTTGCCGGGCTCTTAGAGGTGAGCAGCACAAATTCCTTTTGTAACTATTGTTAGGAAAGTTTTTTCTTCATCGTGAGATAGTTGGGCTTGGACCTACCTGTACGAATTTTCTTTATTATAACACACTTTTTTTTAGGAAAGCCACCACAACATGGTTTATTGATTAGAAACTAGAAAGATACCCCGCGCGGTGCAGCGAGAACCTTATAAAAAATTATAGTATTAAAGAAAGGATATTGGGCATGAAATGGAAAAAAGATCCCGTATATTTTAATCAATATGAAATGTTCATATACTTAAACGACTAAATATTGATGACGTGGAAATTTGTATGATTAAAATAATTCATATTGTGATTAGCTTTCCTATGTGGATGAATATCATTAATAAATATGTGATTCCATGGATAAGAAAATGTCTCGAATAGTGGATGATGTGGTGATGACATGAATAGTGGATGATATAGATACCTTGCATGTAGAGATAGACTACTTTAATGCTTATTATTGCGGTTTTGTGCATCCGGACACTTTATGTGCTCCACATAGATTTTCTTCATAACCAATTTTAGGGCGTTTTGATTCGTAGGTTTCTGAAACGCAAGAATTGGAAAATATAAGGAATTACAATGATATATGTCCCTTGGAATCTTATAACTTGGTCTTGTTTCAAGGCTGCACATAAAAAAACTATTTTACGAGGGGTTTGCGTGATGCAAAAATTCCTACGGATATAGTGCGAAGTAATGCTTAGAAAACTTATTATAAGATTTAATCCTAATCCTATGAATCAAACAATCAACAAAAATATATATAAGAAATCTAATCCACTAAATCTGTGAAATCCTTTGAAAAAATTAAACCTCACATGGCTTGATTACTGCCACCATTACCGCATGCAATTGTTTACTTTTGTAGGCTTGGTCAGAAATGATAAACATTTCGACATATGTTATTCAAGAGATAAACTCTGGGTGGGGTGGTGGTATTTTTTGCAGGAATAACTACACTTTTTATAAAATTTAGGAAAACCTATGAACATGTAACTATAATTAAAATATCAAAAATTGTATATGTCGAAAACCTAGAGCCATTTCTTAGTCGGTGGAGGTGTACTGGCACGTGACTTAATGCAAGCTTGATTAATTTTCGGTGCTCACATTTACACACACGCACACCCACCCACCCACCCACACACGCACACACACACACACGCACCCACCCACCCACACACGCGCGCGTGATATTTTAAATAATAATTTAGTGAGATTTATGAAGCATGTTACATAACGCATTTGTGTGAATATATGCTTCTGGTCAATGTGGCCGCGTGTATAAGCATATGTGACTTTCATGTGTCAAAAAATGTAATAATAACAGACTAATTTATAATATACAGAAAAAGACGCAACCCAAACTTTCATTGTGTAACGGGTGGTGCCTTTACGTAGCTGATAGGATGCTACATGATCGATTCCACTCTGGAACAATCTCCCAACGGTTGGCTTAAACTCACTCGTCCATTTGGGTCTACACACGAAACGAACTAAGCCAACACGTCCCCGATACTATGTTTTGCTTCCCGTCAAGCTGCAGCTCAACCCCACCTCACCTATCAACTCAATACTCTATATAGTTCCGCAAACTATAGTTTTTTAATGTGACTGTGCGAGTACCAGTATAAATTGTGCTGAAGATTGATAGGGGAGAACACGCAAGCTCGATCAGTGCCGATCCAAACATGTTTTGGGGCATGACAGATTAAAATAAATAGATTTGTACTGAACTTGTAGACTCATTCATGACTAAATTTGGTCGTATTATAATCTTAACGCGTATAATTTTCTATTTATTAGTTTCCACGGGTAAACACATTTGAATGTTGGTGATATTAGTTATATCGTTCTTTATTATACAATTTCATTGTATATCAATAAAAAATATGTCGTGAGAAATTTAAAACGTATGTTGTAAAAAAGTTTCTCCTTGATTTTGTTATATAATAACATAACTAATGTATATGTATATATTTGTATATTTGTCTATGCGTGTGTGTGGTCGAGTCTATTGTAATATCCTTAGTATCATGGCAGAGATCTTTAAAGTGTATTCTGTAATAGTGATTTCTTGTGTATAAACTTTAAGAGTATGAATTTAAAACTAGGTAAATATGTCTTGCAAGTTTGGTTGGCTATGACGTTGAAAATATACATGTACTTTGTACTTGGTATAAAAATAGTATCGATTAGTAATCACGAGATAATCTACATTACGTATGATTTCATTGTCTTATATGCTCCGCTGAAATGTGTTTGGGATCATGTTTTATGCAATGATCTATTTCTCAAATAAAAGGTCAAACATAAAATGAAACATGAAAATCTTGTTAACTTAGATTTTAGTACAACATGTTGAAAGGGTCGTATGACACCTAGATGGGGGGGGGGGGGGGGGGGGGGGTGTGAATAGGTGCTACTCCAATTTTAGTACTTTTTCAAATTAGGCTTGACACCAAAGGTAAATTCTCTAGATATGCAACTACGGTGAAATTACCTATATGACAAACTAGCAACTAAGCAAGGTACACTAAGTAAAAGCTACAAACAAGGATAGAGGTAACCGAAGTGAAAGCACGCGGAGACATGGATGTATTCCCGAGTTCCTCCTTTTTAGGGGAGTACGTCTCGTTGGAGAGGTGTGAGCTACCACAAAGGTCAAACTCAACAGCCACAAAGGCTTCACCTTCTTCTCCGATGAACCGCACCACAAAGGTTTGGTTCACCTTCAACTATCAGAAACCTTCAAGGCGGAGTCCGGAGCCTTTACAACAACGATCCGGGGCACAACCCACAATTGGATTGGGGGCTCCCGAACAGCTACAATCTGTCACAAAGACAACAAGTGAGTACAACAAGGAGCTAGGTTTTACCAATGGAAACCCTAGCAAAGGGGGCCCTCAAGTGAATGAGGGGGAAATGTAAATCGGCTCGGTGAAGATGTAGATCTTGGTCTCCTCCTTCGATTCCCCAACTTTGAGCTTGATTGAGTGGTTGGTGAGGGAGATCTAGGAGGAGGAAGCTTGCATTTAATGGAGGTGTGAGAGTGTAAGAAGCTTAGTCTTCAATGGGGAAGAAGACCCCTTTAAATAGTCCTCCCAATAAATGGCCGTTGGCGTCCAAAGATTCCCGCAGCGGTAGTACCGCCAGGGGCGGCGGTACTACCGCTGCGTCTTGAGATCTTCGCCTGGCTTCGCGTCGAAACGTTGACTTCCTGGCGGTACTACCGTTGGGCCTGGCGGTACCACCGGCCGGTACCGCTGGAGGTACCGCTCGAGCCAACAGAATCACGAAAACGGCGGTACCCGAGCGGTACCGCCAGCAGTAGCTTCCCATGTCGCAGCTCCCGTGCGCTGCAAAAATGCACGTGGCGGTACTACCGCCACGAGGGCCGGTACTACCGCCTGGTACCGCTGGAGGTACCGGAGGTACCAACAGAAGCCGAAAAACGGCGGTACCTCTGGCGGTACCGCCAGCGGTAGCTGCTCCCGTGCACTGCGCAGTGCGCAGGAACTGAGTGCAGCGGTACTACCGCTGCATCCAGCGGTACTAACGCTGCCTGGGAAAAAGCTCCCTACAAAGCTTATTGCGTGCTCGATTTAACGGCGGTCTTCCTGCAATGATCAAAGACACATTAGACTAACTAATTGTGTTGTCAACAAGCACCAAAACCATAACCACAAGGAGATGCTCTTTCACATGTAGAACATCCTCTCGTGAGAGAGACTAAGAGTCTAAGTAAAACTCATGGTTTTTTGGACATAATGGAAAATAGTACAATGGATGGGAGTGGAGATTTCTTGCACCCGAGCTCCAGTGCTCCTGCCAATTCAAAAAAATTAAAAAATATATTTAGAGGTTACAAAAAAATCTGAAAAAAATCATGCTTGTTCTTGATAATATATCCTATATACGTGCAAAATTATAGTGCGAAATAGTTTATATTTCGACCTACACAAAAATAACAAATCTACAGATCTGACTAAAGTTAACAATGCATAGTTTCAAATCTACAAATTTTGTCATTTTTGTGTAGACTACAATATAAAGATTTTTGTTTTGATATTTTGCACGCTTCTAGTATGCAATTGAGAACATGCTTGATTTTGTTTAGATTTTTTTGAAACTTTTAAATATACTTTTCGAATTTTTTAAAGTGGTGGGAGCACTGGAGCTCGGGAGCAAAAACTACTTTCCGAATGCGCTTTGTAATATACTTCAATATTAGAAACATATATACGCCGCACATTGCAGCGGAACCTTAAAGAAATTACAGTATAAAAGAACGGATATTTGGTGCATGGAATAGAAAAAATTCTCGGGGATATGGAGGATTTGATTAGCCACAATATGGAATATCTAAACTTAAATAATATGAAATGTTCTTATATTTAACCGCTAAAAATTGATGATGTGCAAAATTGTATGGCTAATTTTTTATAATGTGAATAGTTTGCATGTATGGATGAATATCATCAATAAATATAATAACATGGATAAACGAAAATGTCTCAAATAGTGGATGATATGGTGATGACATGGATAAATGAATGGCTCAAATAGTGTATGATTGGACATCTTGCATGTAGAGATAGACTAATTTAATACATGTTAGTGGGGTTTTGTCTTATAAGAAGTATATATATAGATAGATAATAGTTGCACCGTTTCCAATTACAACTCTAATACTGACTGGAGGATCATCATGCCACACACCATGTTCTACCTCGTAAAATTTAGCTATTTCGTGAGCTGCCACATTGGCTTCCATAGGGCAATGAGCAAAAGTAGCCCGAGCAAAAATTCGATAAAGAAAAGTACACTCCTCGTATATGACCCCTGCTACTATGAGAGAATTGCCTCCATTTTGCATGACTTCAACCACTTTATTAGAATACACTTTGGGTTAGCCTTAAACATATATTTCCTCCAATCGCTAGATCATATTGATCTAGATGATACCATCTTATACGGCAAAAGGCGTTCTAGCAAGCTAGTTAACCAAAATAAACAAGCTAGATAACCAAATGTGCCCGAGACGCAGAAGATTCGTCACAACATTCAAATCATGTGTGTGTGTGTGGGGTGGGGTGGGGGGGGGGTGGGGTGGGGGTGGGAACAACCACAACTACCTTGCCTTATTCTGCTTGAGGCTTGGCAAACAACGAAGCTCCACCACCAAGAAATAATCTTGATGTAATTCTCAACCTTTATAAATTTCACCGGATCAAAGACACTCTCAAATCGACGAAAGTGAGTCTGGATGTGTGTAGAGCTTATTGCTGCCCGTGAAGCGGGTCTGACCTATGCATATCGTCGCACGACTCTATGCACATCATTGGACGATAGTTCTTTTTTAACCGAACAAATGATTGCTAAAAGTTTCAGGTATTTACTAATCAAGTTTTTTCCGTCATAAAATTATATAGACATCTAAAAAGACAAATCACTGTAGCAACTGTGCTGCAAACGACTACTGCTACGGTGCTTCCGGAGTATTGCACATGCGCTCATAGACCCGTATGTTTGTCCTTTGTTGTAGCCCTAATATATGAAAATTATCAGGTACTCCCACTGTTCCTAAATATAAGAAGTTCTGCCAGTATAAATTGAACTGTTAGAGCGTCTTATGTATTTAGAGACGGAGGAAGTACATGGTAGAGTCTAGAGTGTGCACATACTCGTGGAAAATATTCAGAATGGTTTGAGCCTTGTATGACGTGAATTCCATTTCCTTTTCAAATGAGACCCAATAGAGCCAGGCTAACTTGAAATCTTGTTTCATTTTTTTGCAATAGTATCATGTGGGTATTTCGTTGATTCAGTCTTGCTCTGTCATCTGTTTTGTTTGTACCCTGGACTGGACCTACTGGAGGATTTCCAAACGGCTAAAAGCCTAAAACCCACACGCCCGACCCCAACCTCCCACCTACCTCCCACAAACCCTAGCAATGGCGGCGGCCAACCTCCTCTCCCGCTCCCTCCTCCCCTCGCCCACCCCCAACACCGCCACCCAATCCATCCGCACCAGCCCCGCATCCGTCTCCCTGCGCCGCCGCCACGTCCGCGCGACCCCCCTCCGCGCGTCCCTCTCGACCGCTTCCCCGTCCGTGCGGTCGCCGCCGGCGGCCATGGGGGACGCCCCCAAGCACTGCTTCCAGCGCGGCGCCGACGGGCACCTCTACTGCGAGGGGGTCCGGGTGGAGGACACGATGGCGGCGGCGGAGCGGAGCCCCTTCTACCTGTACAGCAAGCCGCAGGTCGTCCGCAACTTCGCCGCCTACGACAAGGCCCTCCAGGGGCTCCGCTCCATCGTCGGGTACGCCGTGAAAGCCAACAACAACCTCAGCGTGCTGCAGCTCCTGCAGGGGCTCGGGTGCGGCGCCGTCCTTGTCAGCGGCAACGAGCTCCGCCTCGCGCTGCGGGCAGGATTTGACCCCACCAGGTGCGGTTTTCGGATTAGGCGAAATGTCTCATGCATTTGCTATTGCCTTTTTTTTTACAAAAATGGACGGAGTAGAACACATTGTGTTGCATCTGTTACGAGGAGACTATCTTATTTTAATGTTGACCGTGGATGCTAGTGTTTCAGTTTCGTTCATTGTGTACCACAAAGTGCAGATTGTAAAAGGTGCAGATTTCATTTCAGTTAAGCCTCAAGTCAAGTTCGCCACATTTTCGATCATTTAGACCAGTAACCAGAACTAGGGGGTTCAATCATAGCGAATATGATCGGATATCTCTTTTTTCCACTTTTTATCTGATAAGGTGTTGGGAGGATACTAGTGCCAGCAATATATGCAATATTGATACTTGCTGAATTTGGTATGGTAACGAATATTTTAGCACAAAAATCATACACGTCCAATATGCATCAATAGTTGTGAGAGTTTTTCGGGCGTCTGATGCACACAGCACGGGTAAATAGTAGACAGGTTGAACTTGTGATATTAGGAAAAATGAGCTCATTCTGTTTTGTGCAACCTGCCAAAACATAGATAATATCAAATATGGTTGAATTGAATCGAAACTGTATCTGGTACCATAGTGGATGGATATTTGAAAAACTACTCCAATCAGTTGAGTCTTTCATTTCGTTATCCGGTCGCTAAGTGTCTGAACCGAATGGACCCTTAACCAGAAGTGCATTGCTACTAAGACAGCATCGGTCCTTTTAGTTTGAAGAAAAGGTGTACCCAGTGCCGAAAGCTCCCACACATTGTGGGGTCTGGGGAAGGGAATTTCTAGGCATGCCTTTCCCTTGACTTTATCCAAAGAGGCTGATTCGAACCCAGGACCTCCAGGACACAAGTGGAGATACTCTAACACTGTGCCGGCCCGCCCGTCATTGGTCCTTTAAATTTGGAGCAAAATTTTGTTTAGTTTGCCAGCGCACATAGGGTAGGGATACTTGTATGTCAAGGAAATTCTGTTGTGGTTCTTATAGCCGAGTATATTTATTTTTCGCGGTTTAGATTGTTGTCCATACTTGCATGGTTCTGCAAGTGCCAATATCCTGTGTAGCAGTTTAAAGTAATTGTATTAGATCTGGAAGTCTGAAATACATATATAAAGGCATGCATATGTGTTGAAGATAACTTGTTAGTGTTATACTATTACTATTACTATAAGCCTTCTATGGATGTTTTGAAGACAGCAATCTGTAGTTAATCCGAAATCTAAGACAATTGGTTTTCTATGTGAAAAAGTGCAGAATCATTATGTTTGGCAAAGTCGGCATGGAACTTCGAATTATGCCTGTGAGATGATTTGAAATGTGTAAGAGTGGAAGAGTTACTTTAGTGGGTCAATGTGACATTTCCTGAGTTCTCAACTTTAAATCTGGCATTTTTATTTCTAGATGAATTATCGAAAGAGATATCATCTTGTTTTTACCCTCATAACCATCAGCTAGTAAAACCTTGTTTTTCCAGCTCAGATCTTAGACAAGAAGAATGAAGTATGAATCGACTAATTGTGGAGCTAATCTTATAGCAGGGATCAAAGTTGGCATGTTAGTTCATGGGGTCCATGACAAGAGTTTTGACAAGTTTCTGTTCGAACCAGCATGGCAGTTATGTAGGGAAACTCTGGCAAAAGCAGGGGTGACCAAGTTGTCATCAATTTTACTAAGCAACATATAGGGTAGAATTAGGTTATAAACATACTCTGTTTATTTAACATTCCACCTTACAAGAGTTGATAGTTCAGGGTTTATGGTCTGATAGTTAGTATTTGTATTGGACAGAACCTACATTGCGACAATCCATGATGAAATCCGACGATAAAAACATGCTTTTCAAGTTAATTGGTCTTACTTTGTGAACCCATTATCTGCAACAATTAGTTGTGCTTCAGTTGATGAGAAATTTTCCTACAGGAAGGAAACTAACTTGAGTTTGCATTTTCAAGATCAGGTGCATATTTAATGGAAACGGAAAGACATTGGAAGATCTTGTTTTAGCTGCAGAGAGTGGAGTATTTGTAAATATAGACAGTGAATTTGATTTGGAGAATATCGTCACTGCTGCAAGAGTCGCAGGAAAGAAAGTGCCTGTTTTGCTCAGAATTAATCCGGATGTGGATCCACAGGTACAATTGTCCCTCCTTTCAAAGCAGATTATTTATTTGATTATGGACTCCAAGCCCCCTTTTGTTTACTTGGTTACTATTTGTTGATCTTTACGTGTGTGTGTGTTCTTGTGTGTGTGTTATTGTTAGAAGAGATGTCTACAACTTTATGTCAATTTCTTAAATGGGATGCAAGCCAGCACTCTGCTATTTGTGCCATCATCTTGAGGATCTTTCTCTTACTGGACTAAATTTACCTTCTTTAAAATTGCGTCGAAGCATTTTCATTCTATTGCAATAAATCATGTGAAAACAAAACTTTTAAGATTCGTTGCGTTCTTCACATGGTACATGAAATTTTCTTGTCATGGAGCAATGTTCTGATTGCACTTATGTTCTTGTCGTCAGGTTCATCCCTATGTTGCCACTGGAAACAAAACATCCAAATTTGGGATCCGTAATGAAAAATTGCAATGGTTCTTAGACTCTATCAAGTCATACTCAAATGATATCAAACTGGTGGGTGTTCATTGCCATCTTGGCTCTACTATTACAAAGGTAATGTCTTACACTGTTTGATAATAACCGTTTCTGTAGTTACTTATAATTTTGAGCATTTGTGGTACTAAGCTTGCGCAAGGTGGTAAATTGTATTTTTGTATGCGGTGACATCATCTTGTCTGAGGCCAACAGACACTCTTGAGTGCACACTTGTTGTCACTACGGGACAACCACCATTTTGCATTGCTTAACATTAGATGTGTCCCTTTATGAAATGATTACTTTGTTCTGAATAAGCTAACGTACTCGTACTGTTCTGAGCTAAAATATCAGTGATTCTGGTGTAGAATATTGTTACTCGCTATGCCAAAGTTGTGACGTCTAGAATAGAGTGTGGTCCGTACACACTACTTCTAGTGCACTATTGTGTACATTGCAGACCAAGCATTTTATTTTCTGCGTTTGTTTATTACAACGAGTAATCCACTTTTTGGATGCTTTAAAACATGTGCAAGTAAGCTGCAGTTATTAGAAGCTGCAAAAATATGCATTTTTTCGAATGTAGTTCAATCTTGCATGAGTCATTGTCACCATTTAGTGGAGATTCTATATATTCATGGTAAGAAAGACTTCGTTTTAGTCGTTTGCTTAAGAATTACAGGAATTCCTATCTGATGGTACCATACTCAAAAGTATTATTAATATAACAATAGAGTACGATGATCTTAACTCTAGCAGATTCCTTAAAAACCCATTCTTATAATAATGGTTTAAAGGAAGATCTGTATAATTTTTCTGGGTGTTTAGAGAAGGCTACTTGTACAGATTACTTATAATGCACGAGCAAAGATGGTGCCAAATATCATAAGCACAGAGTATTGCAAGCTCATATCGTAGTAGTCACATGGCCCTGATTGGGGCACCACTAGGAGGGAGGCGCTCAACCTGGTGAACACATCTTGCTGACTGCTTACGACACTCCTGAATCAGACTGCAACATCCTGTGAGTGATTTGAGTGTCCAGTTTTAGGGTGTCTTCACATTGACGTACTCCTCAATGCGACTCCAGTAGTTGGAACTGGATTGATCATTCCCTATGACCGCATCAAGCGTGACACTCTCCCCAAGCCACAAGCATGTCCACATCCTCATCTACACTGTGATTGTTGGATCTTGTTCTTTCCTTTCTTGACGCTGGAACTGGACCATCAACGACACCCTCTTCTTCTCCTTCAAATTGTTCAAATGGCAGGTTGACGCCACATATCGTCACAGATTCATCCATCATGTTCATGAAAGGATTTCACACTTACGTAGATGATTGACAATTCACAAGAGCACCAATCAATTTTCCACACCAATTGCAGCGAATTCTATCAAATTTGCATGCCCAATACTGCTGCAACTACCATAGAACTAAAGAAATTAACAGAAAGAAAAGAAAAAAAAGAGCTTACCTTGGTGGCATTTTGCCGAGACGAAAAGAAAGGAAGAAAAGAGCTACCGTGGTGGAATTTGTGCGAACACTCATGAGCGTCGGCTATGCCGCTGAACCGGCGTTGAAGATGATGGTGGCCAGCTACGGAGCTTGAAGGGTGCAGGGAGTTGTGCAGGATGGGTAGGAGCCGGCCAGCTGCGTTTTCTTCTTGCTCCGTGGCCGGGTGGTCTTGCTCCATACAACCTTGAACAGTTCGGCGTCATGCGCGGAATGAGGGTGGGGAGGCCGGAGCTGCTGGCTGAGATTCCTGTGATGAATCCGGTAGGCTGGAGGTTCTACTCCACGGCATATGGGGGATGGAGGGATCCAGCTGCCGGGATGGTGTGCTGGCCCTCTCGGTGGTGCGGCGTGCAGGAGGGAGCAGTAGACGGAGGTCCTCCATTGCGGCGCAACGGTGATGCAGAAGGCCAGCCGGAGGGAGAGGAGACGAGAGGAGTGCTGCAATGGCCTTAGGCGTCGCAGGCTGTGGCGCCAGAGTTTTTTTCCCCTTCGCGCTAAGGCGCTTTATCGAAAGGATACAGATGGTGTTGGTACTCAAATATACAGACTAAGAGGGGTGGTTTTAGGGTGTTGCGTATTTTTTGTAAGGATGCAAAATGCTATAAGGAACCTGCTAGAGTGGGTGTTTCCTGTATGATGACAGTTTTGAAGGAATGAGAGTGTTTTAAGGAATCAGCTAGAGTTGCTCTTATGCTGACCATGTCTGATTTTTGGCATGACAATGAACTAAATGCATTCTGGCTGGCCTAGGTTTCTTATAAGATGGCAGGAGTGCTGCCTTTTCATTAGGAGAAAAAAGAGGTGTATATAGTAGACGGTCTCGTTTGGAAGGGGAAGGAGAGCCTAGAACCCCAAAAGAAAAGTCTACTACTCAATTACAGAGTTATTCCGTGTGCGTGTCATGGCCATACGTAGCTTGACATATCTTCTTGTGCCTGACGTGATACAAGCAACTACTCTTTTCAGTTGAACTTCCAGTATGTTCTTGTTTCTGTTCATCTTATAATGTTTCCCTGTTTATATAGGTCCTGGGGCTCGTGTTAAAGTTGTTACCTTTTAAAGAATTGAACTTAAAGTAAGTAGCTTGTGAATGTGACTCTGAAGCAAGTTGTGACTTCCTTTTGTTTAGGTCGATATATTTAGAGATGCTGCAGCTCTTATGGTGAACTTTGTGGATGAAATTCGGTCCCAAGGTTTTGAGTTGGAATACCTGAATATCGGAGGGGGCTTGGGGATAGACTACCACCACACAGATGCAGTCTTGCCTACACCTATGGATCTTATCAACACTGTGAGCTCAGTATCCAAATTATGTCTATGATTCTTCTCTTTGTAGGCACAAATGCTTTCTTGTTTCTTCATATAGAGCTCATTCTGCTTATGGTGTGTTAAATTGGTAGGTGCGAGAATTGGTCCTCTCACGGGATCTTACTCTCATCATCGAACCTGGAAGATCCCTGATTGCTAATACTTGCTGCTTCGTCAACAAGGTCACTGGTGTAAAATCTAATGGTACAAAGAATTTCATTGTAGTTGATGGCAGCATGGCAGAGCTCATCAGGCCTAGTCTATATGGCGCATATCAGGTTTGTCTAGTATATTATTTCCTTGTCTCTTTTGTAATCCTTGTGCATAAATGAACACCAAATCTGCAGCCGCAGTTATTTGACCTTTCATTATTGTTATGCACCCATTGATCATAATTCCTGTGTTGCAGCATATCGAACTAGTTTCTCCTCCCTCTCCAGATGCAAAAGTAGCAACCTTTGATATTGTTGGGCCAGTTTGTGAATCTGCTGATTTCCTTGGCAAAGATAGGGAGCTTCCAACACCTGACAAGGTTTGACAAGCCATCTACAATGTTTTTCTTTCTGACAAGGTTTGGCAAAGATAGATTAGCCCATGTCTACACCCTTCTAACATTGCTATTGTAGGGAGCTGGTTTGGTTGTCCACGATGCAGGAGCCTACTGCATGAGTATGGCTTCGACCTACAACCTGAAGCTGAGACCAGCCGAGTATTGGGTATGAACTATTGCCTATTGCTCCGGTCGATGCAGTTCCCCCTTGTACTTTGCTGAAATCAGTAAGTTATGGTTTTGCTCTGCAGGTAGATGATGACGGGTCCATTGTCAAGATTAGGCATGGGGAAACATTTGACGACTACATGAAGTTCTTCGATGGTCTCTCTGCCTAGCTCCTTCCTTTGATGACCATCTCGAGGGAGATCACTCTACTCATGTGGCTGTAGCCGAACGTGAATGCATAAGGTGATACAAATTGTTGTAGCACGATTCTGGTTTGCCTTGTTACTAGAGCGATGGCGTAGTGAGCAGGGTCCAAGTGTTGCACAAGGAATTGACTTTGGGAGGAATTCTTGAATAAATGTTTACTCTGAAAATTGAGTAAACGATTTCCAAACGGCAATTCTTGTTTCAACTGCAACTCATGTTTTAACTGTGTTGTCTCCACTGCACCTTGTGATTTTAACTGTCAGTTCATGTGCCAACCGCATCGTGTATTAACTGTAACCTGTGTCTCGGTTATATCTTCTCAACTGCAGTTGAGAAAAATATTTAATAGACATTTATAGGATAACATGCACTAGTTAGGACAAGGCCTAACTTTAGAGCCAAATATATTATAACATAAAGATGGAATAACTGTTACAAATTCAATTAAACGGGTAAAAAACTAATTTCCGTTGAAGTAGTTCTTTTTGCATTCCACAATGTATAACAGATGGTTGCAAGATTCTCTGTCCATGTGTAAATTGTGCAAACCAGGGGACACAAACTTGTGTGGAAGTTAAAAAACCCATTTGAGATGTCAAGGTATCCTACAAGGATATACACCATGGATCTGCCGTGGAGAGATTCCATTTTCTCTTTTTTTTAATTCTTGGCTGTGTGTATCCTTGTTGGCGCAGAGGCTAGGTGTAATTAATATCTTTGCGATATTAATATATTCCCTAAAAAAAAGATCTGGCGTTGCATGCTACAAACGCTGCATCATTTAAATATCCATATACCCATTCCAAGACAGGGTGACTTTAGAAGATCGGAGAGAAATTGTACTAGTGATGTGAAACAGAAACTGACATGACTTTAGAAGATTGGAGAGAAATTATACTAGTGATGTGACACAGAAACTGGCATTTCATCAACAGGACTTCTTTTCTAGTGACATTGCCTTCTCATGTGCAGAGATCGCCATGGTTGGCGGACGATCCATATCTCTCCCACCCCAAGCCTTTTCTCGTCGAAGCCTTGAGAGCAAATTGTTTGCAAATTAGTTCTTCAGCATAGTTTGAACTTTGAAGTCTTGGGTGTGTTGTCTGTGTGCTGAGTTTATACATAAAAAAGATGGCCTTTTTCTTGTTAACCTTCTGTAAACTGTAAAGCGTGAATGTTTGTTTGGAAATTCGGAAACTTCAGACCTCTACAGGAAATAAATCAGAACTTATGTTTCTTTATAGAAAATTTTAGTTCCCTTAAGCCAATTTAAAGATGGAAGCTTTGACTGATGCACATAGGTATCATTTCTTTTATATTTTGCAATCTTAGTTGATAACCAAGATAAAAGCTACTGATTGACGCTCATTATTTGTAGAGAGGGAAAAGCATATCATGGAGAGTGAACTGAAGCCTGATCAGTTGCATGTGGCAGTTACGGTTGTAGTACATAGTACAGGGTACAAAGTCTTGCAGCCTTTTGAACAGAATTCATGCACGATGGGGCAATGCAGGCGTAACAGAAAGATATGCTGCCGCAATTCGAAATCCGAGGGAACTATCTTCTTCCCAAGATGGCTATAAATTTGTCTAGAGCCGCAGAACTGCACCTTCACGTCTCCAATGCAGGGTAGCATCTGAATAGATAGATAGTTCTGTTGTAGCCAGTTTTGGGTGCTTGCCAGGCACTGAAAGTGAGAGTTGGAGGAAAACAAACTGGTTCTGAAAGATGAATAATGTCTTGTCCCTGACCAGCTTGTTTTCCTCCAATATCTCACCTTCGGTTTATTGCCGGGCGTCAGACAACGGACAGATTGGTTTAGCTAGAAATAGATCTGGTTAACTAGAAATAGAGATATGCATGGGCCGCTCAAAGTGAGGATAAGAGGGAACTGAATCATCTATGGGAAAGATAGAATGATGGTTCAGTTTCTTCTAACATCTCACCTTGACTGGTCCATTTGGGAAGTATACAAAGATAAGTACATTAGGTAGAGACGCAGGGCAGTCACCCAACGTGAGAATTGGAGGAAATCAAACTGAGGCAGATATAAACTGGTGTAAGTTTCTCAAAAACCAGACCTCTCTTGTCACAAAGCCTCAAGAAACCACACATGTAGGAGTGCATTTCACAAAAAACACACTTCATGTGACAGAATATTTCTCCAAGCCACACTTTGTAAGTTACCACAAGTGTGGTCTTGTGAAACATTTTGTCGGAAGATGTGTGGATTTGTAAATACACTCCTCGAGTGTAGGGTTATGAACTTATGATGGTTTTGATAAAGAAGGTGTGTGGTTTTGATAAAGAAGGTGTATGGTCTAGTTTGGTTTCCTCCAATATCTTACCTTGGCCGAATTGCTTGACCCTGAGTTAACTGACGGGATCTCCAACAGATGCAGTCTTGTCAAAAGCTTAAGACATGAAGCTAAGCACCTTGTCTTAAGCTTTTGACAAAATGTTTCACGAGACCAACTCATGATCCATGCCTAGAAAAGACCGGACATCATTGTTGAATTGCTGTTCATTGGAATTTTGCATGAGTTCCTGGATGTCAAATGACACCTGTTGATATCCTTGAAAAAATGACATCTGTTGATTCTCTCACCGTATTCAGTCCATTAGCAGTCAGTACGATAAGATCAAGATTTCTGGTCTAGTTTAACTGTCGGTTTGTTCCGCTTACTAACGAAACCTGACAGATTTACTTCGAAGTACGGTATACAAGTGGACCGCTGGCCCCATATGAAATCCGTTCATTTTCCTTCGGTCGGCGCCGCTGCTCCGCCGCCTTGTCTGTAGATCACGAATGCACGGAAGAAAATCCTATGAGACCAGGTTTATCTTCTCACCAGGCTAGACCCATCTCAAAAGCTGACACCTGTTCTGTGCGAATTACAAAGCAACTTGAATATTTTCTTCCCCACGAGCTTTCGCTGCTTCCTCCAGTTTCAGACGAGCGAAAGGTCCGAGACCCCGCTGCACCTTACCAACCCGGGACGAGGTACGATTGTCCACGGCTGCAGGGCCAGGAAACACAGCTTGCTCCTCGTGTGTGAAAATTGTGGAGTGGGAGCGTGCTATACCAATAGGGATGAGGAGATTACTTGTAGTAGATGGGAGTGGATTTGGTAAATCGTCAGGCTTAATCAAGAAGGATGGAGGGAGTCAGGGAGCGTCGGGTTGTTGGTCATCTGGGTAAACGCACAGAGCATATTAATTAATTTTCACTACTGCCCTCACATCCAGAAGAAGATGCACGCCTGTCCGGCCGGCCGGCCGGCCGTCGGCTCGCCGCTCATGTCGGCCTCACCGGCGTTTGCGCGATCGCGCTGGCATGTAGCTCTACGGCCAGGAAGGACATGTATCTTCGGCCGCATCGTCGCGCTGACTCTCTTCCGAGCACTCTAGCCCCAAGATTGGTTAGACAAAGATGAAATAGGATTTGGTACAGGCGTTCTCGGGAAGAAGGTAGCACCGAGTTAGTCGGAGATTTCTGTAGCACACGTGTCATCTGTTTAGGTGGGTCTAGCATGATGAGTAAATAGACCTGGTCTCATAGGATTTTCTTCCCGAATGCACGCCGACGCAGCAGTTACTGTCGAAACTTTACAAGCCACAAGCTACTAAGCCTCCTCTTATCCGTAACTGTCGAGCTCACTGCCGAAGGTACGCCGGCCGACGGAGTAGTTCCTTTCGAAAAAAGATTGCGAATTTGCGATCGATCAAAAGCAGGGGCAGCGACAACGGGAAACGGCGCCGGGTAAACGCCAGGCGCAGCCGGCCGGCCGGCCTCGTGGTTCCCATTCACATGGCTGCAGTGAAAGGCGTCGGCGGACGCTCGTGGACGTCGCTGTTAAGCTCGCAGGAAATCACCGGTCAGAATGGGCGCAGATTGCTTGCCAGGCAATTAGACACACGACTGATTCAGGGCGATGCTAGCGAGAGACGAAGACATGCACGCACAGTACTGATTAAACAGCTGAATATTTACATGAACTGATTAAGTACATTCTTTTCTTCTACTAGTAGTTTTTTCTTCCTGCTGCTTTTCTTCTAGTATTGCTACTACTCTACAGCACCCCAGATAGAGAGGGAGGGAGGAAAAGAAGAGATCGTGGGCATCGATACCCTAGTAGTTGAGAAAGTTCAGAGTTGCCGGGGAGGTAGGAAGCCATGCGTATATCTCAGCAGCTTCTCATATCCCACACCCAGCGATTTCCCCCCAAAACAGAAGAGAGTATGTGCGACGAAACGCCGTCCCGCTTCGTCATCCGATGATCTCGTCCGGCACGGCCATGAACCTCGTCCGCTTCTGCAAGAAAAACAGCAAGAGGATGTTAACACCATGAACTTCTGAAAATAAAAACGTTCTCCTTTCTCTCCGATCGATTCTGTGATAGAATTCTGTGGCATCTCGCAAGGTTTGACAATCGATCGAGCGCTTTCTCTGAAAGCCAAGCGTTGGGGAGCACTATGAACTCACTTTCTTCGTCTCGTACAGTACCAAAAAGGAAAAAGCAACGGGGTGCTCATGATTGTTGCCCGGAGTCGGGACTAATCTAACAACCACTTGGCCTAACGACTTCCGCGAGTATTACCAATAGCTTAAGTTTGGTCAGCATGACTAAATAAGAGCCAACCAATTGCAAATTCATGGCTCTGTTTGAACTAGGGTTACTTCAAAACTACGACACTCTTGTGCTCATTCTTATCCTCTTTGTCTCCCTCCTAAAACACTGTAGCTGAGAGCTCTTGTGCGGTGCTCGGGCCGATCCGAGGCCTCTCTCGCCGGCGCTGCCGGCCGGAGATGGCTGAGGGGAGGCCCTGGTCGTCGTCCTGTGCATAGTAGGTGTAGAGTTGCTGGCTGCTTGCCGGGTAGGGGCGTTCTGCCCGTAGATGTGAGCGGAGCTCTGGGTCAACGCGGCCAGACTTGGAGTTTCGGGTTCTTCTTCTTCTTGCCTTCTTTGCTTCTATGGTTGAAGCTAGGAGGGGAGGAGAGGGACAACACTCTTCTGAATAAGTTGGTGGCTCGCAGCCACTGCGCGGTGTGCTGCTCTCGATCTGCTTCGAAGATCCCTCCGGCCGGCCTTGGTGGCGAGGGGAGGAGATGGAAGGGCGAGTTGGGGGCTGCTACGCGTGGTGAGGGGCAGGATGCATCAGTTGGCGACGGGCACCTTCCTCTGGCCGGCCGTGGTGGCGGGGGGAGGAGGACGCTCGGGTTCTGCCGTTTTGCATCTGTGCCGGTTCTTTGGTTCTGCAGGTGGGGTTCTTCTTCTTCGGAGGTGCTGCTTCGGCTGGCCTTGGTGGCGAGGGGAGCGGCGTCTGCCGGAGCTTGGGTGTTGCGGCTGGTGGACCTGGACGGTGTTGCGTCGGCTGGAAGAAGGGTGGAGTTGGGGAGAGGTTGCTGTGGCCGTGTTCGTTCAGCTAGCTCAGATTCCGTCGCGCGGCGGCGGATGGTTCTTGCGGCCGTCTACTACATGTGGTGGCGCCTCTTCTCCGGCGGCTGGTGGTACGGCGACGTCGACGGCGTCTAGGTTTCTTGGGAGAGTGGTGGTGGGTCTGTTTGTGTTCTTCCCAGGAGGCTCGGGGTGCTTTGTGCTAATTGCAAGGTTCCTTTGTTGTTTCTTTTCTTTGTTGGATCTCTCTGTAATTTGTACTCTGCTTCCTGATATATGAATCAGACCCTTTTCAAAAAAAAAAAAACTACGACACTTATTAAGAATCGAAGAGAGTATCTACTATACCTTCCAAATGGAGACACGTAGGTGACGAAATCGACTATACTATTCACGGATCGTTTATCACCAGTACTGTTTTCTGTACTACTGGCGTGGTTAGTGCACTAAACAAACAAGCCCCGGAAGGCCGGAATCTTTTCTGCACATGATACCAGCACGTCCTGGCTCGTTTGATGTGGCGCAGCCTAACCACATCACCTACCGCCACGACGCCAACTGAACCGGAATTGACTTGACCTGGCAGGCTCATCCTCGATCTGCTTAGGCTTGGATCGGATTAAGCTAAGCTAACCATATCGGCTAGAGAACAACCTCACATGGCTGCCGGGACACCTGCCGTGCTCTGTGAAGCCACGGGGTACAGACGAGATGCGCTCCGATCCGGTGGAAGTGGAGCGAATGATGGGACGGATGGACAGGGAAGAAGAAGAAGCTTCAACCAGCTGTTGCCACGGATCATTCACACCCCAAATTAAGCTAAGAACAGAGAGCCCGTCTGGGAGAAATATCTGTGGAGTACTGGAGCATGATCCATTTCTGCTGGTGATTTTGTTTCCTTGTTAAGAAAGAGAGGAATCTGGACATGGACTCGGCGCATTGCTGCTACTTGTGGTGTTCATGGCCTGCTTGTTCTTGGTAGGTTGTGTGAACACTTGGGTGCAGCGTTTTCTGTTGGAGGAGGGGCGGAATTTGGCTACACCATGTCGGATCAGATCCGGTGGTGGACTGACTGGTGATTTGGATTTCGGCGTGAGCGTGATGGCAGCGGTGTATATACTACCGGCGGCTTATTACAGCATGTACTCCCTCCGTTCACAAAAGGATGTCTCAACCAACTCCAAATTTAGATGTATCTAGACATAATTTAGTGTGTAGATATATCCAAATTTCAAGTTAGTTGAGACATCCTTTTGTGAACGGAGGAAGTAAAAGACGTCCTTATCGGCTGAGCCTAATCGGGCTAGGCAGAGCTCGGGAGTTCGTTAGCATGGTGCCAAATTATCATCATCTCAGCAACGAGTTTGGAAACAAATAATAATGCAGTAGAGTAAGATGGCAAGAAAGGTCACGGGGTGGGAAGAAGATGCTCACCTCTTTCTTCATGGCCGCTGTCTTGTTGCTGCTGCACAGCGCGGAGACCGGCGGCGCAGGCCGCGCGGGCGCGGGGGCGGCGCCCTGGTCCCTGGCGACGCAGAGCTGCATGATCCTCTCGGCGGCCTCGGCGGGGTCCCTGCTCTCCTTCATCAGCCGCGCCACCTCCGCCTTGGGCAGCCGCATCCGCAGCCGCACGGCGCCGTCCGCGCCGGCCTCCACGGACGACGTCCGTCCCATCGACTCGCCCATCTTGCACGCCCGGCCGGAGGAGGGCATCAGGGACGCCACGTCCGACACGGTGCGCCGCGACAGCATCAGGCTCTCCAGCCGCTCCCTGGCGCCCACGTGGAGCGCGCCGGACCACGTCTTGCGCGGCGCGCGCAGGTCGTCCTCGTCGCACCGCGGGAGCTGGACGAGGAAGTAGAGCTTCCCTGGCTTGAGCGCGGCGTCGCGGTCGAGCGGGCGCGCGCGGACGCCGAGCCGCCGCACCTCGTCGGCCTCCAGGAGCTGGTGGCCCGGGTGGCCGCGCAGCGCCGCGCCGGCCGCCGCGGGCGTCTTGTACCGGAACGTGGCGCCGTCCACCGTCATCACCTTCGCCACGCGCCGCTTGCCGGCCAGTGCGTTCCCCATGGCAGTGTCGCCCGTCTAGCCTGGCTGCCTAACTAGCTTAGCTTCTCACGATGCCCGCGCGCTCGCAGGGGGTGTGATATGGTTAGCTACCGTACGTGAGAGCTTGGAGGAGCGAGCGAGAGGGATACAGAGCCGGGACCTATAAAGGTTGCCCGAAGCGCCTCCGAGTCAAGTAGATGTAGATCTCTACTATTCTGTTGATTTGATTTCTACTGTTATACTACGACTGATGTAAAGGAAGATACAGTGTTCCCATGTTTTTTTCCTTCAGTTTTGTTTTCCAGAATACACACGCATGCTCATTTAATTTGTAGGGTGTTCCCATGCTTTAGTTAAAGATCTAATGTCGTTGTACGCAGCAAAATAGGAACACCTTTTTGTACACTTCTCTTTGTCTTTAAATAAAACTTTGGGCGTGCATTTTTATTTTATTTTCGGGGCAGAGCATGCAACCTTTTTCGTGTGATCGATGTATGGATCACGCTACTTTTTTTCTCTCTTTAAGCACGTCGAAATGCGAATGGTAACAAACCACTGAGGCAATATGCATGATTCATGTGTACGCTGAACCACGACTGGATTATATTATAAATGCGAATGGTAACAAACCACTGATGCAATATGCATGATTCATGTGTACGCTGAATCACGACTGGATTATATTATAGTAGCGAACAATACATGACAAAGATACATGGGCTGACTACATCGATTACAAAATAAAATCTAAAAGAAATGAGCAAAATTTTCAGATCTTCAAACTATTTCTTCTTCCTTGACACGATCTTGTACTTCTGAATGCAGTCATATAACGCCAACCATATCAAACCACACACACCTGTGAATACCAACCAGGGTTCTCCAATAATTTTAATTTTGAACCGCAGCCAAGGCTACATGCGTGCACACAACCATTAAAATAATCAACCAATATCGGCAAGAGTACCAAAACTGATATTTCAGGGAATAAGAACCGAACAACCTGCTCGACGTCACTGGGAGCCGAGAGTACGAATCACGGCCCCCTAATTCTTGGAGATGTGCCTGCTTCCCCTGCTATGGTACGTGCCACGACACAGGTCGCATAATATGAAATAATGCGATCCTTCGCCTGTCGCCGGCCATGGATTACCTAGTGTACCCGTGGTCCCGTGCGGTCATGACGGTGTTTCCCTGAACATCACCTCGCCGACCATGATCCCGTCGCGCATCATGCTCTCCATGGTGTCCGGATCCTTGACATCGATGACCTGCTCCTGTCGCACATCCCTCCTCGGTCATCAGGCATTGCCCGTCCCACTCCATCATCCACATGCAGATGTCTTGGAGACGGCGTGCGACCATGAACTAGATGTGGGGAGCCAACGATCGATGTGTTGACGATCATGTTGAGCCTTGCCCGGCGTGCCGCCCATGTACTGCACGACCCCGTGCCGCGGAATCCTTGGCAGTGAAGTGTCGCAGGTAGACGTTGGTGCGTCGGGCCGGGCCTAACAAATCCCATGGTCGAAATCCTAGGCCCATGCCCACCCGACCTTCGGTCCTATATTTCAGGCCCAGGCCCAGCCCATGACTACAAAATCCCATCGGGCCTCTTCCTTAAAATGCCAATATGCAAAGCCCAGACCAGGCCCATCTGACCTTCGGGCTGAAATCTCAGGCCCGGCCCGTGGACAAGCCCAGGCCCTGGAATTTTGGACCGGGCCGAGCCGTCTGGGTCGGGCTTCCCATTGCCATATATAATGGCGACCAACCATTGCAGTGGAACATCTCCACATATATGAATTAGGGTTCGTGTGGCAGCGGTGTTGAGGCACGCTCCCTTGTCCTCCGATGGCATGCCAGATGTCTTTTTCGTTGCGCGCGTAAGTTTAGAACCGACCAGTTGCATGCATGGACCATTGCCAGAGGAGAGGAGGCAGGTCAGCACATGGACCAACGACAATGACGGTAACGGGACAGGCATGCATGGAGTAGAGGATCCTCGGGTGCAAGGCGGCAATCCTTGCAAAAGCTGAATCAGAAAAGTAGGATGCCTCCGACCCAATTTTGCTGAAATTTTGAAATCCAAATGGATAATCTTTCGTTAGTCTCTCTTGCCGCCTCGAAAGTTTGGTTGGCCCATGTATCTAGAGTCAAGAATAGTCTCGAAGGCAACGGCTGGCCTAGCAGACCTAATTGATTGACCTGGTCCTCCCTCTGGTTTTCCTCTTCCAACCCCGAGCCTTCTCCCCTGTCTTACACCAAGCATCAAACTTCGACCAAAACGACACTATTTTCCGAACGTGCGACCGGCCTTTTCCTTCCTTGCTTGTTTTTAACGTCACCCCCTTTCTTTCCTTGAATGTAGCATCACCACCACCGCCGCCACCAAGACTGTTGATGCTGCCGAGGGCGAGCCACTCGTAAGGATTGATCTTTTCATTCGCTTATGTTCCCTTTCTTTCTTCTGTTTCTTCTCACTCAACTCAAGTCGCGTCTTTGAACACATGACCGGCAAGAGGGCCTTCTCCAGCGGGGCTGTCGGCAAGAACAACACCAATGGAGGGCGGGAACGACAAGCCGGATGTGCTCGCGTAATGACGCGTTCCTCTTTGCGCTAACATCTGTGGTTGGTCCCGTCATAAAGAACGCTTGGCATCCAAACTTACTTTGGTTGAGGGGCAAATTAAAATAAATATTTGTACTAAAATTTTATACTTATTTGTGATTTAATTTAGTCATATTAAAATCTTAACGGCTAAAGTTTTCTATCTATTAGTTTCCATAGTTAATCACATTTGAATGCTGCTAATTAATATTAGTTGTGTAATTCTTTATTATACAATTGCAATGTATATTAGTAATTTTGTTGTGATAAATTTAAACCGTATGTTGTAAAAAAGATTATCCTTGAATTGTTTTCAATAACAACATAACTATTATATGTATATTTATATATTTGTATATGTATATGCGCGCGTGTGGGCGAGTCTATTTTAATATCCTTAGTATCATGGTAGAGATGTTTAAAGTCTACGTCCAAATAAATAGATATAGTAATAGTGTTTTCTCGTGTATGATCAGGTAAGCACATTTACATAAACTTATAGAGTATAAATTTAAACATCAGTTAATGTGTCTTCAAGTTTGGTTTGCTAAGAAAATGAAAATATGTTTTGTACTTGATATTGAAATAGTATTAATCGTAATCACCGGATATTCTATTTTACATATGATTCATTATCTTATATGCTCGTGTGCAATGTGTTGGCATCTTATATTTAACGATCTATATCTCAAATAAAAAGTCAAACACAAAATTAATCAAATTTGAGCACCCTTTGGTTAATTTTGAGCGTATGTTGGTGCAAATACAACTATGGAATTAGCTGGAATGAAATAATAAAGTAATTCAAATTTGGCATGATGAACTGCTGCTATGGACCCTAACACGACAGTAGTACCTCACCACGTCTCGTCTAGCACGGATTCTTAAACAGAACCAAACAATTAGGGAAAAAAATGCGCTGAAAGGTATTTGACATGGCATTAAAGATATGAGCTTTTCCATTTTTAGTGAAAAATGGAGTACTACTTCTATATTAGGTGTTTAGTGACTTAACTTTGAGCAACAAATTGACAAATAATACAATATAAGACATTTGTCATAAATTTTATTCCATTAGAAACTACTCCCTCCGTTCCGAATTAGTTGACACACATTTGTGTAAACACGTATGTATTTAGACAATGCAACACGTCTAATACATCCGTATTCAGACATTTATGCGTCAACTAATTCGGAAAGGACGGAGTAATTTTTCTTACAAATTTGAACGATACGACTCTTGTACAGTACTACTCCCTCCGTTCCAAATTAGTTGTCTTTCATTTGTACAAAAGTGGATGTATCTAGACATGTTACAAGTATAGATACATCCACTTTTGTACAAATGAAAGACAACTAATTTAGAACAGAGGGAGTATTACATTGCACATGTTTCGTTCGTCAAATCGATGCTTACAGTTGATCACCGAAACACGTGTGCCCATGTGTAAACATAGACGGAGGGATGCAAATACGTATCCTGGATAGTTGCCAACCCCATAATCTAGGACGTACGACCCATGGATTCCCGGTGTTGTATGTTGGCTTAGTCTTGTTAAACTAGCCGTAGATCCTATTAATTCGTAGTACAAAAATGACGGGTCAAACCTCACACAAGAAAACTTCCTGAAACTACCGGGTTTTCAGAGTATCCTAGTGCCGGAAGCATCTGCATGGCCAAAAAGCGAGCCCGGTCGCACCGTGTCAAGGTGTGTATGAGCCCATGAGTCAGAGATTCTAAAAACACGCTCATTCTCTGACTCTCTAGCTAACTCGATCGAGTATCCTTTCCCCCATGTGTTAGGCCTAATCGACTAGTATAACTTTACCTAACTTATTTGATGAGATTAAAACCAGTCAGCATAAATCTATCAAACTATCTGAATCGGCGTTGTTGCGAGAGTGTCCCAAAATTTGCCGAGAATAATTTATCGGTCACTTAGCAACATCACCTATATGCCGAACATTATATAATTACACTCCATGGTAATCCTGGTGGTGCATGCAGATCCATTTTCAATTGTCTGTGATAATAACATCTTATGTTATAAACCTAGGAAGTACTATTTGTACAACAATCAGTGTTCCTCGTGGTTGTTCTGTACTTAGAGCATCTCTAGCAAATCCCGTAAAATAGCCCGAATCTAAGAATAATCGTCAGTTTTATGTTTCTAGCAAAAAATTGGACCCGAGCTGATCCTTTATATTCGGCCGAATTGATTTTTTTTAGTACTCTCACTAAATGGAGCCCCACGAACTCAAAATACCTAGTATTTCGGGCTATTTTTTCAGCTCCACTAAACCAAAATAAAGGTTGGCGGGAGGGAACTTTCAGCACGCCGACACCCTTCCGTCCCGGGACTTGTTGGAGTTCTCACCGCTGCGGTGGCACGAGGATGATCATAAAGTAGTCATCGATCATCTGGAGTACGGAGTACCGCACAAACAAAGGGGATGTCGGTGGCCGGAGTGCGACGGAGCATGGCGGCGGTCGGATCAAGCAAAAGTCAAAGTCGATACTCCTGTGGGTAGAACCTAAAACTAGAGTTGGGAAGTGAGCAGGGGATCGTGGTGAATCTTCTAGTAGGAGGAATCAGACGGGAACTCACCGAAGCGATGACTTGGTTAGGAATTCCCGCGGCGGGGTCGGAGAAGGGTTTGGGGCAGGACCGACGCGACCTTGGTTGCACCCGATGTTCGGGAGGATCCATGGCACTAGGGCTGGGAAGCAGGCACCGCGCGAGCGTGGCCGTGGCCCGCAGCCTGCAGAAGGTTGCGGCTGCGGCTTACGGCGAGGGCAGGGGTGGGGTGTTGGGGGGGGGGGGGGGGGAGGGAGGAGAAGATGAAAGGAAAAAAAAAATGAAAACTGCTGACCGGTGGATCCAATGTGTTTAATGAATTTTCCGGTATTTATTTGGAGGCAAAATTTATTATCGTAAACTGTTTTCGGGGGAACGCCATACAAATTTTACGGGATGATTTTACGGGATCTTCTAGAGAGGCACACAATGAAGCTCAGTTTTTCTGTTCCGAAACAGAGATTGGAGCTCAGGATAAATAGTTGTGCGCCAGACCGGCATACCATGTGTGTACAGTTTTTACTTTTCATTTTCTCCTCCAGAATGATTAGGCAGCCAAATTAACGAGGACCAAATTTGGGCACCAGACTACCACTAGGAACCGGTCCTATGATGATTTTGTTGTGTTGTTGAGAAACTCCATTCTATGATGACGCATAGGGCCGGTTCCATGCACGGTCAAACTAAAGCAGATATTAAAAAAATAAATATAAGAGGAGCATATAGGAAAAGCCAGATTGAAAGCACGTCGCACAATTCATGGGATTCTGCCGGTCCGATGCACTCGCAAATTAAGAAATCATCAACTTGGGATATATGCATTGACACGCTTAATTGGGACCTTTTTCTTTTCGAAATCGACACGCTTAATTGGGATGTACTCAACGTGTGCATTCGAGAGATAACCATTATGCACATAAGTGAAAGCGTCAACATACTTCGAAAATTAATCTTCGAGTGAAATGATTCCAAAACGAGCCCCCCCCCCCCCCCGCTCATTGGCTCGGGGCACTTCGGCGAGCGAAGCTCGCATTGTCGACGGTGGCAGCGGGGGCTATTCTCTCCTATCGGGCAATGATGGACTTGACCGCGCGGCTCACGCGACACGGTGGCTGTAGCCGGAAAGACAGTCTTGGTGTTGATCGAACTGGTGGCACCGCTCCTTACACGCGCGATGGGGGAGGCTAGTGGTTCATCTTTATTTCTAGGGATCTAGGCATAATAAGGTGGCTACAACGGCAGATACGACATCCGGAAGAGGATCGAAGGTGGTCAACAATATGGCCGTAAGCAGGGGACGAGGTCCTTAACTTTCTTCTGGGGCTTTCTCTTGCAACTCGCTGGTCTTAGGATCTCTCAATGTTGATATTCCCTAGCCAGAAAACGCCAACCGATATAAATGTTGCTAGCAGTGTCGGTTTTCACAACAAATATGCGGATTCTTATAGTGAAAACTCATGATCATGCCTCCGGCTAGATCAAACATTGTCTACGTGCGTGCTTCATACACTTGTTGAAGCAATTTGCTTTAAAAAAAAATCTGCTTTCGGGATGAACGGTCCAAAGTTCTACGTATTGGACCGTCTAACATCGGCGCTATCATGGACCAACATTCTTTTTAGTAAGTCCCCTGCTATTTTTGTGAGTGATTCATCATCAACGATAGGTTGTTCTAGATGTCGGAGAATACGACTCTTTGGCTCAGTTTGTTTAGAAGACGACTGAGTTGCCTTGAGTTATTTCCCTTTTTTTATTTCTTTAAGCTGATTTTATTCCATATCGATGCTTGAGTTTGCTTGGTTCTGTTAAGTAGTTAATACTATATGGTTGTCTACATCGACATTGTAATCATCTTGTTCGGAAAAGAAAAAGGACGATTTTATTGTGGAAAGTAAAGATTACTCTAAGTTAAATAGCATTCAGGTATTTACTATTATTCCCCATTTTAATGATGTCGAATAGTCTTGGGAAATGAATCTAGGAACTTAGAAACTAAATTTCGTATTTAAATTTCACGATTTCAGAGGCAAGAATGTGAGCATGATTTTCAATCCAAATACAATGCAATAAATATTTATTTTTTAATAATATATATATACAAAAAGTATGTAAGATGCACATTTCATAGTTATTTCCATTGTTTCGATATATTACTACATCCGATCCATAACAGGGGCAGTCCAGCGTTTGTTGGTAGCAACTAGAACCCAAACTTTATCCACATGATTTATCCCAGCCGTGGGAGTCTTCTTTGATTTTCCTTTCTTATCTAAAGAAAAACCTGCAGAAAACAGAGTCTGGGCATAATTCTGCAAAAATACCGCCGACGCTTCAATTGTGGCACGACCATCTTCATGGATAATATTGTTCCTCAGATGCCAGACACGCCATAACAATAACAGAATGAACAGGTGTTGATCTAGAGAAGAATTTGCTAAAAGTATAAGCAACCAATCTGGTCCAGTGTAAATAAAATGCTCTTCTCCAGGGATATTCCACACTTCTCTCATCTTGTTTCTTAAAGCCCTTGCTTTTGTACACATCACAGTAGCATGAAAACTACTTTCTTCTCCTGTACCACAAATACCACATGTGCTATCGACCTCCAACGTTCTCCTCCATTTATTCTTTTTTGTAGCAAGATTATCAGATGCACATCTCCAAGCAAAAATGTGGATTTTATTTGGAACTTTACATTTCCAAATAAAATTCCAGGTATTTCTCGTGTCATCACCGAAGCTGCTACTCCCCGAACTGTTTTGGGTATTTCTAGCCAGATCAAAAGCAAGCTTGTAAGCGCTTTTGACTGTGAATATTCCAGAATTTTCACAATGCCAAGCAGGTGTGTCTCCATCAACTTCCATAGGTCTTAGTTTAAGTATATCATCAGCATCATGAGGTAGAAAGATATCTCTAATCTTCTCCTCATTCCAAATTCTGGTTCCTGGATTAAATAAATCCTTCACCTTTCTACACCTAGAAGTTTGCTTAACATTCATAATTGTCATACGCATTCTACGGGGCAGCCAGTTGTTTCGTTGAAAGTTCACCAATTCTCCATCTCCAATTCTCCAGATAATTCCTTTCTTTAGAAGTTCCAGCCCATGTTCAATGCCCCTCCAAGCAGGGGATGCATCAGTAGCAAAAACAGTGTCCAGAAATCTCCCATGAGGGAAATATTTAGCTTTCAACAATCTGGCACACAAAGTAGACGGGAACTTCAGAATTCTCCAAGCCTGTCTTGCCAACAGCGCTTGATTGAACAGTTGGGTATCTCTAAAACCCATGCCACCCTTGATTTTTGGCATAGTTAGGTTATCCCAAGCTGCCCAATGGACTTTCCTCTGGTCTTCATCTTCTCCCCACCAAAATTTACGGATGGTTTTCATGTAGTCCTCATGGAAGCTTGCTGGTAATTTAAAGATGCTCATGATATAAGTGGGCAGCGCTTGCGCAACTGATTTTACCAGTGTTTCCTTTGCCGCCATAGACATATGGTTCTCATTCCACACATTTAGTTTTTTTGAGAACTTTTCCTTTGTAGGTTGGAACTTCTCTTTCTTCATCCTTCCTTCAGGAGTTGGAAACCCCAGGTATTTTTCCTCAAAGGTACTTTGTTGCACATCCAAAGTATTTTTTATAGCTGTTTGTACTGAATCTGGGCATATGCTGCTGAAGAGGATGGAGCATTTACCAGCACTTATAAGTTGTCCTGTGCATCTTTCATAAAGCTTTAGAGCCTCCTTTACTTTATGAGCTTTGCACGTGTGTGCTTTGTTCTTGGATGTAACTTTCGCGATTTCAGTTTTGAAAAAAAGGAAAAATCGACTGGCCGTACGGTTGAAGACGACCCATCATCCATCCACGAGTGAGACGAAATGACACACACGACACGTCACGCTCACGCACTAAAATCCGACACGTAATGCAGCCTCGTAGTAGCATATACGTGCAAATCATATGTAGCTTCCAATGCTAAATAATTCAGTTTTGGATGGAGGATTAGCCTGGTGACAGGGCAATGGCGGGGCAGACAGGAGCCCAGGAGTCACGGGAGCGCCTACCCGTGACGCCCATTCGCCCAGCTATCCATCCTATGCTGTCCATGTCCACGGAGAAGAAGAACAGCTCTGGTTTCCTGTCCGCTTCTTCCTCCTTCAGTCCTTCCTCGCAGCTGTTGTTTGCATTATCTCGCCCGTCATGATTATCGGGGAAGATCGAGCCAAGCTAGGCTAGCGCCAAGTGCCAACTCGCCTTGGAAGCTTGCCCGGTTCCTGAGATCGATCGGCCGGCACTCCAGCTCCATCGAATTTGTCTTGCCTGTTTTGCGTGCGTACGAACAGTCGCCAGGATTCTGGATCGATCCTGTGGATACAGTGCAGGTTTTGTCAGGCCCTGTTTGGAACACGGGATAGGATAAACACAGGAAAAGGAAAAACAAAGGAATTGAGATGTCATACCTCACCAATCCTATGGGGATGTAGAACACAGGAATTTAGAGGAGTGACCGTTTGGATTGCAGGATAGGAAAACTAGAAGAAATATTTTAGTTTCAAAATCGAGTGAGTTCACCGTGCCTAGGGACTGATCTAACGACTTCGGTAACGAGCGGCATCATGCATAAAAATGAACTAACCTATAGCTGACTTGAACATGTGAGTGATCCAATCAAGGCACGTCCAAATCAGATTTGAATCTATTTAGCCATGTGCAGACATAACAAAAGAACTATGTCAATTTTCATTCAATCTGCTAACATCTGAATGTGAGATCCTTTCTTGTCATCGTAGCCGCATATGTGTGCTCATCGGCGGCTACACACTGCGAACCTTTTGTGCGCTCCGGCCATCCGCTGTTCACCCGTGTTTAGCCCGGCCGTCTTGGCCGGAATTGGTCGTGGCCTCTCCTTTTCTGCCCTCCTGGTACTACGGTATATACGATGGCAGCTCTTTTCTTTGGAGCTGCTTTGACACGGCTGCTTTTGGTGCGAGGCGGTGTGCTTCACGCAGGAAAAATTCCAATAGATCCGACCAGATGTTTCTTTTCCTACAAAACGTGAAGCGTAGGAACCAAATCCTGTAGTATTCCTTTTCCTATTCCTACGTTCCAAACGCCACGAAGGAAAAAAAAACCTGCAAGAATGCTATCCTGTGAAATTCCTGCAAGAATCCTATGTTCCAAACAGGCCCTCTGTGTTTGGGCTCTACACGGACGCCACTATAATCCGCTGTTCTTTCCTGGTTTTAGACTTTTAGTATACCACTCTAGAATGCTGTGTGGAGTCAAGTAGAGAAACCTGACGGCAGGAAAACCGGAGCAAATTTGCGAGTTACCCTAGCTTGCTTGTGTCCTGGACTTCTCTTTCTACACTCCATGTTTTCCGCCCGGTTTTTGGGGTGCTAGAAATGACCTGATACAGTCGTTCTTTCTTATTGGTATTGCTAACCATGATGTAATTTACCTAAGAGAGAAGCATTGGTTTTTTTTTTGAAACCGAAGACAAAAGCTTTGCCTTATCCATTTATTTGCTCGGTTTATTATGAAATAAAACCGGCGAAAACCATACAACAACACAACCCCACAAGGCGAAGCATTGGTTTTTATTCATCTGTAGGCAGCGCATGACAGGAACGAGACAGAGTACACAAATACAAGGTCAAGGGATGCATGCACCATCACCATGTCTGTAGATAGATGCGTGGTCAGAGCAGTTCACTTCAAGCACCAGCAAAACATGTATAGTCAACTCAAACGGAATCCCCAGTTGAATTCGGTAACCAAGATTAGTTATATGTTTAAGGACAAGTAGAGTAGTAAATTAACCATGCATGATCATGTTGCTTGAAGAGCCTCGCCACCTAACCACAGCACTGCCTGCGCACAATTGGTTTTTCAACTTGTGCTTGCTTAATTACTTAATCCTGGTCTTTCGTCTTCCGCCTGGTTTGATTATTCGGGGACAGGGTTGCATGATTTGTGCGTTGCCGGTAAGACTTTGGGAATCTATTGTTAGTTCATTTCTACCGATTTGATATGTCTAAGTTGCTTCATAAGTTTTTGTTGCTGACAGAGAAGTAACATGGATCATGGATGATCATGTGTTCTGAAAAAACAAAACATGGATTTCATGGTGCTTGTTGGTGACGAGACTGCGTCATACGAATGGGACAGGCAGGGTCTAATGATTAAGATCAAACATTTCAGAGGCAAAGAACTCAGCGGTTAGGTCGACCATGGTCTATCCGCAGTTCCGGCACACGAGGAGAAATTTGCGCCTTTTCTGCGAACCAAGCTCGGTACCAAACCAAACCTCTTTATTTTGACTATATATTTGGTAGGTTAACTTTGATCGTTCGTATTTTATTTTCATATTTGTTCTTTCGTCAATAGCTGGAAGATTAAGTTAATCGCCTGCTCTGACGCTTCGCTGATCTGGACGTTCCTATTGCTTATCGTTGCTGCTGTAAAAACAAACACTCATTTCTATCTTAATAAAGAAGACGCGCATAGCTTATGCGTGTTCTGGAAAACCTAGAGTGCTTTTCTGGTGGTCTGTGCTCGTTTTGCTGGTAGAAATAGTTAGCAGTTTTTTTTCTGCCGATGGGATTTGAAATGGTGCTGTAAACTCTGAATGATGTTGTTTTTTCCATTTCGACTTTTTGCTGCTCTACAGTCCGGCAGTGGGATGGTGTATGAATTCAGTGTTTTTCTTCCGAGATGATAATTGGTGATAGGATCCGACCTCTTATCCTCTCCCCCCGTGTCACTCCCCAGGCGGCACCGGGGGCACGCCGCCGCGCCTCTCACCCCTCTCCCCGGCGCTCCCCCTCCGCCGCTGCCGCCGGCTCATGTGCCGCGGTGGCGGCGGCCCCTCGCCGCCAACAGATGGCTCCGGGGGAGGTTCCTAGCTCGTGCTGGAGTCGGTTCCGTCGGCCTCTGCTGGGGAGATGCGGCGGCTCGCGGCGCCGTTTAGGCCGGGGCGGCGGCCCCGGAAGTGCGGTGGAGGTGGGTGGCGGCGGCTGCTGGCTCCTGGGCGCGGCGGCGGGAGATCGAGGCCGTGCTCTGATCTTTGATGCCGGCAGCCTGTTCGGTGGCCACCGCGCGTTTGCAGGCGGGCCGGGGCGCGGCGGTACCGGCCGGCGTCTGCAGCTCCGTGGCGGTGGTGGCCGCGGAGAGGACGGTGGCGCGGCGGCGCCACATCCGCATCTGGTGGTGGAGGTCGTCGCCGATGCAGCCCGCGGTTGGTGCTCGATGTCATGTGGTGATGTCGGCTGCTGCCCGCGGTGGTGGAGAAGGTGACGTCGGCGTTTGACTCGCTGCTTGGCATAGGGTTTGGCGTGGTTGGTCGACTGCCCGTGGTGGTCAGCTGGGCTGGAAACGGTGGTGACAATGGTGGTTTCGGGTTGCTCCAGGTGAAAGCCTAGCACTGATCTCGGTCAGTGCCGGCGGCGGCGGCATCTGTGGATGTCGTTCCCCTCCTTGGAGGCGTCGTTGTGGAGCGCCAACCATGTCTTTGTCACTCTGTTTCACAGAGTTTCTCCGGGTGAAAACCCAGTATTGTCGTTGACAATACGGGCGACGGCGGCGTTTTCGTCATTCCCTCCTTGGGGGCGTCGCCTTGGAGTCTCTGTACTATTGCCTACCGCTGTGTTGCCATGCTTGCTTGTCTCTTCGGCCGAGGTGTTCGCGTTGAGGCTTTGTGGCGACGATGATGATGATAAGCGATGTCGGAGACGTGGCTGTGGCTGCGGTAGTCGGCTCTTCTCCGGCGTGTCCTTGGGTTTGCCTCGGCTGTCTTGTTGCTGTGAAGTCGAAGCTGCTGCGGGGTTCCCGGTGGTGTACGATGACTGGCGGCAGATGTTCCTTTCGGCGAGTTTCCACGGCGCCAGCCTGCCTGGTTATCCTTCTTAGCTCTTCTTCAAAGTCGGAGCTGCGCTGCCTTTGTGCTGTTGGGGGAGCTGTCGCAGCTCCCCGGAGGGTGGTTCTTTGGGCTTGTCCCCGTGGTGTCGGTGTTGTGGTGTGGCGGCGGCAGCTGCGGCTGTCTTTTAGGCCGGGGCGGCGGCCCGGATGCTGGTACGACGTCCGTGGTCTGCGAGCAGCTCTCCCTGGGCACTTGGGCTGCGGGTGGCTGGTTCGTGCGGCGTCGTGGCTCGGTTGCGAGCGGTGCTATGTCGGGACGGCGGTCCCGGAAGGGGTGCTGGCGGCGAGGCTGTCGGGGCTGCTTGGGCAGCGGCAGCAGCGGTTGCCTTTTAGGCCGGGGCGGCGGCCCCGGATGTTGGTGCGGCGGCCGTGGTCTGCGAGCGGCTTTCCTGGTGCAGCTTGGCTGTGGGTGGCCGTGTCGTGCGGCGTCGTGGTTTCTCGAGGTTGTGGGGCTTCGCCCCGTGGGTTGTGTCGTGTCGTGTTGTTGTATGATTTTCGCCCGGTTTCTTCCATAATAAACCGGCATCTTCTGCTTAATAAAGGCGAGGCAAAGCTTTTGCCTCGGTTTCGAAAAAAAAAGATAATGTTCTAATTAAGGTTCACGTATCCAACCAACACATATACACTACTGTACGTCCGTACCTACCGTTTTTAATTCAAGAAAATGGGATTAATTTCGCCTTAATCCAGTGAACCGTACGTATTATACCTGGTAGCAGGTAACACCAGAACACCCAAATGAGAACGCTAATCACTGTCATTGTGTCGTATGGTTGATTGATCCTTCTTCCCTAAAATAACGGAGGCTAGACGCTTCGCCGACTGGATGCATGACGCATATCTGCCTCTTTTGTTCTTCACTCCAGTGTCGTCAATTTTAATTTCCAGACGTACTTTGAGCTGGTCGACACCATCCCCGCTACAGTCCGCCAAGTACGCGAGGCGCCAGCGACTCTGCAGGACTTGCAAACAGGGGCAACAAGAACTCAGGAGTTGTTTTAGGTGCATCAAATCAATACAGGCCGTTCATCCGACGAGATCCCATGGTCAGATTCCAAATACTACTCCATATTTTCGGTAGTATATCTCAGCCCGAGGGGCATTTTGGGTAGATCACTACTGTTAAAAATTCGCAGCCTGGCTCCCTAAAAATTCGTAGCTTTCCTGCACCCCAGCCAGCACCCTCCACCCTCGCATCACGGCGCGCTGCCGCATCGAAGCATGCACATGCATGCCACCGGCGACATCTGGAGGGAGGTGCCGGATCAGCCATCGGCGGGATCCTCCTACTCCGCCGGCCCTCCTCAGTCCACTGCGAGTTCAAGCTCCGCGAGTTCCTCCCCAGCCTCTTCCACGACCATATTCTCCTCTCACCTGCCGGCTCATCCGTCTCCTCCCGGTTCCGTTCTCCTGTCGCTTGTCGCTCGGATGACGGCGGCAATTAATTGGGCGAACTGAAATTCTTACACGATTCAGCACAATACACACAGGTTAGCTCCAGGCAGTTTCTGCAGCCACGATCTGGAATTAATATGGGCACCTGGCCGACCCGGGTGCTCATGCCCGAGCTCCTGGTTAATGCGGACCTGGCGAAGCGGGCGAGTTCCTGCTCGACCGCAAGGAGATGTTGGGCGAGCTTCAGGGAGGCAGCGTTGGAGGGCGAGGCGGCGGTGCCTGGGCGTGCTCCGGGGAGGCGACGCTGAGTGGCGAGGCCACGGCGCTGAGGCGAGCTCCGGAGGCGCGGGGTAGAAATGGAGTGCGGCGGCGGCGGTTGCTACGCGTCTGCGCGTAGCGGCAGAAATAATTCAAACTAACGTCTAAATTGATTACATTAAGATTAATTATGCATAAAATGCCAATTATATCTCTTTCGGAAATTACTTGTTTGTCCTTTGGCCCAAAACTGGTCCAATCAATTTTAACCGTTTGATCTGATATATACTACTAATATGTGTAGTAGCATGTACCGTAAAATACCCCAACTCCAGGCACCAACCAGCAAAACTTAAATAAAATTAAGTAGTTACAGCAGTCTACAACAGGAGTGCATTGCATGACTCCCATGATCGCCTACCTACTACTCCATAACGCATACGCATTCGGAGTGTTGGAAACCTTCAAATTGCATGACCCATGCATGCTCAGAAGTCAGAAGGGTTGAAGCAGTGCTTATGATTGCAGCAGATCGTTGCAACTCTCAGCCACATGAACTCACCACAAATCATTCTAGCCGATCGATCGCCGTAACACGATGAAGCTAGCAAAAGTTCAGTACAGCTCCTCCGAGATTTTCACCGAGGCAATTCGCTTCGAGTAAATTTGTTCCTCTTTTTGGTCTTGAACAAATCGAGTTAAACAAGAAAAGCTATCGTGGTACAGTCAATGAAGATCGAGGTGTAATGCTGCATCTGAATTTTCTCGTCGTTGGATGTAGGCTGAGTGCAGTCAACGGATGGAGATATTCCGGTGGGTACTAACCAAAGAAAGGGTCTGGTATAAGCCGGTGTTATCGCGTGATGAATATGTAAGCAAGAAAAGGTCGGGGAAGAAACATGTGAATGCTCCTGCTAGTGCGAGTCGGTTTTCAAGATTCGGTGCCGAGCTCACGGAGATGCCATGAACTGGTCGTCCACCCTTTTCTGTAAGCAGAGAAAAAAGAGAACGCGGTGCAAGTTGACAAGAAAAAAAACTTGAGCTCGTCATACAGAGTGAGCCGGGACCTCCTATACCACGCGGTATGCGTACGGGAGTAGGCTCCGCATACCCCTCCCCGCGACTGGACTCTATTGGGCTCGGCCCACTTTCCGCAGCAAACTTTTTGCGCGTACTGTTTCGTGCTGAATTTTTTTTCGACTGCCTTTCCTGTTTCTTTATGTTTGACTGTTTAGCTACACCGACCTGCTGGTTCGCTACTTCTTCTTCTTCTTCAATAGTCATTTCAAAGAAACATCTTCTATTTTGCACGTTCCATTACACCGGCTCTAATCTGTACAAATATATTTAAAATTAGAATAAAGTGTACACGAATATTATGCGCGCCCACGAGTAGGTTCCATTCCTGTACTCGGTTTCGTGTTTCGTCGATTGTAACTTCTCAATTTTGAATCGATGTTCGACACTTTTTTAAATGAATTTAATCAAATTCGTCGCACTCGGTTGACCGTTTGAAATATCCTTTCTAGAGAATGTTAATCTCAATATTTTGCACAACTTTCGTCTTGTAATTATTTTTGTTTCGATGGTCATATATGATACAATATTGTAATGTAGGTTTTGAACATGTTAGCACTCTTCACTGTACCCGTCTTTTCCAACTTCACATACTCGAGATAATACTTTATCGATATTGTACTGTAGGTTTTGAACTTTTGTCGCCGGCGCTCGCCGTGATTAACTCCACCTTCGTCGCTACACCGCTGCCGTCGCGCGCAGTTGCGGAGCCAGGACGAGCTGACGCCCCAGGCCACCTTCAGAGCACTGTAGCTACAGTACGATACAGTACGGTACTGTAGCTACAGGCAACGAAGAAAACCACAGCCACGCCCCGGCGATGGCCAGGGTGGCCTGGGCCTGTCTCCGCCACTGGTCGCGCGTCCAGCTCGCGGCTCTTCATGGTGCAGTTGAAAGAGCATATTTTGCTCTTGCTCATGTTTTGGTGATGTTGACAATACAACATGTGCCCCTAACTTGTTGTTTAAGTGTGAATAGGTTTTTACCCAGCTATCCATCCTATGCTGTCCATGTCCACGGAGAAGAAGAACAGCTCTGGTTTCCTGTCCGCTTCTTCCTCCTTCAGTCCTTCCTCGCAGTCGCAGCTGTTGTTTGCATTATCTCTCCCGTCATGATTATCGGGGAAGATCGAGCCAAGCTAGGCTAGCGCCAAGTGCCAACTCGCCTTGGAAGCTTGCCTGGTTCCTGAGATCGATCGGCCGACACTCCAGCTCCATCGAATTTGTCTTGCCTGTTTTGCGTGCGTACGAACAGTCGCCAGGATTCTGGATCGATCCTGTAGATGCAGTGCAGGTTTTGTCAGTGTTTGGGCTCTGCACGGACGGCACTATAATCCGCTGTTCTTTACTGGTTTTAGACTTTTAGTATACCACTCTAGAATGCTGTGTGGAGTCAAGTAGAGAAACCTGACGGCAGAGAGATACCGGGAAAACCAGAGCAAATTTGTGAGTTACCCTAGCTTGCTTGTGTCCTGGACTTCTCTTTCTACACTCCATGTTTTCCGCCCGGTTTTTGGGGTGCTAGAAATGACCTGATACAGTCGTTCTTTCTTATTGGTATTGCTAACCATGATGTAATTTACCTAAGAGAAGCATTGTTTTTTTTTTTTTGAAACCGAAGACAAAAGCTTTGTCTTATCCAAAGCAGAAGGTGTCCGGTTTATTATGAAAGAAACCGGGCGAAAACCATACAACAACACAACCCCACAGGGCGAAGCATTGGTTTTTACTCATCTGTAGGCAGTGCATGACAGGAACGAGACAGAGTACACAAATACAAGGTCAAGGGATGCATGCACCATCACCATGTCTGTAGATAGATGCGTGGTCAGAGCAGTTCACTTCAACCACCAGCAAAACATGTATAGTCAACTCAAACGGAATTCCCAGTTGAATTCGGTAACCAAGATTAGTTATATGTTTAAGGACAAGTAGGAGTAGTAAATTAACCATGCATGATCATGTTGCTTGAAGAGCCTCGCCACCTAACCACAGCACTGCCTGCGCACAATTGGCTTTTCAACTTGTGCTTGCTTAATTACTTAATCCTGGTCTTTCGTCTTCCGCCTGGTTTGATTATTCGGGGACAGGGTTGCATGATTTGTGCGTTGCCGGTAAGACTTTGGGAATCTATTGTTAGTTCATTTCTACCGATTTGATATGTCTAGGTTGCTTCATAAGTTTTTGTTGCTGAGAGAAGTAACATGGATCATGGATGATCATGTGTTCTGAAAAAACAAAACATGGATTTCATGGTGCTTGTTGGTGACGACTGACGAGACTGCGTCATACGAATGGGATAGGCAGGGTCTAATGATTAAGAGCAAACATTTCAGAGGCAAAGAACTCAGCGGTTAGGTCGACCATGGTCTATCTGCAGTTCCGGCACACGGGGAGAAATTTGCGCCTTTTCTGCGAACCAAGCTCGTACCAAACCAAAACTCTTTGACTAGATTTGGTTGGTTAACTTTGATCGTTCATATTTTATTTTTGTTCTTTCGTCAATAGTTGGAAGTTAACTTAATCGACCCCTCTGACGCTTCGCTGATCTGGACGTTCCTATTGCTTATCGTTTGCTGTAAGCCTGTAACCTGGAGTGCTTTGCTGGTGGTCTGTACTCGTTTTGCTGGTAGCAATAGTTAGCATTTTTTTTCTGTCGATATGCTTTAAAACGATGCTGTAAACTCTGAATGTTCTTTGATTCTACTGATGGAACAGGGGCCGAGTGTCCTTTTGCACTTCGTTCAAGATGACAATGTTCTAATTAAGGTCCATGTATCCAATTACCAACACATATACACTACTGTACGTCTGTACCTACCATTTTTTTTTTTTTTTTGCGAATGTGTACCTACCATTTCTAATTCAAGAAAATGGGATTAATTTCGCCTTAATCCAGTGAACCGTACGTATTATACCTGGTAGCAGGTAACACCAGAACACCCAAATGAGAACGCTAATCACTGTCATTGTGTCGTATGGTTGATTGATCCTTCTTCCCTAAAATAACGGAGGCTAGACGGCCCACTGGATGCATGACGCATATCTGCCTCTTTTGTTCTTCACTCCAGTGTCGTCAATTTTAATTTCTTGAGCCGGTCGACATCTGTCCGCCGGATCGTTATCGTGGACCATCCCCGCTACAGGCCAAGTCCGCGAGGCGCCAGCGACTCTCAACTCTCAAGGACTTGCAAAATGGGGCAACAAGAACTCCAGGCACCAACCAACAAGTTACTACAGGAGTACTCCATAACACATGCGCATTCGGAGTGTTGGAAATCATCAAATTGCATGACCACGGATCAACACCAACCCATGCATGCTCCGAAGTCAGAAGGGTTGAAGCTGTGCTTATGATTGAACAAAAACCTGACAGATCGTTGCAGCTCTCAGCCACATGAACTGACCAGAAATCATTCTAGCCGTTCGATTACCGTAACACGATGAAGCTAGCAAAAAATCACTGCTCAACATTGTGTATGTGTAGAGAGGTGACAACGATCGACATGTAATGCTGCATATGAATTTCCCGCTGTTGGACGTAGGCTGAGTGCAGTCAACGGAGATAAGCCCGGGTATATCGCGTGATGACTGATGAATATGTAAGCAAGAAAAGGTCTGAGGAGAAACATGTGAATGCTCCTGCCAGTGCAAGTCGGTTTTCAAGATTCGGTGCCGAGCTCACGGAGATGCCATGAACTGGTCGTCGACCTTTTCTGTAACTGTAAGCAGGAGAAAAAGGAAGACGCGGTGCACGTTGACAAAAAAAAACCTTGAGATCTTTGTACAGCTCTGGATGGAAGCCCGGTCGTAGGAACCCGGACGGCCGGCACCTGGATACGGCTCGAGAAAAAAGACCACGCTACCTAGGCCAGAAGCCCACAACCGATGCGCTGTGGCACTTGAGAGCCCGTATGCCGCTGGGTGGGTGGCCGGGCCGGGCAGCGCACACCCGGCGGTGAACAGTTTGGACTTTATACACAGGGCCCTGTCGTCCTGGGTAGCCCTCACTGGACTTGGATTTGTTTTTTTAGGGGAACTCACTGGACTGGATGCCTTGGTGTTAGTGATGATCAGAACAAACCACTCCAGGCCCACCACGCTCGCACGCGGATAACAAAGCAGTGCTCCATCCGATTCTCAAAAAAAAAAAAAGAGCTCCATCCCTAACAAAAAAAAAAAAAAGACGAGCAGAGCTCCAATGCAGACCAGCATCAATTTGCACTACGAAAACGGAGCCAGGATTCAGAGAACAGAGCAGGAAGAGTGATTAGCAGGAAATCCCATGTCCTATTGTCCTTACAGCTACGAGTAATAAGGAACAAAGGGTCGAAGTTCGACATGAGCAGTGGCAAGTAATTTCATAGTCACATTCTTCTCTGCGGTGACCACGTATGGACTAAATTTACAAAGTTATGTGGCGGCTGGAGCATAAATATTAATTGCATGGAATGCACCCTTACTCCGCATGCATTTGCAGCTAGCTAGTGTTGCACACTGTGGCCGTCTAGTCTCCATCGGCCCGTATAGCACTTCACCGGCCGCCAGTGGATCCATCGGCCGACCGGCGACGAGCTAATCCGGCGACAAGAGGTCCTGTGGCCAGCGCGAGCTGCCCTCTGTGCCTTTCCGCTTTCCCTCTCGACCGATCGGCGCTGTCCAGCTCCCATTCACCGGCCAGGAAATGTTGGGCGCTCCACTGAGCGGCCATTTGCACAGATGTGCATTGCTGCAGGTCATGTTGTTTCACCCTCGGTCGAGCCGCGTATGTACGTGCACATGGCGATGAGATAAAGCCAAAATTTCACTCAAGATTACGTATGTACGTCAGTACGTGCATCATTGTCACTACCAAGAACAACCGATCTTCCGTTATCTAGCTTTAGGTTTCCATGTCCATGGATGATGCTTTGTGGAAGGGGAGAAGTCAATGCCATTCTAGTCAAGAGGGCATCATCTAGGAGGGTGATTAGTTGGGTATAGAGAGGAGGGCAGGAACCAGGCAAATCTTGTACAACCGATCTCGCATTGGGTGTCATCTTGGATCCTGTCTCTTGTCGTGTTGATCTGATTGCCAAACTAGATCTTGTTGTTTGACATGATACCCAAGTATGTAGGAGCAAGCTAGCAAAATAAATCAATGTGTCCATCTCCATGTAACTGTGTGGCCTAACTAAGTGAAAATGGTACTAAGTAGTAATTTAGTCTAGATTAGTTCAAATATATTGGGTTCAATTGAAGCCAACACACTCCGGGAATGCGTTGGTCGGCGTCATAGGCGGAAGAGCACCCCTCCAACCTCCCAGGCTTGCAGAGTGTCGACTTACATCGAGTACTTTTTCACGGCGGTTTAATTTTTTTTGGCATCCCAAGCTTTTAAACTTGTAGTTGCCCATGCTTTGAAACATTCTTGGCTCCACCGCCGCTAGTCCCATGTTATGACATCCTCATATCTCATACAATCTGTAAAGTTGGAGACACCGTTTCAAAAAAAGAAGTAAAGTTGGAAACACAACCGATTAGATGGAGAAGAAAGAAGCAATGTGATGTCTTATCCTCTAGCAATATCAGTCGTGGTCTCTCTCTCACACTGTCTCTCTAAGAACCTAGAAGTTTGAAATTCTTAGAGTCTTGTATGTCCAAAAATCTGAAATCCCCAAGTTTGAATATTACTAAAGTTTGTCTTTTCCAAAAAAAATGAATATTCCAAGTTTGAAATTTCTGAAATCTTTGTTATTATCCAACTGTTTGAAACTCTGGAAGCATAAAATTTCTACAACTATTTCTGAAAGTTAGTATTGCGTTTCCTAAATGTTATCAAAAAGGAAAATTTAATAGGACGCTGCCTTGCCAAAAGAGAAAAGCCCACCTTGTGCGAAAATGACCGTTGGACATCTCGCTGGCAGGTGATCGACAGTTAGGATCCCCCACTAGTAGTAGTAATAATCCCTTAACGTCTAAGATAATTCACTCTGAAAAGCTTCGACTGTCGCAGTTTATCGCTAAATACCGGGTCATTATCTTGCACTAAGAAGATATGTATCGCCAAGTGCCCCAGGTTTCCAGTGATGAAAGGTAACATCCTTTTTTTTTGGAAAAGGGAGTTTCCTCTGCGATTTCTATTAATAGAAACCGAGGTCTATCGCTACAACAGGAAAAACGTCCCTACTTCTATACCTTAATCTTCAAGCCAAGGACATAAGTGATTGGTGCTACGTGATGCATGAGCAGTACAAAATTGGCCATTTGTGCATACCGACCCCCTTTTGCGTAGCTCCCTATTGACCTAGAAAAATACCTGTGCCGATCTCCTTCACACTTGCATAGGTAAGACTATCAGTAAGCATACTGACCATATATATGTAGAAAAGTGTTGCATTTCGACCTCTATATAGCTAATAGCGGAGACGCAGAAGATTAGCTTAAGAAATCAACAGTGTGGTTTGTATCTATTTGAATGTTGCGTTCCCGAGAATCTCTTCAGCTGTTTTCCTCGTGGGCTGAAGAAAAATCTCTCCAACTAGAGCAAGCTTTGCTCGATGGTAGAATGACTGATTGAGCACCAACCTACAGGAGAGATAAAACGCATTGAGAATGTACTGGAAAATCTTTCTTCCTCTCTCTGTAGACGACAAACAATCCCTGTACGATGACAATAGGGCATGAAGAGACAACAGGACATCAACAGAATAGTGTCATCCACATAAAACATCCTCCTAAGATCGGTACAGCTGCATGAGCCATAAGTTGCAAAAACCCCAAACAAGCATTTTTGGCCGTCCAGTCAGGAGGCAGCAGCATTCAGTACTCACAGTCGATATCAGTAAAGTTATGTATTGGAGTTTCTCGAGTGGTGGCATTCTCTGATCCTACAATTGGCATGCACGACCGGCCGGGCTGTGTGGTGCTCCTGGATTCAGACATGACAATCGATCAGCTGCTAGATTTGATGCCTCCCATAGCCAGCTAGCTACCAAGCTAGGCTCTCGCATAAGAAAAAGGAAAGGAAAAGAAGGACCAGCTAGGAAATCTAGGCAGAGATGATACATCCTCTGATGGGTACGGCCACCGTTTTGCTTAGGCCTTCACAGAGAGAAAACCAAAATGAACTCCATGCATGCATGTTGTTTGTTTGCATTTCTCTTGTTCCAAAATCTAAGATAATCTTCTGAGCTAGTGCTCCGGTAGATCTGCATGCCACTGATTTGTAGGGAATCTGAACATGTGCCACTTAATTCCAATTTCTATGTTAAGCTCCATTTCTTTCTTTCATATATAAACGTCAAGCCCCATTTCAGTTGGTATGCTTTCTTGCTATCCGTATGGGCCTGTTTTGTTTTTGAGGGTCTTAAAGCTGAATGTTGGCTTGATTCCAAAACACCTATGAGCAGATTGTTTGTTTAAATTACAAGACAAACCAGAGACTAAGATATTTCGAAGTATTAACAGATTAACCAAGCTAGGTCGACCTAGCACTCCAGCAGGTTCAATTAATTAAGAGCTACTCAGGAAATTCAACAGTCCCGGGTGCAAAGAATATTTTTCCAACTAGAAAATGAAGACATTTACCATATGATCAGTCTTTTATGTGTGTGTATTGTATAATTTCGTCAAATATTTTTCAAAATTTCATCATGTGTGAAGAAACAGATTTAGTGCTTATTTATATTATAATTAGTTTTACGAATTTGTTGTTCACCTTGTGAGCGCATGCTCCTGTGAGCCATTTTGCCTCACTCAAAGCTACTCCTCTATACTTGCTACATGCATTACCGGAGATTATCTCTGCACTAGTGGACGCTTCACCGTCAGTACTAACAGTCCAGCCTTAGACAAAAAAAAGTCACCGAACGATAGCGCCCCCCCACCCCCAAAGAAGATTCCTCAAAGAATAAAAGAACATCCCGGCGAGCTTGGGCAGGGAGGTGCCCCCCCGTCTGACTCCCGATGCGCACCGCTTCACTAGCAACCGAGTATGGGCGACCGTATCATCATTGGGGCCGCTCTAGTTCTGGGAAACACGCCTCTTCGGCTGGTTCCAACGGCGAGTAGGCCGTGTGTGAAGTTACAAGGGGGAGGAGGGGAAGAGAGAGACCCAATGTACTTACTTGGTTGGTGCGGCCACGTAAAGTGCAACAACATGTGAAAGGATCGAACAGGTAGACTAGGGGGGGGGGGGGGGGATAGGGACTACACAATTTTCTTTTGTTTTAGCAATTTAGGGATAACTCAAACATGGACTCTCTAGATCATGCAACTGTACGAGCAACCTATACGATGATAAAGATACAACCTAACATACAAGATAAACAATCAAGCGAAACTATGAACGAGTAAGTAAAGGGGTTGAGAAATAACCACACAATGGAAACGGTGATTTATCCCGAAATTTGTTTCCCTGAGAATCTAGTCTCCATTTTAGAGGTGTGGAGTCATAAGTATCCACAATAGCCACAAATGCTCACTTATTCTCCTCGTGCCTCCACCAAGACGCAGCGCCACGATCCACTAAGTGTTACCTTTAAAGTTGGCAACCAAAACCTTTACAAACAATGTTTGGATTTGCTCCAAAACTCGATTGAAGGCTCCCAACAATATTCTAAAGCTTTTCACCACCAAGCCAAACTCCAAAACGACCAATTCCGTCTAGTGTTTAAGAAACCCAAGAGTAACAAAAACTACCAAAAAATAAGGGGAAATCAAATTGTTTTTGTATAACCCTAGATTTGAATCACCTCTCTCAGTTGTCAAAGTTTTAGCAAAGTTGGGGCAAGAGAGTGAGAGATCGCGGCGATTTAAAATTTGGAAGAGTGGAGGAGAGAAAATGGAAGGCGTCCCTTCCCCTTGGGGAAGAAGGGTATTTTTATAGGTCTTCTCAAAATCCAACCGTTGGCTGCTCCCGCGTTCTGGTACAATCTGAGTACATGCCCGAAAAATCTGGGTCCGGAACAACCGGGCCATGTTCCGTCAGAAGTACCAAGCACGGAGGGAAATTTACACGGATGTAAATCAGAAAGAGTGCCCATAACATAGACCCCCAAAAAGCCGGGGCTCGAGGGCCGGTATGACCGGGCAAAGTATTGAATCCAAGTCTTTGGTTGTTTTAGGGCCAAATGCACAAGTACTGATTGAATTCATCATCGATGAGGCTCCTCATATGCCCGTTGTCCATTTCCTTTGGAGCTTTGTCCATGAGGTTGTAGAACTTGAGTGGCAGGCCCCAGACCTTGGCGAGTTTTTGAAAGTTCAAGCGAACCGTACCAGGAGGAGGAGCCTCTTCTGGCTTGTGTTCACCACGACGATCTTGACCCTTGGGAATATTCCTAATAAAAGGGTTATCGAGCGGGTTTTCATACGACGTGCTAAAATTTTGGTATTTCTGCAGTAGTAGCACTCGCTATGTAGGCAGCGAGATAGAGACCGACTAGACGGTATGCGTGATGGCACATCTCCTCACCGCCTAGCTGTTGAGCTCCTTTCACATTTTTGGAGTTGTATCGTCTCTTTCTTTTCTCCGATATTCGACATGTTTGTACTTTTGAACCAACAGACTTTCTTTATTTTTTTCGTGCACTTGGACCTTTTTTATGGACATGGCTGGTTAATTTATTTATAGAACAAGGCAAAATACTATTTCGGGGAGTCATTATCGATGACATGATTTTTCACCCATCATTAACGTTGTGATCACTAATCTGGCCCGTTTCTGACGTCACATCACGAAAAAAATATTTTTTAAGTAGTGATGAGAAATCTCGTTGTATACATCGTAAATGTCTAGTTAGTTTAGTTGCAAACGTTTTTTCCCAAAATGATCGATCGCCCACGTTAAAGCCGATGCCTATCTGCGTAAGTGCATGCCGCATTACACAAAGTTGACATAACAGCCTCGGTGAACATTGCACCTAATTAAGCTAGCTAGCTACAAAGAAAATAAAAAACAAGATATGTACAAGTTGAACGTTTGGCGCCAAATCACAGCTTGCCAAGCGTGCGGCTCTTGCGGCGTCAGCATGTTGCATCCAGCACCAGCACCCTGCAGAAACTACACGCATCAGCTTAATTAACACGCACAACACACCGGCTGCGTGGATTAAACCGCAACGGCGCCGCGCCTACGATTACCTACGATGGTGTAGCAAGATGACCTAGCATTTTCATGATTAATATGCACGGTATTTTTGTAATTGGTAGACCCTTTTGTACTTGGAACGACATGATTTAGTGGTGTGTATTAATTCGATGAGAGGCCGGTTAAGATACAATGCAAAATCTTAAAATAACATTGATCAGAATAATAGTATGAAGACCGTAACAATAACTAGTTAAACTGATGGATATTTGAATTTCAACCGGCGGAGCACCGTATACTCTCGGAACAACAAGAAATTGACAGATTTATACTACTCCGGTGTAGTTATATCCCCGTATATTTCACATATTTGGTGTAATATCTATCCTATCAGAGAGTATGTACGAGTAGTATGAAGTATATATGATTGTTGCCGTATATAAACTACTCCCTCCGTTCATGTCTAGATACATTCAATTTTTGAGATAGTTAAGATATCTATTTTCAAACGGAGGAGTACTTTTTAGCCTGTGCGAACAATTTGTTCACATACTCCGTTTTCATGTATATGAAGGTATTTCAAAACTATAGCACAAACTATGGATCCAGTCGCAACTTCTTCATGTAATTTGCTTTTGGAGTATATCTTGATATATGAACATACTTGGAACCACAAAGTATCTTATATACTAACTGAGACGTGGGCATAATTACACTCCGAAATGAAATGAATTTTTCTTAGAATGATATCTAAAGATTGCCCACTTTGCACAAAGCAAAGTTCTCCTTCTGTCCAGTGTAATGCTTCACAGCTAGCCGAGACAGAGGAGAAAAGGAAGCGGGGTTAGTTAGCAAGAGCGAGATAAGGTTCTCTACTTATGAGTGTACCTTTTTTTCTGGCGAGGCTAGTACTGATGAGTGCTTAATTGGCACTGATTAATTATTCGGATGCCATCCCTGCCGATATGTTAATCAAATAGGCGCACACACTGTCTAGTGATCTCATCGATCGCTCTTCGTTTCGGTGGCTTTGCGCGCGCACACGTGCGGCCAGATGTAGGTCGCGGTTAAGGCAGCGGCTTTGGCCTCTGGTTGCCGACACCTGTTCGACTCCTTGCCCTTAGGACCATCCAACGGGCTTGGCATGTACTCCTTGTGTTCCAAAAAGGATGACTTCCATTTGTCTACATGCGGATGTATCTAGACATATTACATGTATATATACGTTCACATGTACACAAATGGAAGTCATCCTTTTTAAAACGGAGAGAGTAAACGAGAGAGGAAACTAAGAACAAACGGCGCAATATTTGAATCTCTGTGCTTGGGGTTCAAATTTTGACAATATTGTAAAAAAATAGAGGCAGAGAGTTTTATTGACTCAAAATGGCATCAAGTTGATACAATCCTAAAGAGTTCAATCACTCAGTCCATGCATAACAAGATGCACGTAGCCAACAAGTGGTGGAGATTGGAGAGTGAGTAAGGTTTATGGCAAACTCGTCAAAGCGAAGTATGGTGTGCAGCATGGGATATGGAGAATAAAAAAACCGACGGAATGACTCAGCTGCCTGAAAAGACTTGTTAAAAAGTTGCCACTTGTACTTACAAGGCAGAGTTATGATAGTAGGACATGGCAGAAAAACACATTTTTGGCATGATGCTTGGTGTGGCACTAACTCCCTTTGTGACAAATTATGACGATTATATGAAATATGCTTGCAACAGCAATGCGCTCTCAAGGAAATGTATGATACAAGATGGAACTTGGCTTTCAGGAGATGGCTTCATCCTCCTCTTCATAATCGTGTGAGAGATTAAGAGATAGATTGATGCAATTTCCCTCAGAGAGAGGATCCTGAAAAGCCAAAATGAAAATATACAAAATCTAGAGAATTCTCTGCTAAATAATTGTATACCATGTTATATTCAGTTGGTGGTGTGGATAGATCTTCTGAACATCCGTGAAAAACAAAACAACCTCTTAAAATTAAAATTTGGCTTTGTCTCATCTGACACAATACCATTGCTACGAAAGACAATACCCAAAAAAAAAACAAATTGGGTAGGGAGTTATACTAGTACATTTTGTCCTACTTGTGAATCTTAGAGACATCTGTTTTTTAAGTGCCCTATTGGCTATTGCTGCATACATGTGGAGTACTATTAGTATTACCTTTGGCGTCTCACTATGTCTGCTTGTTTTACTCGATACTTTTGGGGGGAATGCCAAAATTCGTCATCTGGGAACTAATATGCATGTTGTGTTAGTTTTGGCTTTGTATTGGGCTCTATAAAAAACTCGTAATCGTGCATGTTTTAATTTCAAGGGAAGCTCATTTCTTCTTCTGTTGAGTTGATATGGACATGTGTGATTTGAAGGAGATATGCCCTAGAGGCAATTAATAAAAATATTTTATTTGTCATATCTCAATTGTTCAGAATACGTTTTGTATCATGCTATAACTGTATTAAGCGAAAATATTAATACACGTGTGATACGTAAACAACCAGGTCCCTAGTAGCCTCTTTACTAGTCCGTTGTGCGATTGATGATCGAGGTTTTCCGATCATGTGACATTTATGTCAGTTGACAATGGAGTCAATCATTAGGTGAATGATGTGATGGATACACCCAATATTTATAGGACGTAGTCATTACGTTTCGACCGTGAGATCAACTCTAATTGCTATTTCTGAAAGATACTTTGATTGCATCAAACGTCATCTCTTACATAGGATGACAATAAAGGTGTCCCTATCGGGTATCGGAAGGAAGTATGTTGAGGCGAGGGATCAAGAGCGGGATTTGCCAATCCGCATAGCAGGACAGATACTCTGGACCCACTCGGTGAGATTACATCAATGAGCTTGCAAGCATGTGACTAGGTCACGAGGATGTAATATCACAGATGAGTAAAGATAGTAATGTCAAGTAACGAGATCAAGCTCGGTATCATGATACCGGAGATCGAGTCTCGGACAAACTAAGTATCGCCTGGCAAAAGGCCTGAGACTTGACGTCTAAGGTTCGAACGACAAAGTTATTCGTGGACGCACAGGGGCTATCATAGCCATCCAGGTCTCCCTGATAGTCATTGATCGGAGAAAGGTTCTCGATCATGTCTGGAGTGATCCCGAACCGCTAGGGTGTCACACTTAAGGGTAGGTGACGTTTATATAAGATTGGATATCGAAAAGAAAATAGAGAAGGGTTCCAGAATGGTTCTGGGACATATCCGACGAAGTTCAGGGGCCGACGAAATGGTTTTCGGAGCCGGAATAAATTATATAATATGTGTTTAATATTAATTAGTGTAATTAATAGTTAAATACATTTTTATTTATTTATTTATTTTGGAATTATTAAAGGCTGCACACCTAAATGGGCCTTGACCAAAGGGAAAAAAGGCCCATAGGGGGGAAACTTCCCCCATGGTGCGAATTGGGAAGGGGCAACCCTAGGTGGGCCAAATGGGGCCCACCTAGGGCCGGCGCACATGTTTGGGGCGTGGTGTCATGTGGGGTTTAGTCCCACATGGTTTAGCCAACAAGGGTGACACCCCTCCTCCTCCTTTAAATAGGGGTGCCCCCATGCCTTTGGAAATGCACCGCTCTCTCTCTCATCCGTTTAGACATGGCTCCGCAATTGGGGGTACGCACAGGTCGAGGTTTTCTCCACCATACGCACACCACCGTGCTGCTGGTTTTCTCCGATCCAAGTCTTCTACTTCCGCTGCTCGGCTGGATCGGAGCCCAGAGGTCTCATCTTCTCCGTACGTGTGTAAGCTCTACGAGGCGCCACGCTTGGGGCGCTTGGTGGAGTTCGTCTTCACCACCTTGAGCTCGGCGCCGCCGTCATCTTCGCCGCCCGTCTTCATCACGCGTCGTCATCGAAACAGATCTTTTGATCGTCGACGCTTACGGTCTACAAGGGTATGTACACCGTTTCCTCCGTTACTTACATGTCTCATAGATAGATCTTGGCTAGTTTAGTGGTGTTCTGTCGGTAGGAATTTTTTTGTTTTCTACACACGAACCCCTTCATGATTTTCTTCGATATTGGCCAGGGCTTGAAGAAAAGGTGGACATAAAGAACATGACGGAAGGTGATGCACACTCAGGTCCTGATGTGGAACATCGCTTAGGATTGAGGATGATGAAGTTTAGAAGATACAGATGGTACAGTCCGACTGAAAACCTAATGACATGGATCAACGGGGCCGGTCCTCTATAGTTATGAGCAGACGATTCATCTGTTGGTCTCCTTTTTTGCAAAAAGGACCCTGGCATTAAAAGAAACACCAAACAGTACAAAACACCTCAACAAAAATGAAAATTACAACGAGATTTTTAAGATGCACTTTGTCTTCAACCTACAGACCGTGTCGACGGCGCGCCGCCGCTCCTCCCAGAGCCGGCTTGTCGTTGTTGGTTGCGAACGGGAAGTCGCCGAACGGGTCACAAAGACCATATCCGTCCCGGAGCCGAAGAAGAAGGATGAAACGCCGATGAAGCTCCATGATGATCTGAATAACGCCACCGCCCGAAGAAGTGCTCGAGAATCACACAACTCACACAAACTTCTCGACGTCACCGTCGAGATGGGGCTGATGTCGGGGAGGCTTTATTGGAAAAGGCGTCGCCACCACCACCTGAACGCCGCCCCACCAAACCTTAACCCTAAAATCAGGGTATCGGGGCCCTCCCGCCGACAGGGGCCGAGATCCACCCCTCTTCCATGGCGGCACAGAGCTGTGGTGGCGCCGACGGGAGACAGAGGATCCCTAATCGCCCTGGCGTGTCTCTCTCGGACGAAGGGGTACACACGAGTCCTATCGGATGGTCTCCTTGTTCTCGTTTTCTCCGGCACTGCAGGCCGTGCAACTGCGATGGATTCTGCAGTTGTGGATAGTTTGAGAATTAGCTCCTAGGAGCTTTTCTGTATATGGGGAGACAACCGTCTCGATGTACACTATCTTGTCCTATGCAATCTAGATGCTTTCAAGAAAATGCTCTAGGCACATGCTACTCAGCGGTTATTCCGTACCAAAGTTTGTACTGTTCCTGTTTATATCATTTTGAAGTTGTCGTCCCGTAGTATTAGTTTACATATTTGCTAAAGTCTTCAGCATTTTGTCCTACTCCGCCATGTCTCTTATCATCCAAGGATAATGGTGAGCTGTTAAAGTGTACGTATATTGTTTGGCAGAGTGGCAGTACCGATGTAAAAAACAAACAATTGCACGGTAGTGTCTAACTTCTGTCCTAATTAATTTCTGTGGTCAGACTTGCATTAAAAAAATACATGCAGCACCACATGTAAGTTTATGTGCAAATTCATTTTTTTCGGAATGGGGAACGAGCCTTAGCATCTGCATCACTTGATGCACACAACCGCTTTTATTGCAGAGTTATACGTATCCGAGTTTACATCTCAAGGAACATAAAAAGTACTCATAAAGATCAACCAGCGAAAAAAGAGAATAACAAGTCGCCTAAGCATCTCTGTTTTCTGTACAAGTTTTTCGTTTTATATAGTTAGTCATGCTTTAAATTTGTACCTGCCTAAATACTGTTGCAAATATTTTATCAATTGATTGCGGGATATTGGTCGCAAGTTTAGAATACTTATTAGGATAGTAGTGATAGACTTGGGTTCGGTGCTTAGTATAAATGATGGCGTTTGATAGCAAAATGGTACTCCCTCCGTACCAAAATAAGTGTCTCAAAGTTGTACAAAAGTGAATGTATATATACTTGTTTCATGTCTAGATACATCTACTTTTTGACAAATCTAAGACAGTTATTTTGGACAGAGGGAGTATCTCTTTTGCACGTTGTCTAGCAGTTGACGCAGTGATGTCCGTGGTAAGAGCAAGTGGTTTACAATTTTTTTAATCCAACATGGATATCGGTGTAGTATTCTTCCGATCCGGTCTCCACCCCTATAGGCTTTATATTAGTCGTGCATAACTATGTATTTTGCCTTTTTTTTTATGTGTGTGTTTTGTTTCGGCTGTGTGCATTCATGATATGTAGAGGCAAGGTGTGAATTCTCTATGCTTGTCGATTTGATGTGACATTATGAATTTAATAAAAGCGTCCTTAAGAAAACAATTGTAAAAGTGTCGACATAATTTTTTTGCTAAAAGATTTTTTTAGTGCTTCAATGGGGCTTAGACCTTCTCCATCCAATATCACGTCTGGCGCGCCCAATCCACCACCCCCTCCCCCCGTTGGGAGCCGCTTGGCCGCGCTGACGAAACCGCGTGCGACACCACGTCGGGCCTCGACAGGCGGGCGGATGTGGGAGATCATGAATGCGCGTGTGATCATGGAAATTAAAGGACATGAATGTCGCCTAGAGGGGGTGAATAGGCGATTTTAAAATATTACGATTTAGCTTGAATAAAAGAGGAATAAAACTAGCGTTTAATTTATCAAGCACAAAAACTAAACAAACTAGGTTTACCTATGTGCACCAACAACTTATGCTAAGCAAGATAAAAAAACTACTCCCTCTGTTCCTTAAAGTAAGGCATATATTTTTAGTCAAAAGTCAACATAGTGTAACTTTGACCGATTTCATTGATAAAATATGAACGTTTCGAATATCAAATCAACACCAATAGACTCGCCATAGCATATACTTTCACTATATGTTTATCAAATTTTATAAATATTGATATTTTTGTGTATAAGTTTGGTCAAAGTTAGACTATGTTGACTTTTGACTAAAAATATACGTCTTACTTTTCGAAACGGAGGTAGTATGTGATAACAAGATATGTTACTTCAAACTTGATTGCTATCACAAAGTAAATTGCATAAGTAAGAAGCTCAGTATAGAAATAACCGAGACACTTTGAGACGATGGAAGCTAGTTTCCGTTGGAGCGGTGCAGAGTCACAAAGTGATCCCGAATAGCCGGCAATGGCACGCTGTAATCTATTTTGTGCCCCCACCAATGGAGTGCCACGAGCCACTATGTGACACTTGAGGGTGGTTAACGAACCCGTACAAGGTTGGGGCAATCTGCACAACTTAATTGGAGGCTCCCAACAAATCCCGACGGCTCCCAAACCACGGAGATGAACAAGGTTGTGGCATACTACACAACTTAATTGGAGGCTCCAACAAATCCCGCAAGCCACCAAAACTCCGAGATGAACAACGGCTGTCTAGGGCACTTCAAGTACCCGAGAGTAACAAGCTCTACGGCACTCCAAGTACTCAAGAGTAACAAATTTCTCAACTTCACTTTTCACGTATCACCGTGGAGAACTCAAACCGATGCAATGGACAAGAACACAAGAAGTGCTCAAGTCCACCAAAGCAACTAATATTTATGGGAGGGAAGAGAGAAAGAACAAAGAAGAACCCAACAAATGGAACTCCAGGATCTAGATCCAAAGACTTCCCTTCACTAAGAGGAGAGATGAATTGGTGAAAATATAGATCTAGATCTCCTCTCTCTTTTCCCTCTAAATGAAGGGAAGAATCATGAAGGAATAGACAGAAGGCCAAGCTCAAGAAGGTCAGCAATGGAAGTCAATTTCATGCTCGACCGGACTAGTCTCTTTGGTGAAGAAGGGGGCTTTTATAGGTCCCCACGAAAAAGAGCCGTTGAAGGAACAATAACACCGGTGGCCTCGGTCTGGAATGGCCGGAATCCCCGAACTGGGCGGAATCTCCTGACCACGAGTGGGGATGCTCTTGTAATCCAGAACGGAGGTAGTATAATTTATCAATGGCGAACGCTACGACGTCATCTGGATGAATGAGCAAACCGATTATCCGACTCGAACGCCATATGATTAAAACAGTGTGAGCCATAATCATGCCCATCAACTCCCTCGCCTCGCTCTTTCCCGCCACGCGTCCCCCACTTGTCCCCATCGCTTCTTATGGGTGTTGGCGCCGCTCGTCCGTAAGCACGGCTTTCGCTGGAGGAGACACTCGTCGCAGGAGAAGAGTATGGCACAGCGCCGCTGATGCAGCATCACAGTGCACGATTGCAGCATCGTCACCGACCTTTGCATCTATACAAGTCGCTCGCAGCTCCCGCGCCGGCCGATCACAACTTAGGCGCTATGTAATTGCAGCACCGTCGCTTGCCTGCAGGTTCGGCGATAGGCACTTAGAGCATCTCCACCGGGGGCCTCCAAGTGACACCCCCAAAGGCCCATTGGGGGTCCGGACGGCCAAAAACGCCACCAGCGGCACCCCCAAAGGCTCACCCCGAGCAAAAACATGTCCGGCACCCCCGAAGAGGCCTCCAAATTTGGAGGCCTCTTCGGGGGTGCCGGACATGGGGGCGGACATGCGTCTGACAGGGGAGGCCCGCCCGTCATAGAGACAGCGCGGCGTGACCTGAATCATTCGCTCCCCACACCATCCTTCTCTTTTCCTCTCGCCGGCGATTCGCACCAACGCCGCCACTCTCGTCGCCGTCTGCTTGATTCGCACCTCGGGCACCTAGCCGGAGCGGCAACGCAGACCCACGTGCCGCCGTTCCCCGCATGTCTGCGACCAGTCCAGCGCCGGCGTAGCTAGTTTCTAAGCCGGGTACGCCTCTTCTTTCCTCCCACCCCGCCCGCAACCTGTTCGACCATTCGTCCGTAGGCTCATTTGGTTGATTGTTCATTTGTGGCTTTGTTCCATTGCTTTCTTTCGTCCAATAGGCCATGGACGCGACGACGAGGTCATGTTTTTTGAAATGATGAAGGAGGATGCCGCCCTTGCGGTCGACATCGAGGAGAATGAGATGGTCATGGCCGCACTTCTACATGCCGCGATCGAGGAAGATGCGGCGCCGAAGTTTGGAGGATCAGAGAAGGGGCGGAGGCCCAACAAGGAACACAACAGAGCAACTGGGCACATGCTCTTGTACCAAGATTACTTTGCCGACAATCCGACGAACTTGCCTCATGAATTTCGCCGGCGCTTTAGGATGAGCAGGTCATTGTTCAGGACGATTGTGCATGGCGTTTGGGAATACGACGACTACTTCGCGCTGAAGAGAGACTGCACCGGCCTCCTTGGGTTTTCATCACTTCAGAAATGCACACATGATCATTGAAGACGAGCGTGATACGAGGAAGCAACTGGTCGGCGAAGTGTTTGATTTCCAGGGGCCTATGGCCCATCCACATCCGGGCGTGCCGACGTAGTATGCAGAATTTCTTGCCATACATCGGAAAATTCGTGATAGAACAATGCATAAGCAGCTGCACGATGATCTCGTGCACCACCTGTGGACCATCAAAGCGACTCAGCCGGCGGCTGTTTGATAGGTCATGGTTTAAACTTGAATTCGTATTTAAACTTTGTATTTCGAATTTGAACTTGTGTTGTAATATTTATTACATCAATTCGTATTGAAATCCGCCCGCAAGGTGTTCGATGATTTGCTCGCGTTTGGGGGGCGGACGTTTGGGGTGCGCCGCTGTGGGCGTGGTCGAAAACATGGGCGGACACATGTCCGGCACCCCCCAATTGGGCCTCGATTGGGGGTGCCGGACATGAATTTGGAGGCCCCCGATGGAGATGCTCTTACAGCACTACTGCTTGCTTGCCACTCCGGCGAGAGACGCTTACAGCCTGGCGCCCGTCCTTTGCAGCTTTGGTGTTGTCCGCTTGCAGCTCAGGTGGTAGGCGCTTGCAGTAGCGTTGGTGTAGACTGTGTGCAAACAGCGCCCGGCTACAGCAACACCAGATCCTTATCCGATGACCTCGTCGAAGAGAGAGGTAGAGGATTTGGTCGTGGCCACACACCTCCATCAGAAGAGGGACGGGATCCGGTGATGAGGGCAGCAGCGCCGCAGCAGTTTGGGTCAAACATCGGTACAATAATCTGCTGGATGTGACCGCAACGTGTGTGAGATTAGTAACAAGGCAGAGGACGATGGAAAACAGGAGAGAGACCAGAGGATAAAGAAACGAGCGGATGAGAGAGAGCTCGATACCCGTGGAAGGGCACGTGGCGTACTCATGAGTAAGCTGTCAAGTGGGATCCCACCAAAGTTTCATTTATAGTTCAGTGACAATTTTGTGGGATCACAGTTACATTTCTACTCACGATGTCGAACGTGAGTCAACCAGGACGACCGATACAGGTGAAAACCAGTCTTTTCCTTTATTAGTGTTTTTGACATCTGTATGTAAAACAATCTTTGTTATGTTTACCTAACAATAATTTATCATCTCATTTGCATATAATTTAATCATCTAATGACACAGCAGCAAGAACTCCACTCTATCGCATCATATACCAGCCGGGCTCTCTGACAGGCCGGCCTTACCTGTCAGTCAGACATTCGGTCAGACAGCTAGGGGTTGGCTCGGCACAACCAATCGGAGAGCACAAAATATTTGTTTCTCTATATCGAATCGAGCCAGGCGCGCGCCAAACGAACAACAAAACTGGACGCCCACACGCCTACGGCCGCAGCGGGCGGAGGTGGACGGGCACGCTGTGCTTGGGCCGCAGCGTGAGCACATTGACCGGCGCATGGCGGTAGTCGTCGGAGATGGTGAAGCGAAAGCTGGCGAGCAGCATGGCCAGCACAACCTTGGCCTCCACGAGCGCGTACGCCTGCCCGACGCAGTTGCGCGGCCCGGCGGCGAACGGAAGGAACGACGAGCGTCGTCCGCCTCCGGCGGCGAACCGCTCCGGCCGGAACTCGTGCGCGTCTGCGCCCCAGATGGACTCATCGTGGTGGATCGCCAGCACCGGTATCCACACCGAGATCCCGCGCGGCAGCTGGAGGCGGCCGTCGCCGAGCGTGATGTCCTCGAACGCCATCCGCGGCAGCAGCGTCGCCGGCGGGTACAGCCGCAGCGTCTCGTGGATGATCATCTGAAGCTGCACGTATACGCACACAAAACAAACAAACCCATAATTAAGATTTCGCTCATAACAATCGGTCAATGCCACAAGACTTCGCTGTAGGTGTAGTGTAGGACGGACATACCACGGTGAACTTGGAGAGGTGCTCGGCCGACGGCGGGTCGTCGCCGCAGACCTGGGCGACCTCGGCGCGGGCCTTGTCCTGCCACTCCGGGTGCGTGGCGAGCAGCATGAGCGTCCACGTGAGCAGCAGCGCTGACGTATCGTGGCCGGCAAAGAAGAAGGTCTTGCACTCGTCGATCAGCAGCTGCGTGTCGTAGCTGAACTTGCCAACGCCGTCGCCTGCCGCACCCTTGCTGTCCTTCTTCTTCTCCATCTCGGCCAGCAGCATGGCGAGCAGCCCCCGGCCGTAGGTGGAGGTCGTCCGTCCCTCGTCGGCGATCTCGCGGCTCCGGCGGATGGACTCCAGCACCACGCCCTCCAGCTCGCCGTTCAGCCGGCCGATCTCCCTCCTGTACTTGCTCGGGAAATACCTGAAACCGATGATCGAACGCCCTGGTCAGTTTGATCATGCGCATAATACTGCAAACAGTTGTTTACTCGTTTGTGCTCGTACGGATGCGCCAGTGGATGATGGAATCAATCCAAAGCGCCGGACAATTGAAGTCAGTACCAGTGTCCAAAAACTAAGCCACATAGTTAACTAAGACTAATCACTAGCTAGCTTATCTCGGCTTAATCGTGCACCTTAATCTTAATTAACTGAACGAATACCCATGCGCGGCTGAGTAAGAATACACATACAGACACATGCGTGGGCAAGCGAACATCGGTAGCGACGAGGCCAGGTAAGTGAGTGGGCGTACGGTCGTTCGAGACAATAGAAGCACGGCGGCGGCGGCAAAGGGATTAAGTTATTGATCAGCCGGAGCAGGGGAGGGAAAGGTGATCGTGACTCACTGGCTGCCGGGAATCCAGAGGTGGCGGCTGGAGCGTGCGGTGAGGCGCTGCAGGTCCTCGAGGAGGTGGAAGATGCGCTTGCCGGTCTCATAGCTGGTGTCGAACTCGGTGCGGGAGATGATGTCGCCGGTGAGCCGTGTCATGTGCGCGCCGATCTCCACCTCGCCGCGGCCCCTCGCCGCCGCGTCCCGCAGTGACAGGATCGTCTGCTTCGTGCACTCCACCATATTTCCCACGCGCCCCTGCGTAAAACACGTGCGATAATATTCAGGAAACGGCAGTACATAGTGGCAATGCCACCATGTGTTCCATCGACGCGGCGCGTACCTTGAGCTTGTCGGGCATGAAAGCCGGCGCGACGACGTGGCGCTGGTGCGACCACCGGGCGCCGTTGGCCATGAGCAGGCCGCGGCCGATGAAGTGCCTCGTGCCCTGCCGCTGCAGCCACGACTTGCCGGTGGCGTGCGCGTGCTTGGACGACAGGAACTCCTTGATCATGTCCGTGTCCGTCAGGCACAGCCGCGGTTCGCTCCCGTACCAGTACACGAACAGCTTCCCTGAAACACAGGATAATTCCCACGGTCAATGATCAGTACGGACGTCCGGCCCGTCGCAATGCGGCGATACCGTCTTAAATTCTCACCGTATATCCCGACCAGTGCACGTAATGGGGCATGAGGCGGCCGACGATGTCGTGGCTCAGGGACGGCATGTCGCCGGCGGTCGCCTTGGCAACCAGAGCCGAAACCTCGCGGAGGTTTCCCACGAGCGGGCGCGGCGTGGGCCCGTGGACGCCCTGCCCGCCATGGCCCTACGGATCCTCATTGGTGTCAGAAAGTAGCAGGACAGGGTCACCCATACCGCCCTCAGGATCAGCGCCACAGCAGCGGAGGCGATCGCCGCGACCATGACTGACACGAAAGCCATTACAGAAAAGGGGGGAACAGAGAGATAGCGACGATTCGAGGCGTTTGTAGTTTTGATTGTTGATTCTTGTTGCTGGCTGCTGCCTGCAATGCAGGCTCCCCCTCCGCCCCCTCTGGGCTATATATACACGATCTTCATGAAGCGCTGGGAAGAAGATTTGGCGTCTCATTAATTGTAACAAATACTGCCTTTGGTAAGGACTCGTTGCCCCTTCCAACCATGGGTCTTTCATTTGGAAAGTAGAAGTTTTTTTTTTGCGAAAAATTTGGTAAGTAGAAGTTTAATCCAAAGGGGGATTTAATTGTTTACTGACTGAAAAGGAAGTGATTCTGCTTTGATGTGGTCACCCATTAGTGAGTGCCTTAATTGGAGAGACTAATCTACTCAATGAGATTGGTATGGTTAAGATGTTTTTTTTTTGCGAAACACAGTACAACGCAAGCGCTCATATACACGCGCACACACTCACCCCTATAAACGCACGCACGCACACCCTACCCCTATGAGCACCTCCGAGAGACTGAGCCGGCGGGTCGAGTCTTGAGATTGACGAAGTCACCACGGGCGCCTCGCTGTCGACGGGAACGTCGCCTCCCACTGAAGAATATTCCGCCTTAAATGAGAAACACCAGCGTCAAACCTGGGGTTTGAACTCTGGTGGGCTGGGGGTACAACCACCCACCTAACCATCTTGCCACAGGCAAGTTCTCTATGGTTAAGATGTTTTGAAATTTGTTTATTTGGTAGCAATTGATGGGGCCAATGTATATCTTCCCACTAGGAAAAGGTAGTAGTGTATCAGATATATATGGTAGGCATTTATTAATGATAAAGACCGAGATATAAAGGATTTGATTCTTAATTAGTAGCTGCTAATAATATGGGGCGTGCTGAGCATCCTCCGGAGGATCGAGTCTTCTGATCCTCCGCCTCCAGCGCACGACACGTGTCCACCTGGGCCAAAAAAGAAAGCGCTTTGGAAAAAGTCAAGCCGCAGCCCGCAGGCGCCATCCTCCCTTTATCCTCGCTCACCATTTCTCCTTGCAGCACGGTAGCATCGCACCCCGCTCCTCCATGAGCCCCGCTCGCCACCGGATAAGCCGTCGCCGGAGAAAGATGTCGCCGGAGCTTCGCCGGTGGCCGCTCGTAGCATCACCGGCCACCATCAGTAGCATCGCGCTTGCATCATTGTAGCAAAGTTGCCCACCGCTGACACCACCTCCGGCAGCAACGCCGCCCCTCCGTTGACAATACCGCCGGTTGGCGTGGTAGCATCTCCGGCTACCGTCGGCAGCAAAGCCGCCCGCGGTTGGAAGCACCGCCGTCTGCCGTTGACAGCACCACCACATGCCGTTGACGGCGGAGCACCACCACCTGCCGTTGACAACACTGCCGACGGGCGTCGGTAGCATCGCCTGCTACCGTCGGCAGCAAAGAGGCCCGCCGTTGGCAGCAACGCCGCCTGGCGTCGGCAGCAAAGCGGCCCGCCGTTGGCAGCACCGCCGCCTTCGAGTCGGAGCACCGCCGCACACCTATGGCAGCATCGGTGCCAGGCCTTGCTGCATGGGGCGGCGCCGGCGAGCGGCGCAGCGTGGGCGGCCATGGCTGCACATCGTGCGAGCTCCTTGCACCACTGCCCCCGCTGGCAGCACCACGCATCTCTCTTTGCAGCACCGCCGTCTTTGAGTCAGAGCACCGCCGTGGTGGGGCGGAGGCCAACCTCGCCGGCGGGACGGAGCAGCAGGGAGCGAAGGTAAGGGGAAGGGGGACACGCGGCTGCGGGCTCGTCGGGACTGGGAGCGCCGCTCGTAGCAGCCACATCTGATGTTGGACAGCGACGGCGTGGGAGCGCGGTCAACGGCGGCACATCGGCTGGCCCTCTCGTGAGTTGCGGAATTGGGGCAGGGACGCTGGCGAGAAGGAGTGGTCGAAGACAGAGGCGAAGGGATAAGATACGAGTGGAAGAGAGCGCTCCACGGCAGGGACTCGTGTCAACACATGGAGAGGCGGAGGATGCATCCTCCGGAGGCTGTACAGCATTTTCCTAATAATATTTGTCCAGCCCATGATATGCATTTATTTCAAGATTGGTAGAGATCAGGTACAAAGATCCTTCGGAATTCACTTGCAGAATTTTTTTTTGCTGGTACTTCATTTGCTGAAGTTGCATATACAGCAATACTACCATGAAATAATATATATACACATCAGTACTAAACTATACATAGTACATAGAGAACATCCTGGTGGGCTCAATGGACGCCAAGGAATTGGACGGCCACTATAAAATATTTTTCACTCAATTTATGCAAAATGTCCCCTTAGTACATGGAGAAATTCGAAACTGAAGCACTCGAGGACAGCATCATAAGGATGGCACCGAATGGTGTTTTAATCTAATTATAAGGCTTAGGCAGCAGCATTAGACATCTACCCTTCTTGTCTGAATCAGGCTTAATTTAGAGTATCAGTGTATCATCATGATCATCAATTAGGGATGAAAACGGAGCGGATACGGACGAAACTGAGTGGTGCCACATTTGTTTTCATATTTTGTTGCGGAAGCAGAAACGAATACAGAAACCCCGGAAACAAATACGGAGACAAATATTGTCGGAAACAGATACAAACCGAATATGGTGCGGACACGGAACCAAAAGCAGATGTTTGCCGGAACCAAGAGACCCCTTCAATAATGTAGGAAAACTCTATCAAACCAACAAACTTGTCAAATTTATACGATAAAATAAAAAATAAGCATATATCTTGATTAAATAGGTCCTAAACATGGTTGCTTTAAATCTTTTTTTATTCAGATCTAAGTTGTGCCTAAATGTTCCCACTAGAATTCCTGATCCTGCTGGATTTGTAAAGCACTACGTAGTAAAAACGGAAAGTTCCGTATTACCGGAAACGGAATTTCCGTTTCCGTGGTCGTTCCGCCGGAATACGCTGTTCCGTTTCCGTTTTTGTTTCCGCATAAAAGTTTCCGTTTCTGTTTCCGTTTTGCAAAATTCCGTTTCCGTTTCCGTATTTTCATTCCATTTCCGTTTTTCCGCGGAAAAGTCGGAAAGATTCCGTTCCGTTTTCATCCCTAATCATCATCACACAGAGTATGCATAGACTGGTCAATCCCTTAAATAAATGGCAAGTCTCATTCAGGATAGATGGCTTTATATATTCTGTATTCTCAGTCCTGCACTTTCACCATATATGATTCTGAGGAGATAAAGGTATCTGATAAGAAACATAAAACCATAGATGGTTCTGAAACAAGGTTTTTTTTCTGACAGGTGACATAAACTAGCCAGGCAGTGCAGGAAACGAAACGCAATAGGGCAAAGCGGGGCAGAAAGGAGGCCATATTTGTTTTCAACAGCAAGCAAATTAAGCCTAGTCCTCTGCACCTCGTGCAACTTGGAGAAAGAAATGCTGTCTGCCGCGAGCTTTGGGCATAAGAACAAAACCCTAGCCTTACACTCACCATTGTTTAGTGCTGAGCTGAGCTCTCACATTTGTATATGCCAAGAAAAGAGAAAGTTCAGAGTTCAGTTGGAGCAGAAACAGCGTGGATGAGCTGTAGCCGATCGAAGCAAGTCGGTGCACCGGTGATTACCGCTAAGTACTCCTACTAGATACGGTTTAAGAAAGTAGTTTAGTTGTTTTTAAGAAAGATTTGGTTTATGCACACTCAAGCAGAGAGCGAAAAGGAAGAAACAGAAGGCTGAGTGATATGCTCTGTTTTTTAAGCCTCTGCTGTTTTGTTGTTTGTCGGTTTTTGTCGGTCGGTAAAAGTAGAACACGCTCCCATAAGACCGGTTGTAACCCCTCTTTAGTGAAGAATTGGTAGCATCTACCAGTTTTTCAGGAAACGGAGTAGTAGCTAGCTGCATAAGTGTAACTGAAACTGAACCCTCCTTTATATGACAGATAATATTGAATCCTTGTCATGACGTTTGAATTATAGTTATCTTCCTTTCCAGGATGAGCTGTTGCTGATTGAAGCCAGTCGGTGCACCGGCAAATACTCCTAAGTGCTCTGACTAGTTACGGTTTAAGAAAGTAGTTTAGTTTTCTGCAAGTTATAGCTGCTATGTTTTTCAAAACTCTCGGCTGTTTAGTTGTTTAACTTTTTTCGGTCGAAAAGTAGGAAACACTCCCATAAGACCGGCTTGTAAACCCTCTCTAGTCAAGAATTAGTCAGAGCATCTGACAATTTTTTGAGAAACAGAGTACTTCCTTCCGATCCGTGTCACAGTTTTGAACTAACCCGAGTTCAAAACTGCGACACTTATTTTTGGATCGGATGAGTACTATATGTTGCTGGGAATGTTGCATAAGTGTAACTAAAATTGAACCCCCATGGTGTTTCACTCGAAGATGCCTAGGAGCACATTTTTGTATTGAGAAGAAGGCACTAAGATAGGGCAAACGAACAAGTTGGCAAAGATTACAATAAGTGCATCGCACCCATCAACGGAGAGGCCACAAAGAAAAGAAAAGAAAAGAGAAGAACAAGATTGTTCTCACCTAACGACCTACGACCAGGTGATCTGGCACCAACTACATACTGTGAAGACATCTTGCGTTCCCCAACCTTCAGCCATGAGTTGCGAGCAGGCCCAGTGTGTCAAGGTAATGTCACATCCGTTGTCGGACGCCTCCATAGCACGACCACAACTCTAGGGCTTCCCATGTTAACATACCCGGATGGAACTAGTGAAGGTATCGTTTATAAAGCGCATGTCATGGCGTACAATGCTCCTAGGTTGATGCAGTCTGCAACGACACCCATGAAAAGGAACGCCTCGCCAACAATCTTCATCGGTAAGAGCATCTCCAACAGACGCGCTTCGGCGCGGCGCGCTATATTTTCTTTGCAGCGCCAAAAAGTCGTTTTTGCGCGCGGGGCCGTTTTGCTTTTCCAGCAGCGCTATAGTTTAGCGCGCCGAAACGCAGCGCTCCAGCAGACGCGCAAAAAAACACGCTCCAAGCCAAATTTTGCAATAAAATAAATACAAACAACACAAATTTAAACGATTTTAAACTTAGTTCGATAGATTTGACGATTTTTCACCTAATACAAACTACCTAATACAAACTAAACTTATTAGAACTCGAAGTCCGAGGAATCCGAGGCGGTGTCGATGGAGATTTCGTCCTCCAGCGCGCTCCACCGCTCGTCGCCGGCGGCCTCCGCCGCCCCCCTCGCCAGGCGCCGCGCCTCCCTATACTCGCGGCGCTCGGCCTGCCGCTCCGCCTGCTCCGCCGCGGTGATTTCCAGTGCTCCACCTCGAGCTGGTGTTCGCGCGGGTGGCTCCAGTACCAGTCCGCGACCGCGCGCTGGTCCCGCTCCGCGACGAGGCTGAGCATCGCTCCGCGGCGGTGGAGGCGGCGGCCTTCGTCGGTGACGAGGCGCGGCGGCGGCGCCATGTTGCGCGCTTCCTCGGCGTTGCGGCAGTCGTCGAAGTTCATCTGGCGGCGCGAGCGGCCGAGCGCCCACGCCGTACGCGCGGGCGGCCTCCACCGCCGTCTCGAACGTCCGAGCTGGACGCGCTCCTCGCCGGACCGGATCTCCGACGTGAAGGTGCCGTTCGGGCGCGCGCGGACGCCGCGGTAGCCAGATTGGCTTCGGCGGCGCGGCGGCATGGTGGCGGCGGCGCGGCGCGGGCGGCGGTGGGGAAAAGAATGGAACTATCCAGAGCGGCGCGGGAGAGAGAGAGTTGGTTGCGTGGCGCGTTTGTGTCCAGCGCGCTGGACGCGCGGCGCTATATATGACGCCGCGCGTGCCGCTTCGTACAGCGCGCTGGACCGTTTTCCCGCCGGCGGAACTTTCCCGCGTTGCTGGAGAGCGCGAACCGGCCCCGCGCGCGGGAAACGGCCGGTATTTCGCGCGCGCGGCGTTTTTGGCGCGTCTGTTGGAGATGCTCTAACGCCGGGAGGCCCACATTTTCATCTGCCACATCAGGAAATCAATGTGCAACCCAAACAGGGCCTCCAAGGAGTGAACGACGTTGTGACGCCGCTACCTGGTCTGGAGAATAGGACCTAGTGTTTCCCTTGATGTTGTTACCTTCTAGAAAGGGCCATGAGAACGCCTCTGTAGAGGTAACAACACCCTTGGGTGTCACCGTTGTCAACGTTGACCATCGCCGGTCAAGGATATCGTCCGGACCTATGATCATAGACCCCCAAAGACTGCGGGAGAAAGGGTATACAATACACTGGGAAGCAGGAAACTGGAGCACCGTAGAGAGGGAAGTTGCACAATGTTTCTGTCGAATGAGGGAGGCATCAGCCAACACAGCACTCGGGCTGCCACCTCAGGTAAGCAACTGCTAGCAGACGCGTCTAGTAGGGCGGGTGAAAGGACCTAGGTGTAGTGTAGAAGGGTGAAGCATTTCAAATAATTAAGAATTTGGCTTGACATAATGCGAAAATAAATTACTCGTTTTATTTTTCAAACACAAAATTTAACTATGCAGGGCTCAAATAAGTGCAACAACTTATACTAAATAACATGAGCACAAGACATATAACAAGACTATTAGACTAATAACAGGATAAACTACCAATAAGAAGATAAATAACTTCAATCACAAAGGCTATCAAGATATAAAGCAAACGTGAATAAACTCGGGCATATACTAACCACGGTGTTCCCCCAAACGCCACCGAAGGGTGACCTTATTTTCCTAGAGTCACAACCACGAAGTTGGGTGCTGAGGTGGCAAGCACCACAACCACTTCACAATATTCACGGCCCAGGATCACATGCTTTTCTCAATCTCCACAAAGAGGTCACCGCTACAAAAACCACCAAGACGTCTAGGAGGGCTCCAAGAGTACAAACCCACAAGCTCTCACTCGAATGAATATATATAGGAGTAGTTGTCGTCATATATATCTTGAATCAAGATTGTAAGTTGTGTACTCATACAATGCATTGAATTTTGTCTTCATGCAATGCATTTTTTCTGTGATTTTTTGTGTAATGGTATGTTTCTTCTAAATTACTTTTTCTTACTGAGAATAAAGATTCAAGCTCTCAACAATGCATTGCAAAAGATAATATTTAGTTTTAGATAAAATCATATTTAATGAGAAATAAAAGGTCAAACATTTTATATTGTCTGCCAACATATACAACTTTTGCTTGAACTCCATTGCTATTTTGCAACACTTTATCCATCGGTTACCAACGAATTTATATGCATTGCATTGTACCGTTGCAACAGCCTTGATCCATTGGTATGGGCGCTAGCAACGCTCATTTGGACACTTAGATACGGATAAAATGTGTTGTTGTAGGAGAGGTCCTCCTGTAGTGAATAAGAACATGTTGTACAATGGATTATCTCTTACTATTATCTATAGCAGTTAAGACTCCTAAATTATGTGTGGAAAAATAGTCTTCTCTTAACCGATAAGAGATCACCCCTAGAAAAGAAAAGCAACATTCTCTCTCTTTATTTTCTCTCCGTGACACCACAAAAACTCCATATATCAACTCTAAGAGAATGCTGACGGCACGCCATTGCACATGTCCTAAGAGGAAGTTATACGAGATAAAAGATAAAGTACCTAACGATAAGAAAAGACAATGTTCCCTCTCTTTATTTTTCAAGGTATTATTGTGATAGAGGATGTGAGAGACTGAGAGTAACTAGAAAGGTAATGGATTGACTTTTAATCATTGATCACATTTTTCGTGGGATGGTAGTACAATGCTACAAACGACACAAAACACACAAGGAGGAGGTAAATGCATTACAAAAAATGAAAGAAAAAACTTCCAACAATTCTCTCACACACATTTCTTTACAGAGATCAACTACCTTATTTTGCGTGCTTGGTTGGACGTAATTGGAGCTAGAATATGGGAGCCGAACGAGTTCATGACTTCAAATCCACCTTATGGCTAGGTGCCATGGAAGTCGAGAGTCTAACTCCCACAATTATTCAGACCACTACTGATCTCCAAGTCTCTATATCTATCCATATCTCTACTATATAATACGAGTAAACAACCGTACGTACGTCGTGGTTGTTTTTCATTTGAGCCCTTAACAAATATCGAAATCAACCCGCAGTGCAAAGACTCGGACACTTTTGCATTGTAGCCCCCGACTCTATCCAACAGACGAACGTGACGAGTGCCTGCCGACCTTGCCGGTGGAGCAAGCTGTGCTTCGAGATGGGCGGCGGCGGCTGCAGTTGGAGAGAAGCCGCGCATGGTCGCGGAGGAGCTGGCCGACGGGGTGCCGGGCTTGGTTTCGGGAACGTCCGTTAGGAGGCTGGGTAGCTGTGGACACCAGGTGCGGAGCTCCCCGGCGATGGCGACGCCGGGTGTGGAGCTCCCCGGCGATGGTGATGGCGATTGGCACATCTCAGAACGATCCCCTCCCTCCTCTCTCTCCCCCCGACCCGGCTAGGTAGCTGGGGACGCCGGGTGCGGAGCTCCCCGGCGATGGTGATGGCGATTGGCACATCGCAGACCGATCCCCTCCCTCCTCTCTCTCCCCCCGACCCGAGGGCGTGCCTCCTCCTCCTCCCGTGCTCCATGTCCGCTCCACACACCTCTACAGTCGAGCTCAACAAGGATTGGTTTCACTTTTTGCATTTTTTCCCAGAAATTAGCAGCCCTTGTTGAGTTCGCCGTGATGTGCTTCTTGTCCTCCATGGTTGCTTGATTCTATCCTGTGTTGTTGATGCATTTATTGGAAGTCTTCGGTATTGATCAAGCAATTGAGGTGTGTCATTTAGGCACATGATATGTTTGTTCTAATTCCTCAAAGGAGTAATTTTGTCCATGAACCTGAAGTAGGCTCCGTAGCTTCCTCTCGGCGTGCTCGAGTTTCCGTCCAGCTTGACTTCTGGCGGTGCCGAGGTCTGAACCACCGCTCGGCGAAGCGGATTATGTCCCTTAATTGATTTTGATTCTCTGTTTGTGCGTCTGAAATTTCTCATGCTGCAGTTTTTTGTTCGTTGGCTGTGGATGACGTATGCCGGATGCCCTCTTTGCATCAGTATGGTTTGCAATGTGTGTGTGCGCACACGCACGGACATTTGAGGTTTAGACAGCATTCTATGCTCGTTCCTGTGTAATTAGAGGATGGTACCAAATGCATATGGATGTCGATACTTAACAATCAGGCTGATGGTAATGGTACAGTTTTGGGTTTTGTAGTTCTTATAGCTTTGTTGTTTGCATGCAGGTAAAATGGTCGCCTCAAGCTATCAGGAAGGCATGCAAGCAATTCTGAAAAAGTTTGTTAACGTTGGGCTTATGTGAAATCGACTGAATGCATGCTTTGCCGATTTGACAAGATTTATTACTGGTTTCCCATGCAATGTAATAATAGGAAGCTTTTGCATGCCGTTTTCATACTTGTTGGATATCCATGATGCAAAGAAAAATATTTGAAAGTAAGGGGTGTTTTCTTTTAAGTTTTAAAGGATTGTTGTATAGTGAAACATGTAAGAGGATTACAATTTGAGAGAAACCAAATGTATTTTAATTATATATATAATTACACAACAAAAGTCATGATATATTTCAAACCGAAGATGCTTGATAAATTTTATACCCACTACAACGCACGGGCAATTTGCTAGTATCTATAAGCTTAATTACTGTTGTACACCGGGTTTATTGGACCCAATCCGGATGCGGACACTGGCCATGAGACATTACAATTTATAAATAATAAGGCGTGAGGTGATTCTATATTGATGCAACTATGCAAAACTATTTCAACACAAACCAGTGCCGTATCTCGGAGACGTTCCAAGTATGTGATTCTGATAGCAGAATATCCTGTGATTCTCATGGGCAAGTAATCCATCCCCGTGCCCAAATATTTAAGGGTTCCTTACCTATCACATGATTCTTGCAACTGTCAGTGTATCTCCCAGCTCAGGAATCAAGTCTGGTCAGCTTATGGCAAGCTAATAAGACAGAGAAATGGTCATCAGTTAGCAAGATTGATTATGTTTAGGAAGCACACATCCGTACTAATCAATGGGATATCTGGAGTGTGCATGTAAATTTCGGCATATTCTGTAGAAACTAGTACGTCAGATGGATCTGAGAATCCCAGACCTTGGCACAGAGAACTATGACTTGTGCAGTAGAAAAAGTTTTAAAAACCGGACCGGCAATCGAACCGGTCAGCCTCTCGGTTCACGGCGTAATGACGACCTACATCGAGAGAGGTGGCCATCCTAGCTAATTTATGCGCTTCCCCATTTGCTTCTCGCCGCTCGTGACCATAGTTGCTCTGTCGAAAAAACCTCCTGCGTTCAGAGATGTCATGCAGGACCATGCTATGATGACCTTGGTAATTCCCGGAGTTGATCGCCGTGATGACAGACAAACAATCTGAAGAGATACTCAGTTTCTGCAAGTGCAAGTATGATGCTAAATCCAGGGCTTCCCTGCAAGCATACGCCTCAAGTACTAGATTAGTTGCACCATTAGGCCTTCAGACTTGTGCACTAATTTCGTGCAAAAAAAAAAAAAAAGACTTGTGCACTAATTTTGCGCGAGCACTACCTATCGCTTATAGCGAGTTGGAACAAGCGCTCGCCCACACAAATCCGACATGGGCCGCGGCAGTAACACATTTGCGTTAGACCAACGTCTGCGCATGTCAAAAACCACCGTTTCTTTATTTTAGTCTCTTTTCGAGTGGAGATTTGTGCCTCCCGGGCTCCAGTGATTCTGCCATTAAAACAAATTCGAAAATCATATTTACGATTTTCAAAAAAATGTGAAAAAAATTACAGATGTCGCCAATAAGGTATTTCACAATCGTGCAAAAAATCAATTTCAAACACTTTTTATTTTGAGCTATACAAAAAATGACGAAAGTGTGGACCAGAGTATGCATAGTTTCAAATGTCTAAATTTATCGGATTTATCATTTTTATGTAGTCCATAATACAAAGTATTTAAAATTGATTTTTTTACATGTTTTTGGGATACATCATTACCTACATCCAGCATTTTTCCCAGTATTTTTTGAAACTTGGAAATACGAATTTCGAATTTTTTTAATTGGCAGGAGCACTGGTGCCCAGGAACCAAAGAGACTTTCCGTCTCTTTTCGTTGTTTTTTATTTTTTTATTTTTCTCCTATTTCTTTTATTTTTCTTTCTTTTCGTTTTCGAGTAATATACGAGTAGTTTTTTCTTCTGTCTTTTAATTTTTTTTGTTTTTGCTTTTCGGTGATACACAAATAATTATTTTGAGGATGCAATTTTTTCTCGTGAATATTTTTTGAAACAGAGAAAAAGAATTCCAAACTAAATGAACCACTTTTTTTTATCATGGGTATACACTTTTTGTATATCATGAATCAAAATAAATGAATACTTTTTTCGTATTTTCCTAATATACATGAATATTTTTTATCATGAACATGTTATTATTATATAGGTGAACAATTTTTTTAATTTATCTTGACCATTTTTAATTATAGGAGAACACATTTTAATTTTTTGTGAATCATTTTTTATCGTGGACCATTTTTGTCGTGAACCATTTTTTATTATAGGTGAACAGTTTTTAATCTCCAAAAATACATGAATACATTTTTTATCTTAAACCATCTTTTATTATAGGTGAGCACTTTTTAATTTGTCGTGAACCATTTTTTTATTTATAGGAATTCTAAAACAAAATAATGTTTCGAACATTTTTTGCATTTGAAAATTGTCGAAAAATGGTTTCCATGTTTCGAGAAAATATTTGCGGATTCAAAAATGTTTTCATATGTTAAAAAATTATTCATATTTTAATCCGGAAATGATGAAAGAATAAAACACGTTAAAATTGAATAAAAATAAATAAAATGATTAATATAAAACAGGAAAAAAACGAGCAGGTGAGTGCACTGAGCGCTAGTCGCTACTATTTTTTAGAAGATTCGTGGTGGCCCAGGCCCCTAGGGTACTTTGAGCCCCGTGGCGCTAGGTGGATTGCTAACTCAAATGGGCCGCGCATTTCGGCCTGCTGCCCGAAAACCTTAACACGTCTGGGCCCTAAACAGTACAGCGCTTCGGACACCAACCTTTTCGGGAACTGTCACCCGGAGTCGAACCCTATATTCGTGAGGCGAAAGGGGGCGTACGTACGGCATCTGGAAAGGTTCCCCGGTACAGCTCAGAAAGTCACGCAGCCGAGGGATCCTCTACGGACGACGCGCCATGTGGCCGAATAACATCATCTCGTAGGCTGGGGTTCCGTTGGTCCCGCACGGTGTCTGCTGTTACGGGCGGCACGAAAGCGGGCGCCGGGTTAACACGCCCGCCGTCTGGTGTTTTATGGAAGGCGACTTTGCACGCGCGCCCCTGTGTTGATTGAGTTTTTTAGTTAGGGGTTGGATGAACCTGTGGACGCAAAGTATATTTCTTTCCTTGATTGAAAACTATGGTCACAAGTTACGAATATTTGTCATTTTTCATTCCCGAGGCAATGCATCCAGCAATAGGTTTTCTTTTGAAAGGAAAACGCAGAAATTAAATATGAATATATTAAAATACTAATTGTTTCCCCCTACTAGAGAAATCATGTATTTCAATTTCTTGCCATTGTTCTGGTGCTAGTTATTTTCGTCGAATTATATTGTTAAGGCAACGTTACATTTATTTTTCTATTGTCGGTTAATACACCCAATATTACAGTTGTAAGATGCCTAGTTCTACCTATTTGTGGAAGAGTTAGAATCAGTTAGAGATCGGCTCCAATGGGGTTGTTGTCAAGTCTTTAGTGTGCTTTTGATCTTAAGACCAGTATAAATACGTTAGACACCTATGATATTTTCTAGGTCTGCAAAGAAAATTCTTCAAGATATACCTGATGATATTCTCTATCTTTGTCTAAACGGGTACAACACAAATAGTGATACACATTTTTATCATATACAATGAACTATAAATTGTACTAGTTGAATGCCCGTGCGTTGCTACGGGTTTTCAAATTTCTTTCTTGAACACACTTGTAAATATAATGCTTGTATAAACAATCACGTGTATGAAAAGATAGCTCTAAAAATCATTAAGATAACAATGTATAATTTTTTACATTGTTCGAATATGGAATTTGGCCAAATCGTTCTGTGCTTGAAGGCAGTGCTAAGTCACTAATTCTTTCTCTCGGTATCTCATTTGACCGGTTGAAAATAAATAAAAGACTGTGTATAAATATTTCATAATTTAAAAAATATGAAGTATGAGTACTTAAAGTATGTATGTGCGAAATAACTGACCTATTTAGTAAGGACCTCTTTAAAGACGATGTTGGTCGTGTAAGTACCAGCAGTATGTAGGGATTGCTTCTTTTTATCCTTTGGAGGTGGGACGGCGAGAATCTTAATTTTTTTTCTGGCTGTAGATCTGGAAAGCGCAACGTACAATTGCCCATGAGAGAACACCGGCTCGGGCAAGTAGATACCGACATTAGGAATAGTCTGCCCCTGTGCCTTGTTGACCGTCATGGCAAAGCTGAGCCGAATAGGAAATTGTTTTCTCTTAAACTGGAAAGGGAACGTCTCATCATCTGAGGGGCAAAGGGGATCCTCGGCAAGAAAATTCTCTTCCCAGCATGTAGCCTCTGCACGATTTCTTCATCGATGACATTTCTCTGAAATCGTCGGACTATCAGCCGCGTTCCATTGCAAAGTTCGTTTGCCGGGTCAATATTTCTGAGCAATATAATTGGGCAGTTAATATTGAGCTTCAACTCATGTGGTGGCAGCCCATTAGGGGTAAGAGAGTTAAGGAACTCGGACGGATAGTAGTTGTATGGGCCGTCCACCGCAGAGTCAAACCTATGGTAGACCATCTCATCCTCCTGAAACCGATCAATCATCTTCATATTAATCGAATCGACACAATCATTTCGTGTAGTCAAGATAGCTCTAGAGGTGATGTAGTTTGGGTTTGCCATGTTTACACTGAGACTTGGAAAAACATAGTTTATGAGTGCATCAAGATCATTGTCCTTTTCAGTATACTTCACGCATATCTCATCTGGTAGGCGGACGTCACCATCACCATTGGTCTCTTCCGTGCCACCGCCGATGCGCAACAGGTACTCCGCAAACCAGGGGTCGCTATGTGCCCTCATATTGCATTCCAGCTTAAGGTGACGCATGGACCTCCAAAGTTAAGAACTACGTAGTGTCGCATCAATTATCTGAGCCCTCAATCCCTTACGCACAACATGGAGTTGTCTGAAATCTCCACCAAACACTACTGTCTTTCCACCGAACGGAAGCTCTGGTTGGCTCATTATGTCACGCTAGTTGGGATAGGGTAGAGTTGAAATCCATCAGATGTTGAAACCAAGTCATGTTTCTGGCACATGGATAGCTAACTTTCATGCAGCCATGTCCATGGCTAGTTCTTTGGAGAGCAAATCAAAAAGTTGTACACATAACATGACGCCGAGCTATCCGTTCATAAGAAAAAGAGAGACGACAGCTGAGCGTTACATGAACGCTTGATCAAATGCAAATGATGGTCCAATCAAGCTAGGACCATGCAAATGTTGCATAACAAATCATCCATTTAGACGAATTTCAGTAATTTACATATACAAGGTAAAAATATATGTCCATGATGTCATTAAGCAAGTGCACACCAGAAATTGCACTGGGCATAAATCAAACAATCTAGATCTTGACATGTGCAGAAGCAAAATTTACATACGCTAGGAAATAATGAAGCTAGCTAGGTTTCCTTAGCATGTCCCTCGTTTCATCGTAATTCTGTTGACTAAGGCTTGACAGCATGAACGTAAAGCATCTCCACCATTGAGAATTGGCGGAAAGGTCGTGCAGTTCTGAAGCAACGCTTGAGGTGTACCTAGATTAAAAGAAACAACCATGTAAAAAAATTAAATCACCTAAGCTCGAACAAATATAGTGGCCGACTCTTATTAGGGAAGAAAAGGTGGCCACGCTTGTATAATATCTAAGAGGATAGCCTGCCACAAGATATGATATAATCCTAAACATCTGATATCATATTTAATCACATTGGCTCCAACCGTACGTATATAAAGTCTCCAATACAGAACAAAAGGCATGAAACGAAATTATTTTCCATGACTATACCTATTCTGAGAGTGCCAACTGTTCCCATTGAAGAAAAAAAATGACACCTATAAGGTTAGAAAGTATGTGAAACACATGTTCGTTGCATATTTAACCGATCGGTTCAATACAACTCCATCCAGATTCCTTGACTAATCCTACTTGCTTAATAGCCTCCTATAAGTTGTGGCCTTGCTTCCAGTTCCCAAACAAATGTCCAGGTTAGTAGTTCCTTGATACCAAATCCATGGAAGAATAGGCATTATGAGAACCGTATACACTAACAATACGAGCCAAAACATGTAATTGAATAGACATCTTCTTACAGAACTCCTTAACAATACTAACATGACCAGATGTACAGATAAAATCAGTCATGCACATACAGTGCCCAATGGATGATTCGGTACAATATACCTCTGCCAGTGAAAACACCGGAGAGCTTCATCTTTAAACCTTAATAACTGCATGTTGTTAATACATGAGTGAAGACAATGACATCTGGCTGAACACATTCCTTTTACATGTCGATGAAAAGGATGAGAGCTTCACTGCATTCTCCATTGCAGGCATATCCATTCACCCTCTCCATCTAGATAGCTAAATTTTAACCGGTTACGGTAACTCAGATCAATTACTTCCTGGCCAGCTCAATGCTCCAACACTTGCAGTATATCTTATCAGACTGGTAGCAACTCTCTGATCTGACTGCAGTCCGATTGCTCAATGTGATCCTCAACTTTTTTTTGCCTGATTAGCAGACCCCAGATGTGAACAGGCTGAAAGAACTATTGTAACTATTGCATCAATCGACTCTACATCTGTGAACATGCTATCAAATAACGTCAGTGCCTTGTCTAGACGACCACCTTCAATGTATCCACTTATCAGTGAAGTCCACAGCACTACATACCTACTGTGCGCAGCATGCTCTTCCATTGAAGAGCATCGAAGACCACTCTGATCAGAAGAGCAAGCTGAACCTCGACCTTCTCCGCACAGGACGACGCTAGCAGCAGGGGAGGCACCAGATCAAGACCCCATCCCACCGCTAGGATCTGCGGTCATGGTCTCTCCAGTCTCGCCGACACGTCGGACAAAATCAGAAGGGGAAGGAGAAGACCTGATGTGGATGGCACGGGGATTGCTTTGGGCAGCCTGTAGCGTCGGAGGATGGGGTCGATGCGCTGAAGGATGGTGATGGATGGCACATACAACAACTGCAGCGGCGCGCCTACCTCGAGAGCCGCCCGTCGACTCCTTCCGCCGCCATCCCGACCAAGCCGGTGTAGAGGAGTGCGGGAGATAGCCGGGAGACCAGGCGGGTGCACGTGCTTGGCTCGCTCATCACCCTGGCCAACGGAGAAGGTGAGGAGGAAGGCCGGAGAGGGGGGCGGGAAGGAGCAGGCGCCTGCGGCGGCGTTTCGCGAGGTCAACGACGATAACGATTCGGGTGCGAGATCGATCGAAGATGGAGAGGATGCGGTAGATTTGTCCCCACCTGTCGGCGCTAAATTTTCTGCCGAGGGCAGACCACGCACGACGTAGGTACCACGACGTACCATCACAACCGCAGACTCCCATTTAATAGTAAAGATAAGTGTTTATCAGGTATGATTCTTAGTTATTCATGTAAATTATATGCATAAAAATACACGTGTAATTGTTATATCTTTTGAAACGGCAGATGCGTCGATTTGTGTTCCACTCCTGTTGCACGCAAAAAAGATCCGCACACTCATGGATAACAAATACACCATTAAATCAGTGTCCTTGTCTACCCATAGCTTTCAAAGCCGTCTGAACGTCAAAAACCCCAAAGCGATTAAGACACAAAGATTTTGCCAAAAAACAAATAAGAAGACATAAAAGGCGACCCTTGCAAAAAAGTGCGGTCGTGTACAAATCTTAAAAACTAGAGGGGTTAACCTATAAAACCGCCCGTCCAGGCTGCTCCAGGGGCCCAAATAAAAAACAACAACCGAGAAAACTCGCCGCCTCCCTGTCCTCTCTCCTCCGCCCTCCTCTCGAACTCGACGAACGCACGCGAGCGACGCGGCGAGATGAAGGTCTCCGTGAAGACTCTCAAGGGCTCCAGCTTCCAGATCGAAGTGACCCCCGCCGACAAGGTACCGCCGCCTCCCGATCTGTCCGTCTGTCGTCGCGAGGGTTGGCGTATCTGGGTGAGATTTAGCGGGCGGATTACCGAGTTGCTCGCAGGGCTGGGTTACCGGGTACGGTCCTCGCGCGGAGGGATTGGTAGAGTGCGCGGGGAACTCCCCGGTGAGGTGCGAGGCCCGACCCCGCAGAAAAAAAAAAGAGGTGCGAGGCCCGAACCCGTGTTACTGTGAATCCAATCTGTGGGTGGAGCAGAGAGCAGATGCCGAGTTAGTCTAGGTTTATGGTCGGTTCGATTAGTAGGTTGTGATTGTTTGGCGAATACGGGGGTGTAGAATTTCCGAGGTTAGAGATTGCTTGGTGTGCTTACCAGATGCAGAATCGACTTGAGTACTGACCGTAAACCGAAGTGCTGACTCTAAGGGTTGTTCTGCCTGGATTTTCTCCTTCCAGGCTACAGGTGGCTTCTATTGATGATTTTTTTTTGTTTTGGGGGTATACATGATGAAACGTCTTAGCTGCCATATATTTTAATGGTAGCTTGAGGTCTGGTTAATACGGGCTATGTTTTGATAATTGCAGAGAATTGTTTCATGATGTTATGCTGGACTTTGTCTATTTGCTAATGTGATCCGAATCTGGTAGAAGCAATTGAAGCCTTAGAAATACATACAGTTGTTGGCTCCTAGAAAACAAACTTACTTTCGAATATGTGAATTTGTTAATTAGTAACCTTTAAGTTTGTTGCCAAAATAGATTCTACATGCGTAGAGGTTATCGTTCTTGTTTGATTTATTTATCAAAACAAAGGGATAGTATGCTGGCAAGTGGCAATAATCAGAGAAAAAACAATGTTATGAACTAGAGTTAAAGGATCAATGTTGGAGGCAGGGTTTGGGCTGGCCACAGTTTTCTTGGTATGAATATGCAATTGCAGTACATAGGGTAGCAACAGAAAGGCGAAGGACGTACTGTAGTGTTACTTAGGCATTTTGTTACTCGCATACTGTATCACTTGAGAAGCAAATAATAAAGTGGGTCCCATGTGTTTGCAGGATTTACAGGAGTAACAAGTGACCATAGCAATAGACATGTTATCAACAAAAAATATTGATTATTGAAACGCCTGAAATACCAACTCACGCCTGGTTCTGTGACCAACACAACTTTAGTCAGGGCTTCTCGTGTTCTACATCCAAAATCATTTGTTGATCTGTTCGTTTCCTATTCACCACCCAACTCCAATGGGTTGCTGCTACATCAAATTATGAACTCCAATCATCCATCTCGGTTTCTTGTCAGATTGCTCAAGCCAAATCTAATCGTGAGCACGTCGGTGTAGGGGTTAGGGCAGGATCACGTGAATATTCCATCAGCACAGACTTGTTTCGTCATAGGTGTAAAGATATTGGTGTGTTTGCGTGTTTTTTAATGGCATGAGATTATGTAGCCTTTAGATTCCATCTCTTTGTAATGGGAACACTACAACTTATATAGTTGTTTCATTCATGCAGGTTTCTGATGTGAAGAAGCTCATTGAGAGTTCACAAGGACAGAATGTGTACCCAGCTGAACAACAAATGCTCATACACCAAGGGGCTGTGCTTAATGATGAGACTACGCTGGAGGAAAACAAAGTTATTGAAAACAGCTTTCTTGTGATAATGCTTAGACAGGTAGGCAACCTACTTGATACTGGGTAATAGATGCCATAAGCATAGCAACGCAGAATGAAAAAACTCCATTACAATGCTTTATCGTGGCATCGCTAAATATTTAATTTGGATATCAAGTTCTTGAACTTCTGAAAGAAATTCAGTATGTATCGGAAATTCAGAATTGCCTTGAAAGATATAGGTGGTACTACTATTATTGTTCCTAGTTTTTGTGTATACATTGATTTGGAACGGCTACAGCCTACAATTGCTTCAGACTTATTTATATTAACTGATCATAAGATAGATAATTTTTACTATCGCTTTCTGACTCTAGCCTATTCACAGAACAAGGGATCGTCAAGTGCAGCTCCAGCTAAATCCAAGGAACCCTCAAATCAGGTGAGATGAAATTTGATTACACTGATATGGGATTTTCATCACTAATGTTCCTTTATGTTCCTTTGGCACAAATTTTTCTTTCGCCCGTACCATATATCTGAAGCTTTTGAAGTTATTTGCAAACAGTACCATTTGCCACATTTAGCCACTGAAACTACGGTATGATTTTAAGTTTGTTGTTTTCTTGATAGGCAGACATAGTTCAGCTCCGAGCCAACTATAGTTACATCAGAATGGCAGATTTTATAAGTTCTCAACCATGAGCTTTTGACTGGATGTATATTTGGCACCTGCTCGTCTTTTTTGTAAAGTCATTGCTTTCTTATTCTTCACAAAATAATTATGCTCGAGTATGTAATATGTTACAGTGATTCCAGACTGTATGTTCTTCTATTCGTGAGATTACAATTTTAACTTGCATTTATTTCGCAGGCACCCCCTACTCAGACAGTGCCTGCTACTCCTGCCTCTCAAGCACCAGCCACGCCAGCACCTCAAGCAGTGGCTGCACCAGCACCTATGTGAGTTTTACCCATATTAGAAAAATAAGAAACCTTATTTGACCCTTTTCAGCTGTATTCTGTTGTGTTCAGGGTTTCTTTTGCTCCTACTTCTCTTTAACGATATTCTTTGAGAGAAATTATGCAATTCTAATACTGCTTTGGCATTTTAATGACATGCCATAAGAGACACAAGCCTATATCTCTTTTATCATTTTTTGTCAGTCGCAAACATGGATCTTAGATCTTGCCATACTTCTTTTTTAACTTACATAGGAAAGTTCCCAAAGGTTGTTGGTAAATGTTAGCTGTCCTATCAGTGATTTGTATTATTATCATTATTGTGTTATATGGCTAGTGGTTGTTGCCAGCTAGATAACCCTATCCTTATATTTACTGTAGTGTACCTGTCGATATCTTTTCTTCATTTCATCTTATAAAATACATTTCCTGTTTCAAGAAGTTAAACTACTTCCTGTTAAGCCCATTTGACATACTACCGTCATTTGTACAGCACTGAAGCAGAAACTTATGGTCAGGCTGCCCCAACCCTTGTTGCGGGGGGCAACCTAGAGGCAACAATTCAGTCGATTCTTGAATTGGGTGGTGGAACATGGGACAGAGACACTGTGCTGCGTGCCCTACGGGCTGCATTCAACAATCCAGAGAGGGCTGTTGAATATTTATATTCTGTAAGAAGCTATCCTACCCTAGTAATTGCCTTCTTGGATGGTTTGATTATGACTCAGTGTTCCTCAATTTACATAAGTAACTATAGCAGTGAAAATATCATGTCTTGTTAACAGTACATTGCATAAAGCTACAAAATAAGTAATGACTAAATTATAATATTATATGCTTATTTGCTTAGCTGGATTCTCTTTAGGATGATTTTATGTCTTCTACAAATTTAGCTGTCTTGGAATTCATGTAACAGGGAGTGCTGCAGGAAATTCATGTTGACACAACTTATATTGCAGATCACTTGGCTACATAACTGATACCCTTTGATCTTTAATTTAGGGTATCCTGAGCCGATGGAGATTCCTGCACCACCACCAAGTGCCCAACCAGCTGATCCTGCCCAGGCTTCACAAGCAACAACTCAACCTGCAGTTGCCTCTACTGGGGATCTCTTTCCTCAAGTACTATACCCTCCCTCCCTTCCTCTTTTGGTCTGCAGTTTCCTCTTTTGCATAGTTCTAATGGCCTTTGTAACTTGCAGGCCCTTCCAAATGCTTCTGCAAATGCTGGTGGTGAGGGAAATCTTGATGTCTTGCGTAATAATGCGCAATTCCGAAGCTTACTTTCTTTAGTGCAGGCTAACCCTCAAATCTTACAGGTACTTTTCGGGCTGCTGTTTTTTTCCTTGGTCAAGTAGTCTGCTTATTACTAATGGATCATTTTCTTACAGCCCTTGCTTCAAGAGTTGGGAAAACAAAACCCACAGATTTTGCAGCTGATCCAGGACAACCAAGCTGAGTTCCTTCGTTTGATCAATGAACCAGCTGAGGGTGACGAAGACGAGTAATGAATCTTTCCATCTTCGTGACAATTTACTTTTGAGCTTGGCACGTTGTTTGACAATCTCATACTTGCTGAACCAGGAATCTCCTAGACCAGTTTGCTGAGGGAGTGCCTCAGACTATAGCTGTTACTCCTGAGGAGAATGAAGCTATACTTCGTGTAAGTTCATAGATCTTGAGAAAGTTTTTCCACAACTGCCCGCATTTGCATTTCCATGTACCTTGTCACGGCGGTTTGATACTTGTTCGTGCCACCAAAATTTAAGCTCACTGCGTTTTGCATATGCAGCTTCAAGGAATGGGCTTTGACCGGGCGCTTGTTCTGGAGGTGTACTTCGCCTGCAACAAGGATGAGACATTGGCCGCAAACTACCTGTTACACCACATTAATGAGTTTGATGACGGAGCGCTGAAGTAAGACCAAGCGAATTGTTTCTGAACTACATGCAGATGCCACAAGCCCATTGGAAGCAAGGGTGTGTGGAGGCTGATACTCCCACACTCAGGGCCACTTCTTTTAGGCTCCTGCTTATGCATAAGCCAGCTTATAGATTTTGGTGGGGAAAAACAGTGGTGGGTAGAAACTCCTGGAGACTGTCTAGAGACTTCTTTTGGGCTTCTGAAGTTTACTGTGTTGAGTTGTGAGATGTTTATAATACCCCTAAATTTGATATATGATCTTATGTATGCTTATTTGATGTTTTGAGTGTGATAAATGAGCAAGAAATAAAATCAAAATAATACTCCCTCCGTCCAATAATAAGTGTCTCAAGTTTGCTAAATGGTGAATGTATCTAGACATGAAACATGTATGGATACATCCACTTTTTGGCAAACTTGAGACATTTATTTTTGGACGGAGGGAGTATGAAAAAGCAAAAACTAACCAACCTCATGAAATTGCTTACAAGACTCCACTTCCATTGATTAAATAAGCGGCCTGTAGTAGTACAACTAACCAGCCCCACGCCCCCCACATCAATAAAATAAAGTGTACATGCATCCTGGTCGGGAGAGAAGAAAAACGTACATGCATCGTGTGGTTGCACGCTGCTCGTGCGCGAGACGTATAGCGCAGACCAGAGAAAACGGTTTGACCAGCGGTGGCAGTTTTTCCGTAATAAGCCTAAAGGACAGGGGCAAACCTTGTTTCTCCAGACCGCCGTTTTTACACTGTAAGCCCAAAATGCTGTGGGAGGAAGCTGGGTAGAAGGCACACACTTCTTTTGGGCTTATGCGGTTTGGTACCTATAAGCCAGTCTAGAAGCACAAAAGAAGTGGCCCTCAGCAGGGCAGGCCTTAGAGATCTTTTTGAGATTTGTTTCTTACTTTAGTTTGCAATTCTTCTCTGCCTTGCTATTAGTACATACTCTAGATTATTTTTGAAATGTTAATTACACACTTGGCAACAGCGTATAAAAGTTCTGTGTCAGTTTTACTGGATCTGCTGATCTAGTGATAGACGAAATGGCCGTTTCTTCAGCATTCTGGGCTCTTTGCTTCTGAGCAACCATTTTCTTTTCGTCTCCCAGCCAAAAAAACCCAAACTTCCAGAGCTGCAATACCCCGGAGACTGAGAAATATCAGCGACTATCTGCAAACTGCAATAGCCTTTTTTTTACGGAAACATAACGTTCTTTAAAAAAAAGACTATCTGCACGTTAGATTCTCTCTGTTTCTATTTTGCCCATGCTCGTCTACTTGACCAAGAATTATCGAATAACACCGGTAACCGATAGATTTAAATGTAAATCGTGTTTGTTTAGCCAGCTCCTTAATTTGATAACACCGTATCAGATCCCAGCTGTCTTAAACCCGATTGCACAACATATCTGGCGTAATGAGATAATGATACTGCTGGCGCTCTCTCTCGCCGGGGATCTCTATTCCCAACCTCAAGCGTCCGAAACTCCAATTTTCCCCAAGGCATGAACGACTCAATCCCCTTCCCCAAGCGCCGGTAGATCACGGTGTCCTTCCCTCCTTGATCTGGTGATTTTCCCCAAGACATGAACGACTCAAGCCCCTTCCCAAGCGTCGGTAGATCGCGGTGTCCTTCCCTCCTTGATCTGGTGAATTTTGTGTTCCTTCGCAACCCGTTCGTGAACTGCACTAGCCAACTCCAGGTATTTATTAAGGCCATGTTTGGTTACCCGCATGCATTTTCGGCTTTTTGCATTTGTGGCCTTGGCGGGTCTGGTCCAGGAAAAACGTGGCCTGAGCCATATTGTTCAGCCCGTATGGTCGACAACAATGTTCCGGCCAACCCTGTTCGGTTGGGTGCAAAGAATAAATCTGTCCCTGTTTGGTCGGCTATAAGTTGAACTTAAAATGCAAAACATGATGTTTGGTTACGTGCGACTAGGCATGTGCTGTCACCACTTATTGGAGTGGTGAGCTTACTAGTAATTGCTAGTGTCTTTAGAGGGAGTATTTATGCTAGATAGTTGGTTCATGCCTCTCTTTGTCTGAGTAAACAGAAACGATTAAGACTAGAGATGTGCTGTTGCTACTAGGGGTAAAACAACGGTGTTTACTTCTTTATGTTGTTATCATTGCTTACATTATGCACCATGCTTATTGCGATTATCCGTTGCTTGCAACTTAATACTTTCGGGGTGATATGTTGGATAGCGATCCCGGGGTGGATTATTAGTCATAGACGCAGTTGGATGACGGTCTATGTATTTTGACGTAATGCCCAATTAAATGAAACGGTGGACTATATTGTGTTATGATAGTATTGTTATACGTCCATGCTTTGTCAATTGCCCAGCTATAATTTGTTTACCCAACATGTTTATCTTTTGGAGAGACGCCACTAGTGAACTGTGGACCTCGGTCCTAGTTTTCCTATATTGTTTACAACCATTTTAATAGCTTTTCTTAGTCATTTGCTCGCTAGTCATTTTTGCTCTCATATTATTTTACACATAGAAGTTTAATTCTTTGTGTTCAGCAAGCCGGAAAGATTGACAATCTCTCAGTTTTGTTGGGGCAAAGTGGTTTGTTTGTGATTGTGTGCAGGTCCACGTTGATCTACAAGTGCCAGAGTAGAGAAACACCTTGTCGGAGCCTTCTCCAAGTCTTACTGGTTCGATAACCTTGGTTTTGTATCAAGGGAAAATTTGTCGCTACGCTGCATCATACCTTACTCTTGGGGTCTCCCAGCGAACATGTGATTCACGCCATCACCAACTCTCTTCTAGACATACTTGCAATATGCTCAACTCTCTCATGACCAATCTTCGGATAACTCCTCGAACAACACCTTGGTCATCACATTCTTTTCTTCCTTATCATATCGATGATCTTGATGCCAAATACTCCATTATATCATTATCTTCATGAAATCAACCTTGAATCCAACATATGGAGTTCAAGCATTACCTATGGACAAACTCTACAAATATAACTCAAAGCAAGCATTAGTCCATAGAGATTGTTATTTATTACCAAACCACACATGGAGGTGCCATGCTCTTTCAGACAACATGATCATCGAGAGTAAGCACGTGAATCCAGTGCAGGGGGAGATTTTCTCCGTCATAATGGAGATCAAGCTTTCAATGCTGTAAAAAGTTTAATAGCATCGTCCTCATCAACAAGTAACAAGGCAGAACCAACCTCAGAAAATATTGCTAGTAGACTAGAAATTCTTGAACTTAATATGACTAGCATGGGAAGCATTCGAAACATGGTAAAGGAACTTCATGAAGGTAGCCTTTATAAAGTACCAAATTTATCTATGGAAATAATAAGCCTGTACATTGGATTCCTTCTATCAAAATTGAAATTAATGACATTAAATTTCGAGCCATTTGTGATGTAGCAATAGAATTTTCCTTAATGCCTAAATTTATTTATGATTCTTTGAACTTATGGGAACTTTCTAATTGTACAAGCCATGTTATTTTTGCTGATAACTCTATCAACATTCCCTTGGGAATAGCAAATGACGTGATAACAAAATTATTTGGTTCTTTTATCCCTATTGATTTTCATATTATAAAATGTGAAGGGGAAGGGCACATCACACTTGGAAGGTCATTTTTGAAACTTGTTTTAGCTGTTATACACGTTGATGAGGGAACCATAAGGTTTCATTCCGCTGCAAACCACAAGCAGTTGTTCCCAAAAGGTAAAAGTAAGAGGTCCTGCGGGAAACGCCTCATGGATGCTATTATTGATAATACTTGATTTTGCTCTTCTGCCTAGTTAAAAGGCGTTAAAGAAACACGCTTATGGGAGGCAACCATTGTTTTTACTTTCAGTTTGATTTTTGTTTTCTTTGTTTTTGGGTGATGTTACCTCTGTAACAACTCCCTTGTATCTTTTTTGTTTTGGTTTTTGTGCCAAGAATAGCCTCTAATAGGAGGAAAGTAAAAATTTTGAGTTGTTGTCCAGAAATAGATTTCTGTCCATCACCGTACGAAATTCAAAATAACAGCGGCACAATAGCCCGGTACGAAATTTGTGCCAATAATAGCATCTAACGGCGCCCGGCTACAACAAACCCTGATCCTTATCCGATGACCTCGCCGAAGAGAGAGGTAGAGGATTTGGTCGTGGACACACACCTCCATCATGTGCACAACAAAAGAGGGACGGGATCCGGTAACCAGGGCAGCAGCGCCGTAGCAGTTTAGGTCAAACAGTGGCACAATAGCCCGGTGGATGTGACCGCAACGTGTGTGATATCAGTAACAAGCCAGAGGACGATGGAAAACAGGAAAGATACCAGAGGATAACTAAACAAGCAGATGAGAGAGAGCTCGGTACCCGCGGAAGGGCACGTGGCGTACTCGTGACAAGATGTCAAGTGGGATCCCACCATAGTTCCATTTATAGTTCATTTTGTGATTTTTAGTTTAAAATTTTGGGTCTAAAATTTGTAATAGAAATAACAAAATGAACTATAAGTGAGACTTTGGTGGGATCACACTTGCATCTCTACTCACGGATGTCGAACGTGAGTCAACCAGGACGACCGATCCGGATGAAAACCAGCCTTTTCCTTTATCAGTGTTTTTGGCGTCTGTATGTAAAAAAATCTTGGGATTTGCTCTGTTTCAGTTGACTGAAAACCATTTCGTCGTCAGTCGTTTTTTTCGCCCGTCTGATGCGCGCCAAGATCCGTGCTGCGTGCTACACGTCGCTGCGGGCGCTGGCGCGAGCTGGCGCGTGCGTGTTCTGTGTGACGTGTTTAACGGGTCGGGTTTCGGGTTTTGGGATGCGGTACCCGTCTCTATTTTCCCCCGGTGAGGCGTGCGTGTTGGTGATCGGTGGAGGCTTTTTTTGAAATTTTTTAGTCATTCAACGGACGCATGTCTCTGTCTTCGCGAGAGAGAAGGGGAGCGGCGGAACAGAGGAACCAAATCCTCTGCTCGCCGGCGCCTGCTGCCGCCGTTATGCCGGAGAACCGCGGAGGACGGAATCGTCGCCGGCGTCTAGACAGGTACCCAGCCCTTGCTACCTCTGTTCGCCGGCAGTTTGTGAGCTCCCGCGTTTGTTTTTGTGCGCATCGTGTGCTCGATCTTCGCCGGAGGCGGATGTGGTTGTGGCGGTGTGGGGGGTTGATTTGAGGTGTCGTCCTTTTAGGAGCGTCTCTATTTTGAACTAGCGCAGCTAGCTCCAGCGGCGGCGACGAGTAGGGGGTGTTGCCGGTGGTTCTATTTTGTGTCATAGTCGCGCCGAGGTGGATGGGGTTTGCGGTGGATCTGACTACTATCGGCATGGATGAATCCCTTACCTCGCGCAGCTAGCTCGTGACATCGATGAGTAGCTTTGTCCGTAGGTGGAGTAGGGGTGATCTCTCTCTATTATTTGGTGTTGAATCTGCTAATATGTTTTGTGGAGGTTCAGTTCTATGTTTGTTGGATCCAGCGGCTGATGTTTTTGTTGGATTGTTCTTCGAACTGGTTCATCAGCAGAACCAATCCCATAGTCTGTAGTCTGGTGGCACCACCCCAACATTCTACTTGTAATATGATCGTACCCTGTGTGTTCCTTTTAGCTGGTGAACTTCAAGTTTTGTTGGAGCAATGACATGCGCATCTATGGTGTTTGGATAATGTAGGCGGCATGGTTGTTTTTGTTACATGGTTTTTTCAGTCTCTGAGTTGTTCTGGAGTAGTTCATTAGCTCAACCAATTCCATATGCTGATTTGGTGGACACCAACCAAATGTTCTCTTGCTACTGTAATATGACCATTTCACAAACAGGAGCAGTGCCATGTGTAGGTATGGATATGGTTAATGTAGAAGGGATTGTCGTTTCTTTTGTGTTAGGAGGTTCAGTATCTGATGTTGTTATGTTTTTTGATTTGTGCATGCCCTGATTATAATCCTATGTCCTTTTTTTGTGGTTGTGCAGATCTCAGCGTTTACGCACAGACCATGGGGATGATGATGTGGATCATAGTGAAGGGTCCAGTCCGCCCGGTCACCGTGATGTGTGTTTTGTCATTTAGGTTTTTTTTGTTGTTGTGATAAAAACTGGGCCGTTATGCTTCTAACTGGTTTTGGTTTCTTTCAGCCTATATCCCATGGAAGAAGAAACACGGATCTAGACGATGCATTGTTTGGGTTCTTCATGAAGCAGGTGTGCTTACCTGTTTCCATTACTTTTTTCAGTCATCACAGGTTTGCATTTTTTCTTTTTTGGTGGCTGGATGTAGTTTGACAACTTTTTTCTTTTCCATGGGCTGCAGTCTTTGGAAAGCGTGAAGAGGAACTTTTCTGACTTTTGCCAGGATACATTGGGGAGCAATGAGGTTAGCACTTCATTTGTTGCTCTTTTTTTTTCAGTTTGTTGTGTTGTGTTCAAGCAATCCAATGGATTATGTATATCTTACATTTTTCCTACTCATTTCTTTTGCAGCTTAAGAAGAAGAAACTCAACGCTGTTGAAAAGTCTGGGACTCTAGATGGTGTTGACAGGAGTGCAGTTAGCAGATTTGGCTTGAAGTACTTTTTGCATGTTCTGAAGAAGTTGACCCCTGAACAAAGAGCTATTATCCAGAAGTTTGGGTTTGGGTGTTTGCTGTTGTTTGATTGTCCGGATCTTCCTTCGGATTTCTGTAGGTGGGTTGCAGATTGCGTTGACCCAGTATGCTCTCAGATCACTGTTTGCGGGAAGCCTATCAGTATATCCAAGGACACGTTTCGCATTGTCCTAGGATTGCCTATAGGAGGGCTGGAGGTTCCATCTGACTGTGAGGACGGCACGGCTTTTATCCTGTCACTCTTCAAGTTGCCAGAGTTGCCTCACATAACCTTCTTTGGCAACAAGCTCATTGGTCCGGATCCGTTAAGCGAGCTTGAGGTCTTCGTGTGTTTTATGTCGGTGGCCATATCTTGCTTTTTTTGCCCTGAGTTGAGTTATCCTGTCAACATCAAGTACCTTTCAATTCTAAAGGATCCTGCTGCTGCTAGAGGGTATGACTTCAGCCAGCTTGTCTATTCTCACTGTCTCATTAGCTTGAATGAGTTCAGATTGTTTGCTAAATCAAAAGGTAGAAGGTTGAAGTCTCCTGTATGTTGCATCTATGTTCCAGTGGTACGTGAGCATCCTGCCTCTTGTTTGATCGAATGTCTATACCTTTTTTGGTACTCTATATCTTCATATTTATGTCTCATCTCTTTTTTGCCAGGTCCGTTATCTCGATTCTTTGGACTTTGACATAAAGAATGTCTGTCACATTACTCCCAGGGTTTTGGTATGGAAGGGAGATATGATTCATGTTTTCCCTGAACTTGATCAAAAAAGTCGACATCAGTTTGGGAAGAAGACTCTTATAGAAAGGGAAATTAGGACTGCTGGCCACCACCCCAGTGTATGTTTTCCTTTCTTTTTTTGTTGGACATGTATGTTTCTTAGTTGGAGTGGGTATTATGGAACTCGATTTATATTTTACTTTCAGCTATATATTTACCCTATTTTTATATCCTTTTTTTCTTGCAGGTTTCGGGTTCTTCTCAAGGAAATGGATCTTGTAGAGTCTCTCCTGTGTTGTCTCCATTGTCTCATGACTTCAGGATCAAAGCGAGAGACGATTTTGTTAGCTCATTGCTGCCTGATGTACGTTTTATTAGTTTGTTAGCTCAGTTTGCAGGCCTTTTTTATTGTTGAGTCTCTTCATTCCAGTGCCATCTTTCAATATTCTTTTTGTGCTGTAGGTAATAGATGGTATCATCAGAATTGGTGATAAATTTCTGTCAACTAAGTCTTCAAGCAGTAAGAGGAAGTTGGAAGTCTTAGTTCAAAATGTTCTTGAATTTCTTGGCAAGTCCAGCATCATGCACGGTAAAGTAGTAGCAAACCAGAGGGAAGCTGATCGAAGCATTGATAAGCAGCCACACTTCGTTGTATGATCAGTCTAGTTGCTAGTTTCTCTGAATAGTGTTTGCTTGCATTTATCCACCAGCCCCTGCAATGCCCCCGCTACGGAAGGTGAAGCCTAGGAATTTCCAAATGATGTCAGAAGAAGATGAACAAAACATTTTAAATCGCAGGTCTATTTCAGCTACAGGGAAAGGAACAATTCTTGTGGTAGATGTGCCGGACTCCCCAGTCACGAAGGTTAGTTGTCCTTTCTCTTTTTTTACCATGAAGGTTTAGTTGTGCTTTTCAGTTTTGATTATGTTTTTTGTTCTAACTTCGTGCTTTTTCTTGTTCGGAATCTGTGTTTCATGTTCTATATCCACATGCTGAAATCTTCAAGTTAAATCGGCTTCAAGCTATTCAGAAACATGGATCAAAAATAGCTCCAATTAAGATTGCTGATGTTTCACCTAAGCCATTAGTGGTACGTATGACCTTCATATCTTTTTTTCGACCCTCTCTCACTGAGTTGTTATTTTTCATCAGTTTTATGTTGTTTCCTCTTTTCGTGTAGAATGCGACAGATGGTGGTATTCATCTAGTTGGCTCTAATCAGTTTCAGAGGAGGTGTTCTGAGATGTCAAAGGAGGCAGACATTGTCTACAACAACTTGTTGATGCCCAATCAGTCCAATCAGCAGGATGTGAATGGTGCGTCGAGTTCCCATGATAATGTTCATGGTGCTCATGCTGAAGCAATTACCAATGATGCTCAGAATGTCCCAAAAAGCCGACTGCGGGCGAAGTACAAGTTTGTTAATTGGCTTATGACTGGGCAGACCCTCCTTTGCAGTCTAATCCCAGATTTCGTGTATCTGATGAGGATATCATTCATTATTCTGCAATCGTTGAACTAGCACACAGCTCTAATGCAAGTTATGACCATCTGTTCTTCTCACTTTGTTTTCGTCATGTTTTTTAACATTATGTTTTGTTTGATGTCGTTGAAAGCTATATGTTGCCCTTGTACGTGCTATTGTTCATATTTTTTTATTACTATGCGCCGTGTGGGTGGGTGTTAATTCATTTGTGTTTTCTGTAGGGATTCTGGTATTGAGTACCCAAAAGTTCACTGCAGCTACAAGTCTCTGGGTGAGTCGTTGATGCCTAATGGCGAGGTAGACAATTTCATAATCCCTTGTTTCTGCCGTGTGTTCTTTGAAGAACGACACCCATCAAAATCCGGGAGGCATTACTTCTTTCCTAATATCGGGGTTTGTACCATTTTATCCATCCCTTTTTTCAAGTTTTAGCACTCGTTTGTTTGTGCTGATGTTTTAGCTTTGTTCTTTACTTTGTCACATATAACTTTTTCCTCAAATTTCTCTCTCGTAATCTAGGATGCTATTCTAAAATATAACAGGGCGCAGCAAGAGGCCACTATTCGTGTATCTTTTGAAGGTGCAACGAGTGCAAGTAAGGGGAGAAAACTAGGTCACAGAGATAATAAGGTAACCGCTTTTTTTATTATTATTATTGTTTTGATACCTGAACATGTTGTTTGTTATTACATCGTAGCATTTTTCACACCCTTGATATGTTTATCAATCACTTTATTTTTACGTGTTTTATCTGTTCTTTTCTTTTGTAGTTGTTCTTCCCATTGTGAACACTGGTCATTGGTTTGCTTTTGTTGTTGATTTCGATGAAAAACTGTTTGCATTCTTGGACTCATACTATGATGAGAATTCAGCATGGCATGTACCAATAAAGAACCGTATGGTTAGTGTTTTGTTCTTGCATTTTTACTTTATTTTTTAATTCGCACTAAGCTTCTCTGAAATCGGTTTCATTGTTCTTGATTTTCAGGTAGAAAACTTCATTCGTTTGTGGGAGTTGATCATCAGCCCGAATCACAACTTCCAAGAGTTTGAAGTAGTGTATCCTGCAGTACCTAAGCAAAGGCCTGGGTAAGAATATCAACCTTAGTATCTTTTGTCGCCTTTTTTTTTTGTGTTTTTAAGGCCATGTGTTGTTGTAAATAGGAAAGATTGCGGAGTGTTCATGATAAAATTAATGGAGACTTGGAGGGCTGATGTCGACACTCAAAGGCTTTTCTCTTATCAGGATGTACTCAATATAAGAATCTTGTATGCAAACAAGCTCTATTTCTACGCGAAGAACCAAGTTGATCTGAGCTTGGTTACTGAGTTTTATGCCTTGGTAATTGTCTATTTTGTAGCTTTTAGTGGTATATTTTTCCATTCATTCTTTTTTCATGAGCAAGTTCACGCAGACTGCAGCTTTTTACTCACCCTTTTTTGGTTTGTTGTTTTTATTCACAGGGGTGAATATGATCGCTGTCGCAGCCAAGGTGGAAGAAGTTTGTGATTTTCGAGAGGAGATGTTTTCTTCTGGAGCGCTACTCGCGCATGGCGATGATTGATATTTTTTCTTTTTTTCTTTTTGCCCTTTGGTTGGCACCTTTTTATACTTGAACAATTTTTGGTGTCAAACTTTTGTTTGCGGGAAGGTTGAGCTCGCATGACAGTGTCTGTAGATTCTTTGTCACGGTGTCATACAAACATTTTGCACTACCTGTCTTTTTTGAAAACTAGGGAGAATACTTGTTATGTGTCTACCCTTAACGAAATAGCGTCAACTATAATTTTAATTTTTTTCTTTATTTTGCTTGGTTGTACGTACCTCTCTATGAAAAATTTCAAAAAGTAAGAGCGGTATAGTGTTCGGTTCTAAACTATTTTATTTCACACGCCTTAAATTAGCCATATGAAGCAGAGTTCTACAACCAGGATTTGTGAAAGCAGCATTTTTCTTATTTCCCTGTTTTTTTTTGAATAATCAGACTATCAGAGTTACAAGCAGTATTCTAAATAGCATATTTCAGAGCTACAAGCATTACTAAGAGATACAACAAATAAATTCCATCCATGCTTTCTCCAAAATTTGGGTCTGTTTTTCCGCAGTAGGTTATGTTTCAGCTTTGCAGTCCCGGCATCTCTACTGGACCTTGCACGGGCACGGGTGCATGCGTGGTGTTGTCTTGTTGATTCTTGTTGTTTCCTTTTTGGTTCTTCTTTGCCAACGGTGGTCTTTTTGCTTGAGTCTTGGCTTTGGGCGGTGCTGTGTTTCTTGTGCCTGGTCATCAATTATATACGGTGTCAGCATTTCTGTTTTGTTTCTTCAATAGATGAATTTTGTTTTTGTAAGGGATCAGTTCATAATTTTGATAAAAGTTCACACTCACATGGACCATCCATCTTCATTTTGCGAGTCCTCCTAGGGGGTGGATGGTTGTACACCTTGTCTCGGTTGGTGCATTTTCTTATAGTGTGACCGTATTCATTGCAGTGGCTGCATTTGTAAAATCTCCCTGCCTTTATAGCTTCAACGATGGTCATCAATCGTGGCCTTCCTTTTGTGTGCGCATCATCTGGGTCTAGCAGTTCTATCGTTGAGTTATTTCCATCTGCATTTGTTGAGTTTGCGAAGTTTGCTATTGTTCTGGTTTCAGCGTCTTGTTTTTTCATTTCTGCTTCAAGCTCCTTGTCAATTTCTTCCAGTCCCTTGTCAACCCTGTCCATTTCTCCTTGCAAGTACTCGTACTTTCTCTATGCGTTGCTCCTTTGGAAGCTGTTGTCACCATCCTACGTGCAAGCAGATTGTACCGGAGTGTATCATTGTCAGCTAGTTTTGTTGGCACAGGTAAAGGATTCAGCTTCTTATACTTTTTGCGCCATCTGTCAATGATATATTTGTCTGGTATTTGATTTATGTCCAGGTGCAGCATTATCTTCAGTATGTGAGAGCATACTAACCCATCTTTTTCAAACTTGCAGCATATGCAGTGATACTCTTCTTTCTCCAAGTCAACTTGGACCACATAGTTCCTTGGTCTGTGCTCTTTGATTGGATAATTTGGTGCTTGAAATACCAGGTACAGCTTCCCTGGATCCTCTTCTCTAACCCGGAGTCTTGTGACATCAGTTAGGACTCTCTGAAATCTCCTGAATATAGATAGGTTGTATAAATCATGCGCTTGTATCTCGAAGTAGTACTTAGTTTTGAACTTTTTGGGTGGCACTTTCTTGTGTATTGCATTGTGGTCACTCTCATTCTCTCTGGCATGAATCGTGTCCATGATTCTCTGATATTCCCGTAGGAAACTTGTCATGCTATATTGTGCTCCAACACCCTTTTTGAACAGTGAGTTTGTTCCTTCACTCCTTGCTGTTGTCTGCAAAAATGGGAAGAAATCCTTCTTGAAATAAACTGGCACCCACCTTTTTCTGCTCTTCCATATTGTTTGGAAATATTCAATGTGTCCCACATCATAGTCTGCAATCATTTGCTGCCACAGTGTCTCAAACTCTTGCTCTGTTAGAGAGTTATCAACTATGTCCTGAAACTCTTCAAATAGCCCCTCATTAACTTGGAATGTCCTGCCTGCTTTCTGTTCTACTTTACTCTTCACATGATACAAACAAGATTTGTGAACAGTGTGTGGAAACACCCACTTATTGCAACCTGCATTGCTCGGTCTTGGTCTGTAATTATTGTTTGAGGGTGTTTCCCACCCATAGCATAAATGAATTCTCTGAAGACCCACTTGAATGCATCAGCCCCCTCATTGACAATTAGAGCACAAGCAAATAGGTAGGTGTGTCCATGTGGGGAGACACCAATTATTGGAGCAAACGGAAGGTTATATTTGTTTGTCAGAAATGTTGTGTCAAAACTAATGCAGTCCCCACAAATTTCATAGAAGCTTTTGGATTTTCCATCTGCCCAGAAAACGCTCTTCACCTTGTTATTTTTGTCCACCTGAAATAAATAATAGAAGCTCTCGTTTTCAACTCGCTTCTTTTTGAAATACTCCGTAACTTGCATCACATCGCTGTTCTTGAGTTCCCTGTTAATTGTTGTTCCATAGTTGCTCACATTTTTCCTGTTGTATGGTGTGTTTTCTGGCCCCCCTCTCAAATACGACAGCACTGATACAATTTTGCTTGTTGTTATGTTAGCTTGTCTCAGCGATCTTATCATTGCCTTTTCCTCATTTGTCATGTAGATATGTGACCTGAAGAACCTACTTTGTGGGCTTAAAGCATGATTATGGTTGAGACAGAGGTTTGTGATGCGCCAAGTACCTTCTTTCTCACTTATTATCATCTCAACCTTGCATCCAGTTCTGTCAATAACAGTAGCTTGCCTTTGTACTTCCACATCTTCTTTTTCTTGTGCTGGGGCCCTAGCATACTTGTTGCATTTCATAGTAACTCTGATCACCTCTCGGTTTCTCTTCTTGCTTGTTGTCCTGGCTGCCGACACCACAGTAACAGAGAATCCAATTGCAAAAGCATACATGTTAAAGAAGACTTGAGCTTTCTCTCTAGTTTCAAATTGCATCCCAACTTCTGGTATCATCTCTTTGTCTATTGTGTAGTCATTCTGGCCTTGGGAGTTTGATTCTTCATTTTCCAGGAAGTTTTCGACATCTTCTTCACATATCTGTTTTTCTTCCTCTGCACCTTCTGTTCTTGGGGTGGTGACTTGTTCTGAACAATCATCAGTTACTGTTTGTTGTTTTTCCCCATCATTGTGCTCAATATTGCTTGCAGTAGTCATCTGTTTTTTATAAGATACAACACATTTTCATGTTCAGTTTAAATTAATGTCTCTTCTTTTTTTTTGCTTGAAGTGATATGAGAAGTTTACCTCGTCAAGCTCCATGTTTTGAAACAAATTTTCTGCCCATGGGTCATCATCCCAAGTTATGTGTCGTCCGCTTGTACTTGGTGTTGCCTGTAAGTACTCATTCCCCTGCTTAAGAATAATGGTTACATATGTTTGCTTGAACAAGGTTCCTCTTCACAATATTTTTTGTTGGTAATGTGTATATCATCACCTGTGTATAATCTTCGCTTGGGTTGTTGTAGTTTCCAATCATTTCCTGCACGAAGCTTGATTTTGAGTTATTCTCCTATGCACGATCAATCTGCATTTGCGAAATCGTTGTCAGTAAACCAAAATTTTACTCTCCGATAGTTGATTGTGTTCTTTTTGTGTCATGAATTTTGTGAGTGAGTAGTTCTTCTTTTGATTACCCATATTTTACTTGTACCTGTATTGAAGATAATGATTGTTGTGACGAATACATTGTCTCAAATTCCCCGGTCAGCAAACCTGTGAACGTAAAATCATTGTCCTGCATTTTTAGAGTTATTTGTTAGTTGAACAGTACTATAATTTTATATTAAATATGTTGTATGTAATATTAGTTGAGAAATTACCTGGAAAAGCATATCGTCGCATCTAAATGTGTCCATCTGTCCATGGCTGCCGTTTGTATATCCACGACCATCATCCTGCGAAAATAAACATGCATGAACAGTTTAGTTTAGTCTCATTATTTAATCTCTATTATTTAGTTTCATTATGTCTATTTCTCTATCTCTCTCTCTTTTCCTTTTCCATCTCTATTTTTTGGTCTCTCTCTCTCTATTTAGTTTGAGTCTCTCTCTATTCAGTCGTCTCTCTCTCTCTCTCTCTCTCTCTCTCTGGTTTCTCATTGTAGTCAGTGTCTCAGTTTAGTCAGTGCCTCAGTTAACTCTCATTTTTTTTAGTCTCAGTTACGTCTCAGTTATCAGTGTCAGTTTCTCAGTTTAGTCAGTGCCTCCCTGAAGTGAGTTCCTCTATTTAGTTTGAGTCTCTCTCTCTATTCAGTCGTCTCTCTCTCTCTCTCTGGTTTCTCATTGTAGTCAGTGTCTCAGTTTAGTCAGTGCCTCAGTTAACTCTCATTTTTTTAGTCTCAGTTACGTCTCAGTTTTCAGTGTCAGTTTCTCAGTTTAGTCAGTGCCTCCCTGAAGTGAGTGCCTCTGTAATCAGTTATCTCAGTGTTATTGTCTCAGTTTCAGTGATTCAGTGTCTCAGTTTAGTTTCTAGTCTCTCTCTCTCTCTCTCTCTCTCTCTCTCTCTTACTCTCTCTTTTTATCTCAGTCTATCTTTAGTTCATTGTTTCAGTGTATCTATAATTCATTGTTTCAGTGTTTGAGTTTCTCTCTCTCTTGATTCAAAAACCACGAGATTTGTCTTCTCTCTTATTGATTCAGTGTCTCAGTCCTGTTTCTTTATCTCAGTGCATCAGTGTTTCAGTGTCTTCTCATTGTTTAAGTGCGTCAGTGTTTTAGTGTCTCATTGTTTAAGTGTATCATTGTTTAAGTGTTTCTGTGTCTCTCTCTGACAGCGAATTAGTGTTTCAGTGTCTCAGGTTCTCAGTGTTTAAGTGTATCCGTTTTTCAGTGTCTATGCACAGCACACATTGTCTCAGTTTGTCAGTGCTTCTTGTTTTCATTGTATCATTGCTTCATCAACCTTTGTTTTCATTCATTTTCAGTGTATGAGCGCAGTTATGTGTATGCTTCTTTTGCACCTATATATATGCTTTCATCCATTCTACTTCTACATAACAACATACCCTCTCTTTTTTCCCCTTTGGTTCTGTCATTCATCCCACAGTCGACAAGGTTGAGTGTTGGTTTCCTTTTTTGTTTAACCTTATTTATTTGTTGATTTTCTTTTTCTCCTTCATGCCACATACGCAGATGGCTTGTGGTACGTGCGGATCAACCGAGGGTCGGTGTGGACTACGACTAAGTTTAAGGAGCCCATTCTATGTGTACCTTACTAGTGATTTCTTCAAGTTCTGTGTAAGTTGCATCCTTACTGTCATGTCTTTTTCGGTCAGCATTCATTTGCGTTGTGTTTTTCAAGTTGGTTTGATCAATCATACCTCATGATTTTCATGTATATCCTTTTTTTGTCGATAGGTTGTGCCATGCCATGTTAGGAAATCATTTAACCAGGGGACTGGGAACATTTTAGACGTCGCAACACCTGGTGGGCAGCAGTATTGTTTCGACATTATAAAGAAATCAGGCCAACCCACACTGCTTTGTGGCTCTGAGTACAAGACTTTCATTGCCCAGTTTGGCATGCGCGCTGGATACAAGATCGCGTTCAACATGCAGGGTTCGCCCGATACAATACCAATCTGGCCTGAAGGAGCTAACGGCGAACCATTAGCCGGTATCATTCCATTTCAATTTCATCTTGGTTGTTTTCATTCAGTTTTTTTTTTCAATTCTTGTCTTATGGTTATCTTTTTTGTCTGGTCCCTCTCTTTTCTTTGTTGTGAAGTTCTATATCCTCCAAACATGACCCCTGGAGGTATCGATTTTCACTTAACCGAGGAACAGGCAAACAGATACAATGCCATCCTGCATGGTTGTGGTGATGTAGATTGTGTGTTTTTACATTGCTTGTCTAGCTCGGACATCGATCGGAACTACATGGTAAGTTATTGACTTGTTGGACCTTTTTTGTCTAGTTGGCTTTAACATATTTCCAGCAGTGTTGTAATATACGTCAGTCTCTGTTGTTGGGCACTGTATTTTTTTGTAGAGGATCCCGAAGATCATTGCTGAAGCTCTGAATCTTGGTGATTCTGGTGATGCCTTTCTCTCTGTACATGGTGGGATGTTAATTCAAGCTGAGTACGCTATATGTGCCGATGGAAGAATAAGGTTCACATTTGGCTGGGATTTTTTTGTTACATCAAGCAACTTCGTGCCCGGTTTGCTTGTGTTGATCATTTTCAAGAGGACTGGACCTCAGTCTTTGAGCATGGTCTTTCATGTGTTGTAGGGATGGCTCACCAATCCAAAATGGTTTTAGTAGACGATGTAATGTTTGTCCCTTTATCCTTTTCTATCAATTGCTTTTTATTATCTGTTTTCAATTCATGGCAATCAGTTCTGACATTTATATTTTTTTGTATGAATAAATGGTCCATGTAGTCGTGTAAGACTCTCTCTTTTTTACGCTCATTGTGTATTTTTATCGATCACTATTTTGATTTCAGTTTGAGGGTTTTTTGGAGGTGGGTAACTCCGCCTACCCTTCTTTTTAAGTGGGTAGCCGGTTCCAAGCCCGGGTAAAGGAGGAGGACCTTTTTCATCCCTTTTTTGTGTGTTTTTGCAGGTTATCTTTTGCATTTTTTCGAGTGGTGGTGAGCTGCAGGTTTTTCACAATCATAATCATAAGTACGAAGTATAAATATCTATTTCTTTGTGTCTCTCTCTATCTTCCTTTGCACTAAGTATCCCTCTGTTTTTTTATTATGCCCAATGATGATGCTTGATTAGATGATGCTATTATACTAATAGCAATGCTATTATGCCCAATGATGATCCTTATGTTTGCCTAGAGGGAAACTCGACTTTTTTTGGCGTTCAAAATGTGTTTTCGGCAGCTGATTCTTTTTTTCACTCTCCTTCCTGTTCTCTCTCTCTCTCTCTCTTTCTATTTCTGGGTCTCTACATCAGTTTTCTCTATTAATCTCAGTGCCTAGTGGCAGAAATGTATCTTTTATAAAAATAATTTTTCTCTCAGTTTTTCTAAATCTATAAGTATCTTTTTCTTACTCTCTCTCTCTCTCTCTATGCATTTGTCTATCTTTCTCTTGTAGATGCTTACACCGTATATGATTGAGTAGCCTCATTAGACAAATTTTTATTTCAGTCTTTAGCTGTTGCATACTATAACACTATGCTGATGCTTTACTACACATAACTAGGGGCAACTAACTTGGGTATCCAGTAGCATGTTTTTTTCTGCTTGAAATGCTTGATTTAATTATAGTGTTATTATGTAATATATTTGCATTTTCCAGTATATATGTTTCGTCAGTCATAGCTTTGTTATTGTGCCAGAGTTGTATGTTTGCACCTCGTCGTCAGTCGTTTTTCTCAGCCAGAAGTTGTGTCTTGAATTTTTCATGTTCTTATATCCAGATGCTGTGCGAAACCTGCGGATGGCCAGGCGAACCTTGCCAAGAGAATAAGAGGAAGTCTTCTTTCTTTTATGTGTATCGTGGGGAAAGGTTCCTTGAGTCAATGGTATATCTTTTTTCCTTTTCCCTCTTTGTGTCTTTTTGTCTAATGCTCTTGTTACATATATATTTTTCTCTCCTAACTGTTTTTGATATCTATGTTTCATTCTTCGAGCAGACAATCCCGTGTTTCATGAGAGCACAGTTCAATGAGATGGTATTAGGCAAGATCATGCTTGCCATGTCTCCTGAGCAAGATGAGCATGCGTTTGATGTGAAGAAAAAATATGACAAGACACTCATCTTTGGTCCTGGATATGAGAGGATTTTGACTGACTTTGATATGAAGAGTGGAGACAGAGTAAGGATTGAATGGGATCACCCAATTGATGCATTTTTCACCATCTTCCTAGAGGGAGCTGATGGAGTCACCAAGCAAAGGGTGTTAGGTACTATTCACCTTTTGTTTTTTTTTCTGTTTTGTATATTAAAACACTAAGTATATGGCTCATTTCTGTGTTTCTATTTTCGGTATTTTTAAAAATGTACATAAGCTCATGTTTTCGAGGAAAGCGCCAAGACCGTCGTGTTTTCAAAAGGATTAACACTCACTGCTAGCCAAACTGCAAGGATGAACCATCACGTTCTCACTCGAGGTCTTGGGTTGGGACATGTTTTTGTCCACACCATAACTGTCACAGATGTTGCACACAATGGACTGGTAATTTTGTTATAGCATTTTTCGATCTTTTGCTTAGTGTTCAGGTTTTTATCTTTTGCTGGTTATATATCTTCCTTTTTGTCCTGAAGCTTTTTTGCATGTTTACAGCGCATCCCAAAGGAGATTGCATCTGTTCTCGACATACCCGAGACGGGAAAAGTCAATCTCACTTATGCATATTATTGGAACAACTATGAAGCTTCATACTACACTTGCAAAGATGAGAGGATTTGTTTCAGAGATGGTTGGCCGCAGTTTGCCGCTCAACACAACATAGGCGATGGCTCTGTTGTGTTGATTCTATTCTACAAAAACAATGAAGACCGTCTACTTGTCTCTTTCGATCGTCTCTAGACCTCAGCTTTGGAGTTTATGACAGTCCTGATGCTAGAGAACCATTTATATGTCGTGGTTAGCTTTTTCTTCCAGCCTTTTTCATCATGTGTGTTGCTACATATCCACCATAATGCATGGGACTCTCTCTATGTTTTGTGGTCGAGTCTTGTTATTTGTGATGGTCTATCTACCATAATGCTGGAAAAACCTTCATGTTTATCAGTCTTGTCGTGTAATATCTATCTAGTTATTTGTAAGTTTTTTTTCCATCCAAATGCCTTGGTTCTTCTTTTACTGCATCTAAAATTCAGTAGAAGTTAGCAGGTTTTGTTTTCTGAAGGTTACCTGCAGGGTGGAGCTGTGCTGCGTCTGCAGTGGTGGATCCTCTGCGCATCCAGCTTGCTGGAACAATCCCAGCTGACCCTGTTTTGATTCCAAATGTTTTAGGGAACCTGGAACCTGGGACTTTTTGAAATGGAGACAGTTTTCTCAAGTAGTGGAGAGAGCAAACCTGGATGGGGGACACTTGAAGATGGCCTAGGTCAGTCCTTTTGTTGTCTGGTGGTTTGAAGAATCTGTTCATCTTGTCCAAGTTCTTGCGTGCTTCCTCTCCTTTCTCAGATCTTCAAATCTCCATATCCTTCTGGCTTGGGTGTTTTCTTTCTTCTTCTTTTTTGGAGTTCCTTTGTTTCCCTGGTGTGTCCGGCGACGGCGTTGGGGGTGTGTGGGGAGGGGGTGTTTGCTTGACGAAGAAGAAGATCGACAGCGACAGGCCAGTGTTGTCCCTTTTCTCTGTTGGGCCCTGGCTGGCAAATTAGCCTGTGTAGTTCTGGGCCTAGTGGTAACCCGTTAGCGCATTGTGTTCCTGATTCGGGTCCGTTTAGTTTTTTCAAAACCCGTAAGGGGCGGGAAACCATGTTTGCTGCGTTCGTTCCTCCCGCGCTGGTCACCAGCTGGTTTGTCACGTGGCAGCAAATGGTTGGCTGAGAAAAACGACTGACGACGAAATTAGAATCAGTCGACTGACGAATAGACACAGATTTTTGTCATGTTTACCTAACAATAATTTATCATCTCATTTGTATAGAATTTAATCATCTAATTAAGACACAGCAACAAGAACTCCACTCATATACCAGCCGGGCCCTCTGACAGGCCGGCCTTGCCTGTCAGTAAGACATTCGGTCAGACAGTTAGGGGTCGGCTCGGCAACCAATCGAGAGCACAAAATGTGGGCCAAACGAACAACAAAACTAGACGCCCACGCCTACGGCCGCAGCGGGCGGAGGTGGACGGGCACGCCGTGCTTGGGCCGCAGCGTGAGCACGTTGACCGGCGCGTGGCGGTAGTCGTCGGAGATGGTGACGCGGAAGCTGGCGAGCAGCATGGCCAGCACGACCTTGGCCTCCACGAGCGCGTACGCCTGCCCGACGCAGTTGCGCGGCCCGGCGGCGAACGGCAGGAACGACGAGCGTCGCCCGCCTCTGGCGGAGAACCGCTCCGGCCGGAACTCGTGCGCGTCGGCGCCCCAGATGGACTCATCGTGGTGGATCGCCAGCACCGGTATCCACACCGAGATCCCGCGCGGCAGGTGGAGGCGGCCGTCGCCGAGCGTGATGTCCTCGAAGGCCATCCGCGGTAGCAGCGTCGCCGGCGGGTACAGCCGCAGCGTCTCGTGGATGATCATCTGAAGCTGCACGTACGCACACAAAACAAACAAACCCATAATTAAGATTTCGCTCATAAAAATCTGTCAATGCCGCAAGACTTCGCTGTAGGTGTAGGACGGACATACCACGGTGAGCTTGGAGAGGTGCTCGGCCGACGGCGGATCGTCGCCGCAGACCTGGGCGACCTCGGCGCGGGCCTTGTCCTGCCACTCCGGGTGCGTGGCGAGCAGCATGAGCGTCCACGTGAGCAGCAGCGCTGACGTATCGTGACCGGCGAAGAAGAAGGTCTTGCACTCGTCGATCAGCAGCCGCGTGTCGTAGCTGAACTTGCCAATGCCGTCGCCTGCCGCACCCTTACTGTCCTTCTTCTTCTCCATCTCGGCCAGCAGCATGGCGAGCAGCCCCCGGCCGTAGGTGGAGGTCGTCCTTCCCTCGTCGGCGATCTCGCGGCTACGGCGGATGGACTCCAGCACCACGCCCTCCAGCTCGCCGTTCAGCCGACTGATATCCCTCCTGTACTTGCTCGAGAAGTACCTGAAACCGGTGATCGAACTCTCTGGTCAGTTTGATCATCAGACGCATGTCCTGCAAACAGTTGTTTACTCGTGTGTGCTCGTACGGATGCGCCAGTGGATGATGGAATCAATCCAAAGTGCCGGACAAATTGAAGTCAGTACCAGTGTCCAAAAACTAAGCCACATAGTTAACTAAGACTAATCACTAGCTAGCTTATCTCGGCTTAATCGTGCACCTTAATCTTAATTAACTGAACGAATACCCATGCGCGGCTGACACTACACCACAACATACATTTTGGGGCACTCTAGTTGGGGCACTTCTCAAAGTGCTCCAAAATCTTCCAATTATGGGCATTTTGTCAAAATGCCCTAATAGGTATGACTTTTTGGGGCAATTTATCAAATTGCCTCTAAATGTCATAACTATTGAGGCACTTTGCCAAAATGCCCCAATAGGTATCACCTTTTGGGGCATTTTATTGAAATGACTCTAAATGTCATAGCTATTGAGTCACTTTGGCAAAGTGCCCCAAAATGTTATGAGCTATTAGGACACTTTGACAACATTGTATTAAGTTTTTAGTACTAAACGGCTATGAGGAGCAACATGTGTGAGTTTGACCGGCCGGCGGTCGAGTTGGAGTTCAACATTGGTAGGCCGACGAGCTGGCGTCGCCGTCGTGGACAAGTGGAGTGCAGTATTATTCATGGGGACTGAAGCAATTCCTAGCTAAGTCCAACCAGCTGGATCCCTCCTCGCTCCTCTTCCTCCATGTTGCGCAGAGTTCTCATCGGAGCAATCACGCGCCTCTCAGCCTCCGGATTCTCCAGGGCACCGAGGCCTCTCCTCCCGCCCAGAGCATCGAGTCTCTCCACCTGGAGGGAACCCGGTGGTGACGGCGGCGCCGACGGCGAGAGCGAGGGAGAGGATGACCCCTTCTCCTTCCCAGACCAGCAGCAGCTTCCGCCGGACGTGGCGCGCGGCGTGGACGCCGTGGTCGCGGCGGCCGAGGGCTCCGGAGCGGACGCCGCGGGTGCCAGGGAGCTCCTGGAGCGGTGCGGCGCCGCGGCCTCCGAGACGCTCGTGGTGGCCGCGCTCTCCCGCCTCCGGAACAGCTGGGCCGCCGCGCACGCCACGTTCCGGTGGGCTTCCGCGCGGCCCGAGTACTCCCCGGACGGCACGCCTGCCACTCGATGCTCTCCATCCTCGCCAGGCACCGCCGCTTCGACGACGCCCGCGCCCTGCTCGACGAAATGCGCCGCAGGTCGCTCGCGTCCCCGAGGGCGGTGCTCCTCCTCATCCGCCGCTACTGCGCCGCGCGCGACGTCGCGAGCGCCGTCGCCGCGTTCCGGGCGCTCCCGAGGTTCGGTTTTGAGCCTGGCGTCGCCCAGTTCCACGGCCTCCTCAGCGCCCTCTGCGGGTACAAGAACGTCAAGGACGCGGAGCACCTGCTTCTGTCCAGCAAGAAGGAGTTCCCTTTCGAGACCAAGAGCTTCAACATTGTGCTCAATGGGTGGTGCAGCACGGCCTGCAGCGTGCGGGAGGCGAAGAGGTTTTGGACCGCCATGGAGGGTCGGGGTATCGAGAGAGACGTTGTTTCATATGGGAGTATGATTTCGTGCTTCTCGAGAGCCGGGAGCTTGGACACAGTCTTGAAGCCTTTAACCGCATGAAAGAAGCTGGCATCGTGCCAGACCGAAAGTTTACAATGCAGTTGTGCACAAGCTCACCAAGGGACAGTGTGTGGATGAGGCAAGGGCACTTTGAAGTGCCCCAAAATGCCAACCGTGATGTAGCGTAAGTAAGAATACACATACAGACACATGCATGGGCAAGCGAACATCGGTAGCGACGAGGCCAGGTAAGTGAGTGGGCGTACGGTCGGTCGAGACAATAGAAGGACGGCGGCGGCGGCAAAGGAATTAAGTTATTGATCAGCCGGAGCAGGGGAGGGAAAGGTGATCGTGACTCACTGGCTGCCGGGAATCCAGAGGTGGCGGCTGGAGCGTGCGGTGAGGCGCTGCAGGTCCTCGAGGAGGTGGAAGATGCGCTTGCCGGTCTCATAGCTGGTGTCGAACTCGGTGCGGGAGATGATGTCGCCGGTGAGCCGTGTCATGTGCGCGCCGATCTCCACCTCGCCGCGGCCCCGCGCCGCCGCGTCCCGCAGCGACAGGATCGTCTGCTTCGTGCACTCCACCATATTCCCCACGCGACCCTGCATAAAACACGTGCGATAATATCCCACGGCGCGCGGTCAGAATTCAGGAATCCGACAGTACGTAGTGGCAATGCCACCAGGATTCGATCGACGCGGCGTGTACCTTGAGCTTGTCGGGCATGAAGGCCGGCGCGACGACGTGCCGCTGGTGCGACCATCTGGCGCCGTTGGCCATGAGCAGGCCGCGGCCGATGAAGTGCCTCGTGCCCTGCCGCTGCAGCCACGACTTTCCGGTGGCGTGCGCGTACTTGGATGACAGGAACTCCTTGATCATGTCCGTGTCCGTCAGGCACAGCCGCGGTTCGCTCCCGTACCAGTACACGAACATCTTTCCTGAAACGCAGGATAATTCCCACGGTCAATGATCAGTACGGACGTCCGGCGCGTCGCAATGCGGCGATACCGTCTTATATTCTCACCGTATATCCCGGACCAGTGCACGTAATGGGCATGAGGCGGCCGACGATGTCGTGGCTCAGGGACGGCATGTCGCCGGCGGTCGCCTTGGCAACCAGGGCCGACACCTCGCGGAGATTGCCCACGAGCGGGCGCGGCGTGGGCCCGTGGACGCCCTGCGCCGCCATGGCCCTACGGATCCTCATTGGTGTCAGGAAGTAGCAGGACAGGGTCACCCATGCCGCCCTGAGGACCAACGCCACAGCAGCCGAGGCGATCGCCGCGACCATGACTGCCACGAAAGCCATTACAGAAAAAGGGGGAACAGAGAGATAGCGACGATTCGAGGCGTTTGTAGTTTTGATTGTTGATTCTTGTTGCTGGCTGCTGCCTGCAATGCAGGCTTCCCCTCCGCCCCCTCTGGGCTATATATACACTATCCTCCATGAAGCGCCGGGAAGAAGATTTGGCGTCTCATTAATTGTAACAAATACTGCCTTTGGTAAGGACTCGTTGCCCCTTCCAACCATGGGTCTTTCATTTGGAAAGTAGAAGTTTTTTTTTTTTGCGAAAAATTTGGTAAGTAGAAGTTTAATTCAAAGGGGATTTACTTGTTTACTGACTGAAAAGGAAGTGATTCTGCTTTGATGTGGTCACCCATTAGTGAGTGCCTTAATTGGAGAGACTAATCTACTCAATGAGATTGGAATGGTTAAGATGTTTTGAAATTTGTTTATTTGGTAGCAATTGATGGGGCCAATGTATATCTTCCCACTAGGAAAAGGTAGCAGTGTATTACTAATTATATCAAAACTGGCCAGAATCGCGGCCTATCCGCGCTCCTACCACTGTAGCAGCTACAGTGTGCTACAGTGTTCAACAGTGTCGAGTGTGGGCCCCACATGTCAGCCGCACAACGCGGCGACATTTTGCAAAAAGAGACACGCGAGCCGAGAATTAGCTCCGCAACCCACGTTCTTACGAGCAGAAGGAGTAAACGGAAATTAAAGGAAACCACAGGGACTGTTTTGCAAAACCTTCAGCACAACTCGCTCAACTTCTTTCCCTTCTCCCCCGTCTGCGCCGTCGCCGCCGCCGCCGACGCGGCGCGCCGCCCCTCCCCCTACGGATCGACGCCGACGGGGAGCTCCGCCGCCACGCCATATCCCTCCTCGCCGGAAATCGGATGCTGCGCCGCCGTGAGGGAGCCGGAATCGCCGCCGCTGTACTCGGCGACCGCCGCTGCGTCCGCGCGTCGCCGGCGCCGCTCCGGCGACCCAAAGCCGGCGGAGCTGAGCGACCCTGCAAAGCGCGCGATTTGGCGGCTCCGGCGGCGGCGCTCGTGTCCTGGAGCCCGGAGATTTATTCCCCACCTACTGTTTCCTGTAGGGAGAGAGAAAGGATGGAGGGAGGCGGCCTCCGGTCGTGACCGTGACGTGGAGGTGAGAAGGGGCCACGGCGGGCCGTGAGCCTGTGACGGCGGCGGAGAAACAATGGAGCTTGGGCTGCTTGGGGCAGCAGGTGGAGCTTGGGGCGCTCATCTGCAACGCTGACGAATTTTGGGTGGAACTTGGAGCTTGGCTGCTGCTGCTGGTGAGCTATCTCTTCTCTTGACGTTCTGCAATTTAACTGAAATAATCCCGTGAGGCTTGTGTGTGCAGTTGGAATATATACTCATCTTACTCTGTCTATAGTGCTTGGATTTGTGAGATTGTTGCTTGGGGAAAGTGTTGAAAGCTCAACTGTTCTTGTTTGGGATAGTTGCAAAAGTAGGACAGCTGATGTATCATCCTGTTACTTATCTTATCTGTGTGACCAATCCTGCTGTTGCTATTGTTGGTGATTGAAACACACAAATAACTGAAAAATTGGACACAAATGTATTGCAAGCATTTCTTATATTGTGGAGTACTGTAACTTTTGACCTTCTGAAGCTAGGTTTGCCCTGTTCTGATTAAAATCACACACCTTTTGGCTGATTACTTGGTTCAGTTCTCTACTTCCTACACCTGTAGTGCTAACTGGAGTAGTTGAAGTAGCTCATTTTTATTGCAAGCAAGTTTGCTGGAGTTGCTGCAGTAGCAAAATATTCTGAAAATGTACACTGTTAAAATCTTGCTGGAGTTGCTGGTTTTTCGGTTAGCAACTTACCATCACTGTCAAAACACCATGTTCAGGGTACACTGTCAAAATCTTGAAATATTTCTGGAAGGATAAATACTTGCTGAAGCTTAAAGGGAGCTGGTGCACATAGGTTTGTTACAGAATTTTTTGTGCAAGAACTTGGAGACAACTAAACCATTGGGCACTCAGCATTTTTCTTTTCTTCTGCAGGTCCCTAAACTAGCATCGGCTGCTGAGTATTTATTTCGAATGCGACCATCAGTATGTGCAACTCTCCTATGTTGAGGTGTATTAAACCTGCAGTAGTACTTGAGGTGTATTAAACCGGCAGGAGTATGACATGACATCCACAACCAGAAAACCCCAGAGCAAAACTCTCCTATGTTGAAATGCTCGAAATGCATGTTGTCTAACAATATTTAGACCTTCTCTGAAATATGCATGTTGTCTAACAATATTTCGACCTTCTTCAGATCTGTTGGTGCAGCAGATAAAAAGAATGCAAAGAAACGTTCCAAAAACTTCAGGAAAATGTGTACGTGATGTGTGCAAGTCTAGCTTCTGCTAATCTATTCAGTGTTAACCACAACATGACATCCACAACCAGAACTGACAAGGTGCAGGTACGAATTTGTTAATGTTTTTGCATTAATCAATTTTGTCAACTCTGAATTCCCTGAACAAGTGAATTGGCAATATAACTCATGCATATAAATTTCCTAATTCTCGGCCACTAGCGTTTTCTGTTGCTGCAGCAGCCTACTCCAAAAGAATGCAGCAATATTGACACTTGGTCAGTAGAATCATCAGCTCATCTCACATGCACATTCATTCATTTACCAAAAACTGCAGTTAACTGCTGTTGATCAATGAATTGTGTATAATTAGCTAAGTTGTGTGCAGAATTACTCCAGTGTATGATTTGAACTTGCTCACCAATGGGAGCAGAGGGGCAGAGGCCTACGTTGGGAGCAGAGGGGCAGAGGCCTCGACGCAGAAGAGGAACATGAAGATCAACAGGAAGAACAGCTCCTGTATGTCATCAACCTGAAGAGCAGCGAGAGGGAACCTGAAGATCAACCTGAATCTCCGGCGGGAGGACCTCGAGATCGACAACTCCTCCCTCTTCCACGGCCTGGAGCTGGACAGCCAGCGGAGATGGAGGCGCACGGCGGCCCGCGGAGGAGCTTGAGTACTCCGGCGGCTTGGTCGACGAGGAAGACGAGCTCCACGTCACGTGCGGGTTCGCCGCCGGCGTCGACGCCACCGTCGCGCCAGATTCCGGCCACTGTGACGTCAGCACGACGTCACAGTGGGCCCGCCCCGTCAGTACTTTTCTTTCCACCTTAAAAAAAAAAAACAGCCCAACTTATTCAAATAATTTTGAAAAATTTCCAAACCATGTAAAAACCAATAATTTTAAATATATCCACCAGAAAAGTATAATAAATATATCAAAGTGTCCACGTAAAAAAATGATGATTAATTATGACATACGATCGAAATTCAAATTTGAATATTATTTCAAATTTTTAAATGCCTTCCAAATCTTAGCATTTAAAAAACGTAAAGAAGAAATCACATACGAATGATTTCTCACTATTAGCAATTTAAAAATTTCAACTAAAAAATGTTTTAACTTTTTAAAAAAAATTAATACATTTAAATCTAAACAACTTTTGACTGCGGACATTTCCAAATTTAACTTTTTGACACCACGGTATTTACAAATGTGACAAATATATCAACATGCACATAAAAAAAATTCTCACTACTTATGCCATAGATTTGCTAAATATTTGCAACTCACACCTTTACGACATTTCAAAAAATATGTATTTCACAAATTTCTTCTACACTCAAATAAAATCCACAGAAATAATATCAGTAATATCATTAAATATGATAGACCCAATAAATTTTTTTGCTACAAACCATCCTACTTAAATAGATTTTGCTAAATCATTAAATACAATTAACCATTTATATCATGCGCTTGGATATATCAAAATAAAAATACCCCAACTGCAAATAATGAAAATACAATTACCCATTTATACCATGCGCTTAAATATATCAAAATAAAAATACCCCAACTGTAAATAATGAGAAATAGTTTTTTAAAAATTATTTTCAAACCACTATATTTAGAAATCAAATTCTAAAATAGAACATGCTTTACATAATTTCAAACACATTATATATATTATTTTACGGTATTTAAACCATTTTGCGAAACTACTAAATGACGCGAAATCAGTAGCTTCAACTATATCCACCAGAAAAAATTGAAAAGATTCAGGAAAACGATCGCAAAAAAAATGCAAAATACAAATACCCATTATATCATGGGCTCAAAAATATAAACATAAAAATACCACAAATGTAAATATTAGGAAATAGCTGTTTAAAAAAAACCAAAACAGCATATTCGAACTAGAAATCAAATTCTAAAATAGAACATGCTTTACATAATTTGTAACACTTTATAGATATTGTTTTACGGTATTTAAACAATTTTGCAAAACTACTGAATGCTTAATTGACTATTTATGGAACATGACCAAATTTCAAAAATGAATATTTTAAACATTCAAATGCTTTCAAACTCCACCAAGGGTGCGCCGTGTCGGCGCGCCGAAATTCAACTAGTCAGTTATATATGGTAGGCATTTATGAATGATAAAGACCGAGATATAAAGGATTTGATTCTTAATTAGCTGCTAATGATATTCGTCCAGCCCATGATATGCATTTATTTCAAGATTGGTAGAGATCAGGTACAAAGATCCTACGGAATTCACTTGCAGATTTTTTTTTTGCTGGTACTTCATTTGCTGAAGTTGCATATACAGCAATACTACCACGAAATAATATATATATACAGCAGTACTAAACTATACATAGTACATAGAGAACATCCTGACAGGTGGGCTCAATGGACGCCAAGGAATTGGACGGCCACTACAAAATATTTTTCACTCAATTTATGCAAAATGTCCCCTTCGTACTCATAGCTTATGACGGAAGAGCCAACAATATAGTACATGGAGAAATTCGAAACTGAAGCACTCGAGGACAGCATCATAAGGATGGCACCGAATGGTGTTTTAATCTAATTATAAGGCTTAGGCAGCAGCATTAGACATCTACCCTTCTTGTCTGAATCAGGCTTAATTTAGAGTATCAGTGTATCATCATGATCATCATTAGGGATGAAAACGGAGCGGATACAGACGAAACTGAGTGGTGCCACATTTGTTTTCATATTTTTTTGCGGAAGCAGAAACGAATACAGAAACCCCAGAAACAAATACGGAGACAAATATTGTCGGAAACAGATACAGACCAAATACGGTGCGGACACGGAACCAAAAGCAGATGTTTGCCGGAACCAAAAGACCCCTTCAATAATGTAGGAAAACTCTATCAAACCAACAAACTTGTCAAATTTATAAGATAAAATAAAAAATAAGCATATATCTTGATTAAATAGGTCCTAAACATGGTTGCTTTAAATCTTTTTTTATTCAGATCTAAGTTGTGCCTAAATGTTCCCACTAGAATTCCTGGTCCTGCTGGATTTGTAAAGCACTACGTAGTAAAAACGGAAAGTTCCGTATTACCGGAAACGGAATTTCTGTTTCCGTGGTCGTTCCACCGGAATACGCTGTTCCGTTTCCGTTTCTGTTTCCGCATAAAAGTTTTCGTTTCTGTTTCCGTTTCCGTATTTCCATTCCATTTCTGTTTTTCCGCGGAAAAGTCGGAAAGATTCCGTTCCGTTTTCATCCCTAATCATCATCACACAGAGTATGCATAGACTGGTCAATCCCTTAAATAAATGGCAAGTCTCATTCAGGATAGATGGCTTTATATATTCTGTATTCTCAGTCCTGCACTTTCACCATATATGATTCTGAGGAGATAAAGGTATCTGATAAGAAACATAAAACCATAGATGGTTCTGAAACAAGGTTTTTTTTTCTGACAGGTGACATAAACTAGCCAGGCAGTGCAGGAAACGAAACGCAATAGGGCAAAGCAGGGCAGAAAGGAGGCCATATTTGTTTTCAACAGCAAGCAAATTAAGCCTAGTCCTCTGCACCTCGTGCAACTTGGAGAAAGAAATGCTGTCTGCCGCGAGCTTTGGGCATAAGAACAAAACCCTAGCCTTACACTCACCATTGTTTAGTGCTGAGCTGAGCTCTCACATTTGTATATGCCAAGAAAAGAGAAAGTTCAGAGTTCAGTTGGAGCAGAAACAGCGTGGATGAGCTGTAGCCGATCGAAGCAAGTCGGTGCACCGGTGATTACCGCTAAGTGCTCCTACTAGATACGGTTTAAGAAAGTAGTTTAGTTGTTTTTAAGAAAGATTTGGTTTATGCACACTCAAGCAGAGAGCGAAAAGGAAGAAACAGAAGGCTGAGTGATACTGCTCTGTTTTTTAAGCCTCTGCTGTTTTGCTGTTGTCGGTTTTTGTCGGTCGGTAAAAGTAGAAAACGCTCCCATAAGACCGGTTGTAAGTTGTAACCCCTCTTTAGTGAAGAATTGGTAGCATCTGCCAGTTTTTCAGGAAACGGAGTAGTAGCTAGCTGCATAAGTGTAACTGAAACTGAACCCTCCTTGTATATGACAGATAATATTGAATCCTTGTCATGACGTTTGAATTATAGTTCTCTTCCTTTCCAGGATGAGCTGTTGCTGATCGAAGCCAGTCGGTGCACCGGCAAATACTCCTAAGTGCTCTGACTAGTTACGGTTTAAGAAAGTAGTTTAGTTTTCTGCAAGTTATAGCTGCTATGTTTTTCAAAACTCTCGGCTGTTTAGTTGTTTAACTTTTTTCGGTCCAAAAAGTAGGAAACACTCCCATAAGACCGGCTTGTAAACCCTCTCTAGTCAAGAATTAGTCAGAGCATCTGACAATTTTTTGAGAAACAGAGTACTTCCTTCCGATCCATAATAAGTGTCACAGTTTTGAACTAACCCGAGTTCAAAACTGCGACACTTATTTTTGGATCGGATGAGTACTATATGTTGCTGGGAATGTTGCATAAGTGTAACTAAAATTGAACCCCCATGGTGTAGGACAAATGATCTAGAATTTTTTTTCACTCGAAGATGCCTAGGAGCACATTTTTGTATTGAGAAGAAGGCACTAAGATAGGGCAAACGAACAAGTTGGCAAAGATTTACAATAAGTGCATCGCACCCATCAACGGAGAGGCCACAAAAAGAAAAGAAGAGAGAAGAACAAGATTGTTCTCACCTAACGAAGAGAGAAGAACAAGATTGTTCTCACCTAACGACCTACGACCAGGTGATCAAGAGGTGGCACCAACTACTACATACTGTGAAGACATCTTGCGTTCCCCAACCTTCAGCCATGAGTTGCGAGCAGGCCCAGTGTGTCAAGGTAATGTCACATCCGTTGTCGGACGCCTCCATAGCACGACCACAACTCTAGGGCTTCCCATGTTAACATACCCGGATGGAACTAGTGAAGGTATCGTTTATAAAGCGCATGTCATGGCGTACAATGCTCCTCAGAGGTTGATGCAGTCTGCAACGACACCCATGAAAAGGAACGCCTCGCCAACAATCTTCATAGGTAACGCCGGGAGGCCCACATTTTCATCTGCCACATCAGGAAATCAATGTGCAACCCAAACAGGGCCTCCAAGGAGTGAACGATGTTGTGACGCCGCTACCAGGTCCCTTGATGTTGTTACCCTCTAGAAAGGGCCATGAGAACGCCTCTGTAGAGGTAACAACACCCTTGGGTGTCACCGTTGTCAACGTTGACCATCGCCGGTCAAGGATATCGTCCGGACCTATGATCATAGACCCCAAAGACTGCGGGAGAAAGGGTATACAAGACACTGGGAAGCAGGAAACTGGAGCACGGTAGAGAGGGAAGTTGCACAATGTTTCTGTCGAATGAGGGAGGCATCAGCCAGCATAGCACTCGGGCTGCCACCTCAGGTAAGAGCATCTCCAACAGACGCGGCAAATGGAGCGCGCGCGTCAAATAACGGGCTTTTCCCGCGCGCGGGGCCATTTCGCGCGCTCCAGCAGTCGCCGGAAAAAAGCGCGCGCTCAGAAAACGTCGGCGTGCTGGCCGAAGCGCTACGTTCCGCGTTAAATACACCGCCCCGCGGCGCGCGCGCTCTCACTCCACGCATCTCCTCACTTTCCCCAACCGCTTTTCCTCTCTCCCCACCGCTCGCGCCACCGCACGGAATCCGCACCGCCAGCCGCCGCCACCGCGCCGCGCGCCGTCGCCACCATGCCTCCGCGCCGCAGAAACCAGTCCGGCTACCGCGGCGTGCGCGCGCGGCCGAACGGCTCGTTCTACGCGGAGATCCCCTCCGGCGACGAGCGGATCTCCCTCGGGACGTTCGAGACGGCGCACGAGGCCGCCCGCGCCTACGACGCGGCAGCATGGCGCCTCGGCCGGAGCCGGCGCCAGATGAACTTCACGGACGTCCACAACGCGCAGCAGGCGATGGATCTGGTGCCTCCGCCGCGCCTCGTCACCGCCGAAGAGCGGACCGCCCACCGCCAGCTCCAGGCCCGCCTTCTTATCGCGGACAGGGACGCGCAGCTGGTGGCGGACTATCGCCGGAGGCACCCGCAAGAAGCCGCCACCGAGGCGCAGCTCTTGGCTACGTACGCGGCTGAGCGGGCGGAGCGGAGGCACGAGCGGCGGCAGCTTTGGGCCCAGCGGCGCCAGCGCAAGGCCGAGGCGGAGGCGCAGCTCAACAACACCACCTGGCACGATGAAGACCCCAGGTGGGAGCATCTGTTTTCCGACATCTTCGATACGTCGGAGAGCTCGGACTCCGACTTTGATATCTAGGAGCTTGTTTATGGAGTCTGTTAGCTTAATGTAGTCTGTTAGTTTAATCGAGTCTGTTAGTTCTATGTTTTAGTCAACGAACGTTCGTCTGTTCGTTCTAATAATCGAGTCGGTTGTATATATGGTTGATGCAAAATGTTGTTTGTGCTGCGCGCGCGCTGGAATTTTAGCGCCGCTGCTGGAGCAAAAAATTTAAGCGCCACGCCACGCTAAATATAGCGCTTCTGCTAAAGCAAAACAGGCGCTCCACGCGCTAAAACGTACTTTTGGCGCTGCAAAAAAAATTTAGCGCGCCGGCGCGTTGGGCGTCTGTTGGAGATGCTCTAAGCAACTGCTAGCAGACGCGTCTAGTAGGGCGGGTGAAAGGACCTAGATGTAGTGTAGAAGGGTGAAGCATTTCAAATAATTAAGAATTTGGCTTGACATAATGTGAAAATAAATTACTCGTTTTATTTTTCAAACACAAAAGTTAACTATGCAGGGCTCAAATAAGTGCAACAACTTATACTAAATAACATGAGCACAAGATATATAACAAGACTAATAACATGATAAACTACCAATAAGAAGATAAATAACTTCAATCACAAAGGCTATCAAGATATAAAGCAAACGTGAATAAACTCGGGCATATACTAACCGCGGTGTTCCCCCAAACGCCACCGAAGGGTGACCTTATTTTCCTAGAGTCACAACCACGAAGTTGGGTGCTGAGGTGGCAAGCACCACAACCACTTCACAATATTCACGACCCAAGATCACATGCTTCTTCTCAATCTCCACAAAGAAGTCACCGCTACAAAAACCACCAAGACGTCTAGGAGGGCTCCAAGAGTACAAACCCACAAGCTCTCACTCGAATGAATATATATAGGAGTAGTTGTCGTCATATATATCTTGAATCAAGATTGTAAGTTGTGTACTCATACAATGCATTGAATTTTGTCTTCATGCAATGCATTTTTTCTGTGATTTTTTATGTAATGGTATGTTTCTTCTAAATTACTTTTTCTTACTGAGAATAAAGATTCAAGCTCTCAACAATGCATTGCAAAATATAATATTTAGCTTTAGATAAAATCATATTTAATGAGAAATAAAAGGTCAAACATTTTATATTGTCTGCCAACATATACAACTTTTGCTTGAACTCCATTGTTATTTTGCAATACTTTATCCATCGGTTACCAACGAATTTATATGCATTGCATTGTACCATTGCAACAGCCTTGATCCATTGGTATGGGCGCTAGCAACGCTCATTTGGACACTTAGATACGAATAAAATGTGTTGTTGTAGGAGAGGTCCTCCTGTAGTGAATAAGAACATGTTGTACAATGGATTATCTCTTACTATTATCTATAGCAGTTAAGACTCCTAAATTATGTGTGGAAAAATAGTCTTCTCTTAACCGATAAGAGATCACCCCTAGAAAAGAAAAGACAACATTCTCTCTCTTTATTTTCTCTCCGTGACACCACAAAAACTCCATATATCAACTCTAAGAGAATGCTGACGGCACGCCATTGCACATGTCCTAAGAGGAAGTTATACGAGATAAAAGATAAAGTACCTAACGATAAGAAAAGACAATGTTCCCTCTCTTTATTTTTCAAGGTATTATTGTGATAGAGGATGTGAGAGACTGAGAGTAACTAGAAAGGTAATGGATTGACTTTTAATCATTGATCACATTTTTCGTGGGATGGTAGTACAATGCTACAAACGACACAAAACACACAGGAGAAGGAGGTAAATGCATTACAAAAAATGAAACAAAAAACTTCCAACAATTCTCTCACACACATTTCTTTACAGAGATCAACTACCTTACTGCCTGCTCATCCGCTGGGCTGCCTGGTGGTGCCGGGCTGGTCTCCGGGGAGGGCTCTTCTTCATCACAGCCTCCCCTGGATGGACTAGCTTCGGGCGCTGCAGGGACGGGTGTGGTCTCGACTCCGACAAAGATCAACCCGCCCCACACTGCTCCACTTGCTGCTGTTGCGTTGGTTGGGTCGGCTGCTACTTCGACAATGTCGACCCATGCTAATGCTCCTCCGGTGGCTACGGACATGGAGGGAGGATCCATCATGCCTTCCACACCTCCTCCCACCTTTACGACCTATGACGGGGTCACCCCGTCCCGTTGCAGTGAGAGGTTCGGGGTGGGGGTGGATGGAGCTTCTCTGACGGACGAAGACTCCATGACGAAGGCCATGCATCGCAAAGCGGCGCGTAATCTGGACTACTCCGGTACGGAATTGAATTCAAAATCTTTTCTTTCTTTTTCTCCACAGTCGATTCATTCCAAGCTTAGTAGTGTAGGAGTTAATCTTGGTAATAGTAAAAATCATGTTCTTGTTTCAACTAAAGTCTTGAGACACATGGAATTTGACCATCTCACGGTTATTCCTAAAGTCTCGACTAGGTTGTCAGCCACCTATGGTGATGAGGAAGAAGCGAATGTCACATCAGATGGTCAGCTTTTTTCTCATCTAATTGGTGAAGTGTTGGAGGGTGGTTTGGATGACGACGGTTTGAGCTCATTGTATGAGTTAAAAGCATCTGGTCGGAAATCTAAATCTAACACCAACAAGTCATCCCGGAAACGGACAGTGTTATCTAAATCCCCCTTGGTTTCCCAATGAATGGCATGTTCGCAAATAGCAGAGGTCTTGGTGACTTGGCTAAATATTTGCACTTTGCTGGTTGCATTCCGACCATAATTTGGATTTCTTAGCTATTTCTGAGACGGGAAGACGTGAGTTCTCACAATCTCTATTGAACCGTCTTCCAGGCGGCATAGACTTTGATTGGTACTCGCGTCCTCCCCATGGCCGCTCCGGAGGCATTTTACTAGGTACCAGGACGGATACCACGGAAGTGTTGGATGTTACGGATGGTGATTTCCATATAAAAATGCACATCCGTAATAAATCCGACAATTTTATTTGGAGTCTTGTTACCGTGTATGGGCCGGCCCAGGAGGTGGCTAAGACGACTTTTCTCTGTGAAATGGTAAACTTGGCAAAAGATAACCCGCATCCTTTGATCATTGGAGGGGATTTCAACATGCTTCGTTTTCCATTTGAGAAGAGTAGGGGTCGGTTCGACAACCGTTGGCCTCTTTTGTCCAATGCAGTCATTGACAGTTTGAACTTAAGAGAGATAACAATGGTCGGGAGACAGTTCACTTGGGCTAATTCTCTCCCTGAACCCACATACGAAAAGTTAGACCGTGTACTGATGGATACTGATTGGGAATCTCGGTTCCCGTTGGTATCGGTACGGGCTCTCGAACGTATTGAGAGATTGTCGGACCATGCTCCCATTCTTTTGACCTCTGGCGTACCTAGACCACCATGTAAACCACGCTTCAAGTTTGAACTTGGGTGGTTGCATCGTGAGGGTTTCCATGAGATGGTTAAAAGAATTCGGGAAAGACCGGTTGCTGGTGACACGCCGATCCAGAGGTGGAACAATAAGATTCGTGCTTTACGCACACACCTCGTTGGTTGGGCTCGTCATACTACTGGTTTACTTAAAAAAGAAAAGATACGACTATCCTCGATAATTGATGCCCTTGAGGCATTAGCAGAAGTTCGTCTGTTATCCGCACAAGAGATTGAGCTAAAGAGCCAATCGAGAATGCGCAGATAGCGAAACTACTTCGTGAGGAGGAGTTAAAATGGTATCAAATATCCAAAGCCCAATTTATCCTAGAAGGAGATTCGAACACTCGCTATTTCCATAGTATTGCCAATGGCAGACACAGGAAAAAGCGTATTCATTCTCTGGTCCAGGAGGAGGGAACGATCGAGGGCCATGAACAACTAAAGTCGTATATTACAAATTACTATAAAGGCCTGTTTGGAGCCCCAGTGGAAGGAAACTTCACACTGGATGAGTCTCGAACAGAGGATATACCCCAGGTTTCAGATGAGGAAAATAGCCTATTTACTAACCCCTATTCAGAGGATGAAGTGAGAAAGGCGGTTTCCAAATGAAACATAATACAGCACCTAGACCTGATGGCTTCCCGGCTGAGTTCTACCAGAACTTCTGCGATGTTATCAAGTCGGATTTACTACAATTGTTCGCGTGTCTTCATGATGGACAACTAGAGTTGTTTCGTCTCATTTTGGTGAGATAATTTTACTACCTAAGGTTAATGAGGCAGAAAGAATTCAACAATACGGACCTATATGCCTCCTTAACGTTAGTTTTAAAATATTTACCAAAGTTGCCACGATTCGATTGAACTGTGTGGCGATCATGTGGTTCGTCTGTCTCAGACAGCTTTCATGCAAGGGCGTAACATCCTGGATGGGGTTGCGATCCTACATGAAACAGTTCACGAATTTCATAGGAAAAAGTTGAATGGGGTAATTCTTAAAATTGATTTTGAGAAAGCTTATGATAAAGTCAATTGGTCTTTTCTTCAGCAGACCCTCAGAATGAAAGGTTTTTCTACTGAGTGGAGAGCGCTAATAAATAACTTTGTTTCGGGAGGAAGTGTAGCTATTAAAGTCAATGATGACACTAGCAAATTCTTCCAAACGAAAAAAGGCCTCAGACAAGGTGACCCGCTATCGCCAATACTATTTAATATAGTGGCTGATATGTTGGTCATCTTGATCGAACGCGCTAAATCTGAGGGCCAAATTGAAGGAGTGATTCCACATCTCGTCGATGGTGGTTTATCGATTCTTCAATATGCCGATGACACAATTCTTTTTATGGAACATGACATCAAAAAGGCTCGTAACTTAAAGCTGATTTTGTCGGCTTTCGAGCAACTTTCGGGTAATTTCCATAAAAGTGAATTGTTTTGCTTTGGCGAGGCTCAAGAAAACGTCGCCTTGTATGCTGAACTTTTCGGCTGTGAACAAGGACAATTTCCTATCAACTATTTGGATATTCCGATTCATTATCGGAGACTTACAAATGCTGAATGGAAAAAGGTGGAGGAATGACTTCAACTACGTTTAAATAGCTGGAAAGACAAACTCTTATCCCTGGGTGGAAGATTAGTTCTCATAAACTCGGTACTAACAAACATGGTACTGTATATGATTTCATTCTTCCAATTACCCAAAGGAGTCTTAAAACGATTGGATTATTTCTGGTCTAGATTCTTTTGGCAAGGGGATTGTGAGAAGAAAAAATATCGGCTGACTAAGTGGAGTGTGGTTTGCTGCCCTAAAGACCAAGGAGGGCTCGGAGTTCATGACCTTGAGGTCAAGAACAGAGCCTTGCTGGGTAAATGGCTCTTCAAGCTTCTTTCTAAAGATGGAGTTTGGCAAACCCTCCTTATTAGAAAGTATGTGGGATCTCAAGCCGTATCTCAGGTTCTTTGGAAACCTGGCGATTTGCACTTCTGGGTAGGCCTTATGGCTACGAAGAAGTTCTTTTTGCCACAAGGATCTTTCTCAATTAGGGATGGATCGGAAATTCACTTCTGGGAGGATAAATGGCTTGGCCAATCCACTCTCAGAAAACAATATCCGGCTCTGTATGCTATTGTACGAAACAAGAGCGACACGATCGCTAAGGTGTTGGGAACCTCCCCACCAAATGTTTCGTTCAGGAGAAGTTTATTTGGAATGAAACAAGCATCCTGGAATGCTTTGGTCATCCGATTGGATTCCATCCATCTGTCGGAAGGTCCAGATAAATTTCTATGGAATCTTACGAATAATGGTAAATTCTCGGTTGATTCTATGTATAGAGCTTTAATCTTACCCGATGTACTAGTCGATATTAAGAATAATAACAAAATTTGGAAGATGAAGATCCCACTAAAAACTAAGGTGTTTGCGTGGTACCTCCGTCGAGGTGTAATTCTTACAAAAGATAACATTGCCAAACGCAATTGGCACGGAAGTAAAAAGTGTGTCTTCTGTCAACACGATGAGACCATTACACACTTATTCTTTCAGTGCGAGTTCGCCAGGTCTATATGGTCAGCCATCCAGATAGGTTCTACCTTACATCCCCCGTACCGTTGCAAATATTTTTGGCAACTGGTTAAACGGGGTGGATCCTAGGTTTAAACTCTTCAGCAGGGTGGGAGCGATTGCCGTTATTTGGTCGTTGTGGCTATGTAGAAATGACAAGGTTTTTAATGATAAAAATGTTTCTATTATGCAGATTATCTATCGGTGTACAGCAACGCTACGAGCATGGTCGGCCCTGCAGCGTGTGGAGCATCGAGACTTGTTTTTGGATGTGGCGTTACGTTTGGAGGCTGCGGCAAGGGAGTTATTCTCTCGGCATGGATGGCAACATAGTCCCCGGATCGACCTACCATCACCTTAGGCAGATTTACAATTTCTCATTATGATATGTAATTTGCCTTTTTTAATTTCATTATCGGGTACTTGTGGACTTGTGAACTGGTGGCTGTGTGCATCATAGCTATGCAGAGGCCGGGTGTAATGATTAAATCTTTTATGTAATAAAGACCCTTTATCTAAAAAAAAACCTTATTTTGCGTGCTTGGTTGGACGTAATTGGAGCTAGAATATGGGAGCCGAAGGAGTTCATGACTTCAAATCCACCTTATGGCTAGGTGCCATGGAAGTCGAGAGTCTAACTCCCACAATTATTCAGACCACTACTGATCTCCAAGTATCTATAAGCTTAATTACTGTTGTACACCGGGTTTATTGGACCCAATCCGGATGCGGACGCTGGCCATGAGACATTACAATTTATAAATAACTAGAAAATACCCCGCGTTGCAGCGGGTATCACTTTAGAAACTACATCGTGTAAATAAAATGGTATAAGAGGTATGACATATTAAATGAATATACGACAATCAAATTTTCATATACATGAATTGCGTGTGTATTATATATTGTTAATATGAACTATTAGATGGTTGGAGGAATGTATGATGTGTGTATTAATAAGTCTTAGTGGAAATAACATGGACAATTGATTGGCTAATAGCATGGATGATGTGATAGCTTGCATGTTGAGATAGAAAAATAATAAATGCACTTAGTGGGGTTTTGCTTTATAAGAGGTACTAGAACATATCCCGCGCGTTGCAGCGGGATCCTTTAAGAAATTATATTGTGTAAATAAAATGATAGAAATAGTATGATACATACAATTTTCTAAAGGAAAATGAAAAATTCAATTTGTCATAGTCACATATACCACATCTATTCGACGCGAAATATGTGTGTATTAAAAAATATTAGCGTGGAAAATTAAATGATTAAAAAGACGGATGATGTGTAATTGACATGTAGATAGTAATAAATATTAGTGGAGATGATATGGATAAATGATTGGTTAGGAGAGTGGATGATGTGGATAGCTTGCATGTAGAGATAGAAAAATCATAAATGAACTTAGTGGGGTTTTGTTTTATAAGAGGTATAGATAAGGCGTGAGGTGATTCTTTTTTTTTTTGAAAGCCTGCGTACAATCCGAAAGTACCGCATACACCGTATGAAGTACAAGAAAAAAAGTACAGAAAGCCATACGCAGGGGAACAGAGCTAGATCAAGCAACAGCGACGCCGCCGGCGATGAAGACGAAGACCGCCGACCTCCTTCTTGCCACGGCCCGAGAGCACCTCCTTCGTTGAAGATCGCCGCAGAGCCCGTCCGCCGCGCAGCGGCGGAACTTATGCCGATGAACGAGTACGGCAAGCACCCTCCCGCTCCAGCACCACCACCTTGCCGCAGCCGTCTTCGTCCTCAGCGCTGGCAGACGCCGCGAAGCTCGCCCAGCCCTGAGTTCCAGCCTCCGGATCCTCCACCGAAGCTCCACAACGTGAAGATCGACATCCCCGCCGGCGGCAAGGATGAGGAAGAACCGGAAGAAAACCGGGAGATCCGAAGATCCCGGCCGCCAAAAGCCGCACGCGCCACGCCGGAGCTCCGAGGAGCACCGCCGCAGAAGGGGAAACGCGCCGACCCCCACCTAGCCACCGACACCATCGCCACCTCCACGACGCCGCCGGCGGGTTCCTACCACACCCTACACTATATTGATGCAACTATGCAAAACTATTTCAACACAAACCAGTGCCGTATCTCGGAGACGTTCCAAGTATGTGATTCTGATAGCAGAATATCCTGTGATTCTCATGGGCAAGTAATCCATCCCCGTGCCCAAATATTTAAGGGTTCCTTACCTATCACATGATTCTTGCAACTGTCAGTGTATCTCCCAGCTCAGGAATCAAGTCTGGTCAGCTTATGGCAAGCTAATAAGACAGAGAAATGGTCATCAGTTAGCAAGATTGATTATGTTTAGGAAGCACACATCCGTACTAATCAATGGGATATCTGGAGTGTGCATGTAAATTTCGGCATATTCTGTAGAAACTAGTACGTCAGATGGATCTGAGAATCCCAGACCTTGGCACAGAGAACTATGACTTGTGCAGTAGAATTTCTATAATGTTTCTGACAGCTATGATGCCGACCTCTGCATATTCAGCAAGCAACTATAGCTTGGTAAACTATCTGATTCTCTGAACACGTCAAAGAAACTTGCGCCTAGACTTTAATAGGACTTTGCTAGATTAGTTATTTTCTAGAATCCTTTTTTTAGGAGCAGTAGAAGCTTTATTGAGTAATGTTCATGGGGATACAAAACATGACGACCTACATCGAGAGAGGTGGCCATCCTAGCTAATTTATGCGCTTCCCCATTTGCTTCTCGCCGCTCGTGACCATAGTTGCTCTGTCGAAAAAACCTCCTGCGTTCAGAGATGTCATGCAGGACCATGCTATGATGACCTTGGTAATTCCCGGAGTTGATCGCCGTGATGACAGACAAACAATCTGAAGAGATACTCAGTTTCTGCAAGTGCAAGTATGATGCTAAATCCAGGGCTTCCCTGCAAGCATACGCCTCAAGTACTAGATTAGTTGCACCATTAGGCCTTCAGACTTGTGCACTAATTTTGCGCGAGCACTACCTATCGCTTATAGCGAGTTGGAACACAAATCCGACATGGGCCGCGGCAGTAACACATTTGCATTAGACCAACGACTGCGCATGTCAAAAACCACCGTTTCTTTATTATAGTCTCTTTTCGAGTGGAGATTTGTGGCTCCCGGGCTCCAGTGATTCTGCCATTAAAACAAATTCGAAAATCATATTTATGAGTTTCAAAAAATTGTGAAAAAATTTACAGATGTCGCCAATAAGGTATTTCACAATCGTGCAAAAAATCAATTTCAAACACTTTTTATTTTGAGCTATACAAAAATGACGAAAGTGTGGACCAGAGTATGCATAGTTTCAAATGTATAAATTTATCGGATTTATCATTTTTATGTAGTCCATAATACAAAGTATTTAAAATTGATTTTTTTACACGTTTTTGGGATACACCATTACCTACCTCCAGCATTTTTCCCAGTATTTTTTGAAACTTGGAAATACGAATTTCGAATTTTTTTAACTGGCAGGAGCACTGGTGCCCAGGAGCCAAAGAGACTTTCCGTCTCTTTTCGTTGTTTTTTAGTTTTCTCCTATTTCTTTTATTTTTCTTTCTTTTCGTTTTAGAGTAATATGCGAGTAGTTTTTTCTTCTGTCTTTTATTTTTTTTTGTTTTTTCTTTTCGATGATACACAAATAATTATTTTGAGGATGCAATTTTTTTCTCGTGAATATTTTTTGAAACAGAGAAAAAGAATTCCAAACTAAATGAACCACTTTTTTTTATCATGGGTATACACTTTTTGTATATCATGAATCAAAATAAATTAATACTTTTTCGTATTTTGCTAATATAAATGAATATTTTTTATCATGAACATGTTATTATTATATAGGTGAACAATTTTTTTAATTTATCTTGACCATTTTTAATTATAGGAGAACACATTTTAATTTTTTGTGAATCATTTTTTATCGTGGACCATTTTTGTCGTGAACCATTTTTTATTATAGGTGAACAGTTTTTAATCTCCAAAAGTACATGAATACATTTTTATCTTAAACCATCTTTTATTATAGGTGAACACTTTTTAATTTGTCGTGAACCATTTTTTTATTTATAGGAATTCTAAAACAAAATAATGTTTCGAACATTTTTTTGCATTTGAAAATTGTCGAAAAATGGTTCCATGTTTCGAGAAAATATTTGCGGATTCAAAAATGTTTTCATATGTTAAAAAATTATTCATATTTTAATCCGAAAATGATGAAAAAATAAAACACGTTAAAATTGAATAAAAATAAATAAAATGAATAATATAAAATAGGAAAAAAACGAGCGTGAGTGCACTGAGCGCTAGTCGCTACTATTTTTTAGAAGATTCGTGGTCGGCCAGGCCCCTAGGGTACTTTGAGCCCTGTGGCGCTAGGTGGACTGCTAACTCAAATGGGCCGCACATTTCGGCCTGCTGCCCGAAAACCTTAACACGTCTGGGCCCTAAACAGTACAGCGCATCGGACACCAACCTTTTCGGGAAACTGTCACCCGGAGAGTGGAACCCTATATTTCGTGAGGTGAAAGGGGGCGTGTACGTACGGCGTCTGGAAAGGTTCCCCGGTACAGCTCAGAAAGCTACGCAGCCGAGGGATCCTCTACGGATGACGCGCCGTGTGGCCGAATAACATCATCTCGTAGGCTGGGGTCCCGTTGGTCCCGCACGGTGTCTGCTGTTACGGGCGGCACGAAAGCGGGCGCCGGGTTAACACGCCCGCCGTCTGGTGTTTTATGGAAGGCGACTTTCCACGCGCGCCCCTGTGTTGATTGAGTTTTTTAGTTAGGGGTTGGATGAACCTGTGAACGCAAAGTATATTTCTTTCCTTGACTGAAAACTATGGTCACAAATTACGAATATTTGCCATTTTTCATGCCCGAGGCAATGCATCCAGCAATAGGTTTTCTTTTGAAAGGAAAACACAGAAAATTAAATATGAATATATTAAAATACTAATTGTTCCCCCCTACTAGAGAAATCATGTATTTCAATTTCTTGCCATTGTTCTGGTGCTAGTTATTTTCGTCGAATTATATTGTTAAGGCAACGTTACATTTATTTTTCTATTGTTGGTTAATACACCCAATATTACAGCTGTAAGATGCCTAGTTCTACCTATTTGTGGAAGAGTTAGAATCAGTTAGAGATCGGCTCTAATGGGGTTGTTGTCAAGTCTTTAGTGTGCTTTTGATCTTAAGACCAGTATAAATACGTTAGACACCTAAGATATTTTCTAGGTCTGCAAAGAGAACTCTTCAAGATATATCTGATGATATTCTCTATCTTTGTCTAAACGGGTACAACACAAATAGCGATACACATTTTTATCATACTAGCAAAGTGCCCGTGCATTGCAACGGGATAATAAATAGAAAAACGTGAATTTGTGTGTCCAAAGCAATTAATTTTCATTTGATCTGATATCCCAAAAAATTATCTGGTCTAATGTATGAGTGGAGAAAGGAGTAGATGGAGCCTTGAAACTTGCAGAATTTCAACGTCAAGTCCGAGAGGCAGTCAACTCCGAGAGGCAGTCGCCCTGCTCGGCCAGAAGCCCGCGAAAAATTGAAGTGCCGTAGGAGAGTAGCAGCAATACCAGTCACCGCAAACAACACATCAGCACATCCAGGATGGTCAGCCAGTTACTTGGTCACATCATAAATGTGCAATTAGAAAAAGGAACTTAGGGCTTAGCAAATAGGCCTCTGCTTGAAATCAGTTGTACTTGACAGCCTTCAAACAAAGGCCTCTCTGATTGCCTTTGTAAAACATCAAACTACTAAAATTCAAAGCAGTGTAAAATTCCCTAAATGTGTTAGAAATTAATGTCAATCGAATAGACTGAAAACCCATTACAAAAACCATAAACTCACCTTCTTTTCTACAAAAACCATAAACTCCGTTGAACATGAGCCAAATAATCGTGAAGTGGTAACAGTTGAATCCACTGTGACAAAAAACAACACTGGTTGAATGAAATAGACATTTTTGTTAGGATAACATATAGCCAAATTGTACTATCAATCAGGAAAATTGCAATCTTAATGGGCAACGTTCTTTCATTTCCCAAAACTAAAATAAAATCATCGCAAAAGTGGCATAGGCATCATCTAGCACGAATTGCCAAAATTATGCAATGTGTGTAAACATTGTCTACCGGATGTTACTTTAGAATTGCAAGAAGCAATGGAAAAGATAACATTATGGGCTGTTATTGTCTATATTATGAGGTAAGTGATGAGACCAAAATTTCAGTATATTTGTTTCCCCTATGTTTGCTGTATAAGTGCTAGAATTGAAGTAGACAACAAAAGAAGCTAATGTGAGGAGATACTAACTTATGAGTATTCTCAAATAAATTCTGATTAATCGAACAAGAATATAAGAGTAAAAAGTATGGATTTACTACTCAGCCTGAATGTAACCATTGTGTCTTGGAGGAGCAATTATTGCTAAAGTCGTCCAGCTCCATCTTGGCCGAATCTGCCTTGAGCTGTTGAGCAGATTAGTAGCTTTGAAGTACTTGAGTTTGACATCCATGTACGACGCTGGGTTCTTGGGCGTCCACCAGGTGAGGTACTCCATAGTCCAGGAGACTGTACACCACATGGAGCAAGACGTACATCAAGTATTCTTACAAACAGAGGGATAAATCCAATGTATAATGGTACCATCTTACAAACAGAGGGATAAATCCGACAGAGAGCCACCTCGGCTGTGGGCTCCTCGAGTTGCCGGAACTGCCCAGCTCCAATTCTCCAATGTGCCGCTGGATGCCTCCCCTAGAGAGAGAACAAGAGAGCAGGTGCTCCGGGCAGCACGGTCTCAGCCGTCTGTCGCAGATCGGCAGACCAGGAAAATCTCAGGGGCGGAGATTGTGGCAGCGTCGACATCCGGAGCTCGTGGCGCTCTCCGCTCTCGCTCCCAGCAGCTGGAGGCCTCCCGCGTAGCACCGATGCACAGCGGGGATGCGAACCAGAGAAACTCTAGGTCGCTATCAAGCTCAGTTAGAGATCGGCTCCAATGGGGTTGTTGTCAAGTCTTTAGTGTGCTTTTGATCTTAAGACCAGTATAAATACGTTAGACACCTAAGATATTTTCTAGGTCTGCAAAGAGAACTCTTTAAGATATATCTGATGATATTCTCTATCTTTGTCTAAACGGGTACAACACAAATAGCGATACACATTTTTATCATATACAATGAACTGTAAACTAGCAAAGCGCCCGTGCGTTGCAACGGGTATAAAATAAATGAAACATTTCATTTTAAGTAATCTATAACAAAGCCCGTGCGTTGCAACGTAAATTACAAAAAATAAACTCCCTCCGATCCGAAAATATTGTTGCTAGTTGTACTATCAAACTAAACATACTCAGTTCATTTGTCTGACACTTAAAAATCGATCAGAAGTAGTAAATGCTTGATAAGTAGTTGGATTTAAGTTTGATAAATGTTAACATACTCTTATCAGCCCACCATCATCAACACGGGACAACCCCTCACTTCCCATATTTTCTTCATCTCCCTTTAAGGAAGTTAACGTTACTTGTTGATCGAGGTCGTTAGTATATTTATATGTTAGCAGAAAAAAATGTGTACAAGCAACAAAATAGATTGAGGTAAGACATGACTAAGTAAAAGATCCCGTGTAATTCATGAACCAACTAATTAATAAAATCGACCCCTTGCAGTTTAATGGTAAATAATATAATTGCAGAATTTCATAATAGAACACCATATAGGCTGACTCATCGCTTCTGACATCAAATTTCAGCAGGGAGGTTCTCTGGTTCGTAGTGCTTAGCATTAACAAAGTTGGAATTCAGCACAAAGTCAGTCACTTAGTTATTTGAACACACGCTGGCATCGACAATACCTGCAAGTGTAGTCCAAGTACTCCACCGAAGGAAACCTGATACATACTGTCGGCGTCAGGCACAACTTAGAGACAATGATCAACCTGGACTGACAGTTTCAGTCAGCTAGCGGCCTGAAATTATGTAGGCTTTCCAGTTCGTCTTTCACAGTACATTCATCGCAGGAAACTGCAAAGCTGATTCTGCCAATCGTACCTTACAAATGAGTTTTCTGCATTCTACCACGTATCTGAAATTCTGAATTACCCGTAGCAGCATGGAAGCAAGAACAAGTACTACTTTTTTCTTGAACTGAAAAGAAAAAAATAACAAACCCTACAGAAAGAAATCCAGTACAACACACGCACCTGCTCAGGCACTGACGAAGGGCCAGAGACCCAAGCGGCGGCGGCGAACGCCACGGCGATCAAGCACGGCCTGATCCTCGCGGCCATGGCTTCCAGCAGCGCCGCGCCTTGGCTGACCATCAGCGGAGCCGCGCAGCGCGAACGGTGTGTACAGTTTCCGCCCGTGTTTGCCGGATAGACGCCCGGCCGCCGCCCACTGAGCTCACTCCGGTCGCCCTCGACCACCTCCTCTACTTCCAAGCACGGAATCGTCGTCGTGGTGAGCTCCTGGTCCTTCTGGTCCATCTCCCCATCCTCCCCGTGCTCTGATTCTTCAGATCGCCATGGTCCCCGTCCGCCGCCGCGGATTTGGTCCCCGCCGGCAATTCCGGCGACCACGATTCGAGCGCACCTCCTGCGTGTGCTCCGGTTGTGGGAGGTAGCACGTCACGTGCTCCGTGCCGTCGTCTGGCGGCGCGAACCTGGCGACCCCTCATCCATCTGCTCCGGTTGCGGGAGGTACATGATAAGGTCGACTGGAGCACGGGTTGATATCCTATTATGCAGGGGGTAAATCACAAAACATCCGTGACGCACGACCTACCACCGCGACGTACGGACGGACGAAGGAAGAAACACTACTCGTATTATATAGTAGAGATTGTAAGTGTTTATCAGGTATGATTCTTAGTTATTCATGTAAATTATATGCATAAAAATATACGTGTAATTGTTATATCTTTTGAAACAGCAGATGCGTCGATTTGTGTTCCACTCCTGTTGCACGCAAAAAAGATCCGCACACTCATGGATAACAAATACACCATTAAATCAGTGTCCTTGTCTACCCATAGCTTTCAAAGCCGTCTGAATGTCAAAAACCCCAAAGCGATTAAGACACAAAGATTTTGCCAAAAAACAAATAAGAAGACACAAAAGGCGACCCTTGCAAAAAAGTGCGGTCGTGTACAAATCTTAAAAACTAGAGGGGTTAAACTATAAAACCGCCCGTCCAGGCTGCTCCAGGGGCCCAAATAAAAAACAACAACCGAGAAAACTCGCCGCCTCCCTGTCCTCTCTCCTCCGCCCTCCTCTCGAATTCGACGAACGCCGCGGCGACGCACGCACGCGAGCGACGCGGCGAGATGAAGGTCTCCGTGAAGACGCTCAAGGGCTCCAGCTTCCAGATCGAAGTGACCCCCGCCGACAAGGTACCGCCGCCTCCCGATCTGTCCGTCTGTCGTCGCGAGGGTTGGCGTATCTGGGTGAGATTTAGCGGGCGGATTCGGATTACCGAGTTGCTCGCAGGGCTGGGTTACCGGGTACGGTCCTCGCGCGGAGGGATTGGTAGAGTGCGCGGGGAACTCCCCGGTGAGGTGCGAGGCCCGAACCCGTGTTACTGTGAATCCAATCTGTGGGTGGAGCAGAGAGCAGATGCCGAGTTAGTCTAGGTTTATGGTCGGTTCGATTAGTAGGTTGTGATTGTTTGGCGAATACGGGGGTGTAGAATTTCCGAGGTTAGAGATTGCTTGGTGTGCTTACCAGATGCAGAATCGACTTGAGTGCTGACCGTAAACCGAAGTGCTGACTCTAAGGGTTGTTCTGCCGGGATTTTCTCCTTCCAGGCTACAGGTGGCTTCTATTGATGATTTTTTTTTGTTTTGGGGGTATACATGATGAAACGTCTTAGCTGCCATATATTTTAATGGTAGCTTGAGGTCTGGTTAATACGGGCTATGTTTTGATAATTGCAGAGAATTGTTTCATGATGTTATGCTGGACTTTGTCTATTTGCTAATGTGATCTGAATCTGGTAGAAGCAATTGAAGCCTTAGAAATACATACAGTTGTTGGCTCCTAGAAAACAAACTTACTTTCGAATATGTGAATTTGTTAATTAGTAACCTTTAATTTGTTGCCAAAATAGATTCTACATGCGTAGAGGTTATCGTTCTTGTTTGATTTATTTATCAAAACAAAGGGATAGTATGCTGGCAAGTGGCAACAATCAGAGAAAAAACAATGTTACGAACTAGAGTTAAAGGATCAATGTTGGAGGCAGGGTTTGGGCTGGCCACAGTTTTCTTGGTATGAATATGCAATTGCAGTACATAGGGTAGCAACAGAAAGGCGAAGGACGTACTGTAGTGTTACTTAGGCATTTTGTTACTCACATACTGTATCACTTGAGAAGCAAATAATAAAGTGGGTCCCATGTGTTTGCAGAATTTACAGGAGTAACAAGTGATCATAGCAATAGACATGCTATCAACAAAAAATATTGATTATTGAAACGCCTGAAATACCAACTCACGCCTGGTTCTGTGACCAACACAACTTTAGTCAGGGCTTCTCGTGTTCTACATCCAAAATCATTTGTTGATCTGTTCGTTTCCTATTCACCACCCAACTCCAATGGGTTGCTACTCCATCAAATTATGAACTCCAATCATCCATCTCGGTTTCTTGTCAGATTGCTCAAGCCAGATCTAATCGTGAGCACGTCGGTGTAGGGGTTAGGGCAGGATCACGTGAATATTCCATCAGCACAGACTTGTTTCGTCATAGGTGTAAAGATATTGGTGTGTTTGCGTGTTTTTTAATGGCATGGATTATGTAGCCTTTAGATTCCATCTCTTTGTAATGGGAACACTACAACTTATATAGTTGATTCATTCATGCAGGTTTCTGATGTGAAGAAGCTCATTGAGAGTTCACAAGGACAGAATGTGTACCCAGCTGAACAACAAATGCTCATACACCAAGGGGCTGTGCTTAAGGATGAGACTACGCTGGAGGAAAACAAAGTTATTGAAAACAGCTTTCTTGTGATAATGCTTAGACAGGTAGGCAACCTACTTGATACTGGGTAATAGATGCCATAAGCATAGCAACGCAGAATGAAAAAACTCCATTACAATGCTTTATCGTGGCATCGCTAAATATTTAATTTGGATATCAAGTTCTTGAACTTCTGAAAGAAATTCAGTATGTATTGGAAATTCGGAATTGCCTTGAAAGATATAGGTGGTACTACTATTATTGTTCCTAGTTTTTGTGTATACATTGATTTGGAACGGCTACAGCCTACAATTGCTTCAGACTTATTTATATTAACTGATCATAAGATAGATAATTTTTACTATCGCTTTCTGACTCTAGCCTATTCACAGAACAAGGGATCGTCAAGTGCAGCTCCAGCTAAATCCAAGGAACCCTCAAATCAGGTGAGATGAAACTTGATTACACTGATATGGGATTTTCATCACTAATGTTCCTTTATGTTCCTTTGGCACAAAATTTTCTTTCGCCCGTACCACATATCTGAAGCTTTTGAAGTTATTTACAAACAGTACCATTTGCCACATTTAGCCACTGAAACTACGGTATGATTTTAAGTTTGTTGTTTTCTTGATAGGCAGACATAGTTCAGCTCCGAGCCAACTATAGTTACATTAGAATGGCAGATTTTATAAGTTCTCAACCATGAGCTTTTGACTGGATGTATATTTGGCACCTGCTCGTCTTTTTTGTAAAGTCATTGCTTTCTTATTCTTCACAAAATAATTATGCTCGAGTATGTAATATGTTACAGTGATTCCAGACTGTATGTTCTTCTATTCGTGAGATTACAATTTTAGCTTGCATTTATTTCGCAGGCACCCCCTACTCAGACAGTGCCTGCTACTCCTGCCTCTCAAGCACCAGCCACGCCAGCACCTCAAGCAGTGGCTGCACCAGCACCTATGTGAGTTTTACCCATATTAGAAAAATAAGAAACCTTATTTGACCCTTTTCAGCTGTATTCTGTTGTGTTCAGGGTTTCTTTTGCTCCTACTTCTCTTTAACGATATTCTTTGAGAGAAATTATGCAATTCTAATACTGCTTTGGCATTTTAATGACATGCCATAAGAGACACAAGCCTATATCTCTTTTATCATTTTTTGTCAGTCGCAAACATGGATCTTAGATCTTGCCATACTTCTTTTTTAACTTACATAGGAAAGTTCCAAAGGTTGTTGGTAAATGTTAGCTGTCCTATCAGTGATTTGTATTATTATCATTATTGTGTTATATGGCTAGTGGTTGTTGCCAGCTAGATAACCCTATCCTTATCTTTACTGTAGTGTACCTGTCAGTGCTCCTGCTACAGCTGCCACAGCCTCCCCAGCTCCTGCTGTCGCTGTCTCGTGAGTCGATATCTTTTCTTCATTTCATCTTATAAAATACATTTCCTGTTTTAAGAAGTTAAACTACTTCCTGTTAAGCCCATTTGACATACTACCGTCATTTGTACAGCACTGAAGCAGAAACTTATGGTCAGGCTGCCTCAACCCTTGTTGCGGGGGGCAACCTAGAGGCAACAATTCAGTCGATTCTTGAAATGGGTGGTGGAACATGGGACAGAGACACTGTGCTGCGTGCCCTACGGGCTGCATTCAACAATCCAGAGAGGGCTGTTGAATATTTATATTCTGTAAGAAGCTATCCTACCCTAGTAATTGCCTTCTTGGATGGTTTGATTATGACTCAGTGTTCCTCAATTTACATAAGTAACTATAGCAGTGAAAATATCATGTCTTGTTAACAGTACATTGCATAAAGCTACAAAATGAGTAATGACTAAATTATAATATTATATGCTTATTTGCTTAGCTGGATTCTCTTTAGGATGATTTTATGTCTTGGAATTCATGTAACAGGGAGTGCTGCAGGAAATTCATGTTGACACAACTTATATTGCAGATCACTTGGCTACATAACTGATACCCTTTGATCTTTAATTTAGGGTATCCCTGAGCCGATGGAGATTCCTGCACCACCACCAAGTGCCCAACCAGCTGATCCTGCCCAGGCTTCACAAGCAACAACTCAACCTGCAGTTGCCTCTACTGGACCTAATGCTAGTCCCTTGGATCTCTTTCCTCAAGTACTATACCCTCCCTCCCTTCCTCTTTTGGTCTGCAGTTTCCTCTTTTGCATAGTTCTAATGGCCTTTGTAACTTGCAGGCCCTTCCAAATGCTTCTGCAAATGCTGGTGGTGAGGGAAATCTTGATGTCTTGCGTAATAATGCGCAGTTCCGAAGCTTACTTTCTTTAGTGCAGGCTAACCCTCAAATCTTACAGGTACTTTTCAGGCTGCTGTTTTTTTCCTTTGTCAAGTAGTCTGCTTATTACTGTTGTGACTAATGGATCATTTTCTTACAGCCCTTGCTTCAAGAGTTGGGAAAACAAAACCCACAGATTTTGCAGCTGATCCAGGACAACCAAGCTGAGTTCCTTCGTTTGATCAATGAACCAGCTGAGGGTGACGAAGACGAGTAATGAATCTTTCCATCTTCGTGACAATTTACTTTTGAGCCTGGCACGTTGTTTGACAATCTCATACTTGCTGAACCAGGAATCTCCTAGACCAGTTTGCTGAGGGAGTGCCTCAGACCATAGCTGTTATCCTGAGGAGAATGAAGCTATACTTCGTGTAAGTTCATAGATCTTGAGAAAGTTTTTCCACAACTGCCCGCATTTGCATTTCCATGTACCTTGTCACGGCGGTTTGATACTTGTTCGTGCCACCAAAATTTAAGCTCACTGCGTTTTGCATATGCAGCTTGAAGGAATGGGCTTTGACCGGGCGCTTGTTCTGGAGGTGTACTTCGCCTGCAACAAGGACGAGACATTGGCCGCAAACTACCTGTTAGACCACATTAATGAGTTTGATGACGGAGCGCCGCAGTAAGACCAAGCGAATTGTTTCTGAACTACATGCAGATGCCACAAGCCCATTGGAAGCAAGGGTGTGTGGAGGCTGATACTCCCACACTCAGCAGGGCAGGCCTTAGAGATCTTTTTGAGATTTGTCTCTTACTTTAGTTTGCAATTCTTCTCTGCCTTGCTATTAGTACATACTCTAGATTATCTTTGAAATGTTAATTACAGACTTGGCAACAGCGTATAAAAGTTCTGTGTCAGTTTTACTGGATCTGCTGATTTAGTGATAGACGAAATGGCCGTTTCTTCAGCATTCTGGGCTCTTTGCTTCTGAGCAAGCGTGGAACCCCTGGCTACTAGGGGGGTTATCGGAGTTTCACTTTTGGCTAGCCCACGAATTTGTTTTTTCTTCAACAACCATTTTCCTTTCGTCTCCCAGCCAAAAAAACCCAAACTTCCAGAGCTGCAATACCACGGAGACTGAGAAATATCAGCGACTATCTGCAAACTGCAATAGTCTTTAAAAAAAGACATCTGCACGTTAGATTCTCTCGGTTTCTATTTTGCCCATGCTCGTCTACTTGACCCAGAATTATCGAATAACACCGGTAACCGATAGATTTAAATGTAAATCGTGTTTGTTTAGCCAGCTCCTTAATTTGATAACACCGTATTAGATCCCAGCTGTCTTAAACCCGATTGCACAACATATCTGGCGTAATGAGATAATGATACCGCTGGCGCTCTCTCTCTCCCCGTTCTTCCTCACCATATCTCGCCGTGGGGATCTCTATTCCCAACCTCAAGCGTCCGAAACTCCAATTTTCCCTAAGGCATGAACGACTCAATCCCCTTCCCCAAGCGCCGGTAGATCGCGGTGTCCTTCCCTCCTTGATCTGGTGATTTTCCCCAAGGCATGAACGACTCAAGCCCGTTCCCCAAGCGCCGGTAGATCGTGGTGTCCTTCCCTCCTTGATCTGGTGAATTTTGTGTTCCTTCGCAACCCGTTCGTGAACTGCACTAGCCAACTCCAGGTATTTATTAAGGCCGTGTTTGGTTACTCGCATGTATTTTTGGCCTTTTGCATTCGTGGCCTTGGCGGGTCTGGTCCAGGAAAAACGTGGCCTGAGCCATATTGTGCTGCCCGTTTGGTCGACAACAATGTCCTGGCCAACCCCGTTCGGTTGGGTGCAAAGAATAAATCCGTCCCTGTTTGGTCGGCTATAAGTTGAACTTAAGATGCAAAACAAAATGTTTGGTTACGTGCGTCTAGGCATGTGCTGTCACCACTTATTGAAGTGGTGAGCTTACTAGTATAGGTACACCAAATCATCACACTTCTTCACAATCTCGGCGCCATCGGTGTTGAAGATGGTGACTTTGTAAACAGTTGGCTTCAACATCTTGAAGGTGATGAAGTGCCCGATGTTGATGTTGTGGCACATGGCAAATGGTGCCAATCCGTTGTCAATCGCTGCAGACCCATTATGGTCGACGACGGTGACCATCCAGCTGCAGCCAGTGTTCGTCTTGAGGACGATCTCTTTGGGGATGTCATAAACAAGTGCATAAGCAATGGTTCTAAGAAATGACTCCACAGTACAAAGAATTGTACACAAGAATTCTACTTGTACATCGCTCAAGGTACAATGGAGCCACTTCTTGCACATGTACTGTGCCACATTACAATCATCGGCCTAAAAGTAAAATGCATAGCATTGAAGCCTCAGGTAGGTTGACAAGGCAGAAAACTATGCACCACATGACAACCAACAAAATAAAGTACATGACACAATGAGTTGTGTCTGGTTCTTAATTTTGGTGTCTGCCTTGTGGTGACAATGCTACAACAGCCTCACAATTGGAACACCCATCATCATTGGCAACACTCAAAAGATGATCTCTTAGTACCTACTGAAAGGACACGGATGTCGCCTAGAGGGGGAGGGGTGAATAGGCGATTAAAATTCTTTACGGTTTAGGCTTGAATAAATGCGGAATAAAACTAGCGGTTAATTTATCAAGCACAAAAGCTAAACAAAGCTAGGTTTACCTATGTGCACCAGCTACTTATGCTAATCAAGATAAGCAACTATGTGATAGCAAGATATATTACTTCAAGCTCGATGGCTATCATAAAGTAAATTGCATAAGTAAGAAGCTCGGGTATAGAAATACCAAGGCACTTGGAGGCGATGATTTATCCCGAAGTTCACTTCCCAATGGAAGCTACGTCTCCGTTGGAGCGGTGCGGAGTCACTAAGTGATCCCCGAATAGCCGTCAAATGGCACACCGTAATCTCCTTCGTGCCTCTACCAATGTAGAGTACCACGAACCACTATGGGACACTCAAGGGTGGTCACCGAACCCGTACAAGGATGAGCCACACTCCACAACTTAATTGGAGGCTCCCACCGAAATCCCGTGGCTCCCAAAGCCACAAGACTCACAAGGTTGAGGCACACTCCACAACTCAATTGGATGCTCTCAACTAATCCCGGGAGCCACCAAAACTCCGAGATCAACAAGGACCGTCTAGGGCACCCCAAGTACCTAGAGGACAAGCTCTAGGGCACCCCAAGTACCCAAGAGAAACAAGCTTCTCAACTTCACTTTCCACGTATCACCGAGGAGAACTGAAACCGATGCAACTAATGCAAGAAGGCAAAACCACTATGAGTGATCAAATCCTTCACTCCCAAATCCCACCAAAAGCAACTAATGCTTGTGGGGGGAGAAGAGAGGAAGAACAAATAAGAACTCAACAAATGGAACTCCAAGATCTAGATCCAAAGGCTTCCCCTCACTTAGAGGAGAGATGGATTGGTGGAACAATAAATCTAGGTCTCCTCTCTCTTTTCCCACTAAATGGAGGCAAGAATCATGGAGGGATTGAGAGATAGCTAAGCTCAAGGAGGTCAACAATGGAGGTCAATTTTGTGCTCAGCAAAGCTCTACACACTTTGGGGAAGAAGGGGCCTTTTATAGGTCCCCACGAAAAAGAGCCGTTGCAGCCAGAGGAGTCGGATAATCCGATACAAGTGAAGCCCGGATAATCCGACACTCGGATAATCCGATGCAACCAGTATCGGATAATCCGACTACCTCCAGAGAGAAACAAGATGAGTCCTTAGACGTTTTCGCGTCCAGCAAAAACCAGGTCGGATAATCCGATTCAAATAGAGTCGGATTATCCGATAGTCTGAAAACTGACAGAACCAGTAAAAAGAAACAGCTATAACTTTTTCATTCGAACTCCAAATTAGGTGAAACCAATTTTGTTGAAATATTAAGAAGCATAAATAGAGTAAAGTTACCACACATGGGAAGGTGTGGAACTTTCCTCAAGGATGAACCGATAATATTTCCAACATGAAAACACAACAAGTTTTCCATCCGGACTTCGATTTCGATGATCTTGGGTTTGTTGGAATCGCAAAGAAGAGATTTACAAGATCATGCATAGAAACATCATAGTCCATCAAGGGAGGATAAAACCAAATGTAGAAAGGTAAGCCTCTCTAAAAAGGAACAACCGGTAAATCCTCCAATATCAAAACCGCAATAAGATATTCATATGAAATCGTTTTTGATGAACTAGAGCTTGGTATGGAGATGAACACAAGCTCTAAATTCTCACATGGATAAAAGCCAAATAAGAACCAATACATATGATGCCAAGAATGCAAAGGTTTGAGCTCTCTACGAACGATATGCTAAAGCTCAATTGAGAGCCCCTCTTGATAGTACGGTATCTATCCTATAACCCGGTCTCCCAACTAGCACCATGAGACCGGTAAAATAGAAACCTATCAAGATCATACCTTTGCCTTGCGCATTCCACTTGAGCTAGATGATGACAATCTTGATCTCTTCAAGTGGACCATATTTCTTGATTGCACTTTGCTTGGTGAAGACTCACATATTGCTCCCCCATACTCCACTATGGGAGAGCCTATTTTAGCCACATCTTCACTTGACCATTATCTCCAAATGGGTGACAAGCTTCAAGCATGGGATCTTCGAGATACTTCTCTTGAACTTACACTTCTTAAGCTTGATGACGATCACCACTTGACGTCATCCTTCATGGGCTATATGAATTCTTCATTTGATGCAAGCCCATAGAAAGATACCTAACCACGCATAGAAATGCCCACACACATATCATGGGTTAGTTCACAAAGCTGTATGGACAATTGCTTACCATATCAAGAGATACATGATCCCACTTGGTACATCTTGTAGCTTTGTGTGTTGATCAATATCTTGATCAAACTTGTATCTTTACTTCTATCTTTAATAGATGATGATGTCTTGAAGATAACCATGCGTGATCACATAATCCTTTTCTTCAGACATACTTGCAATATGCTCAACTCTCTCATGACCAATCTTCGGATAACTCCTCGAATAACCACTTGGTCATCACATACTCTTCTTCTTGATCATATCAAATATATCCATACAACTCGATGATCTTGATGCCAAATACTCCAATATATCAATATCTTTATGGCATCAACCTTGAATCCAACATATGGAGTTCAAGCATTTGCCTATGGACAAACACTACAAGAATACTCAATGCAACCATTAGTCCATAGGGATTGTCATTAATAACCAAAACCACACATGGGGGCGCCATGCCCTTTCACCTACTATCGTACACAAATAGTTTCATTTTTGCAAAGCAATAGATACTAAAAGACATCTCTCGAATGCATAGTAGTAAAATTCAAGCCTCATACATGAAAGTCATCATTGGGCAAAAAGATTGCCTACAAGAACGAAGTGGTAATACAAGCATTGTCTCTCCATTATCCCCATGGTTCTGAAGACAATATCCTTGCAACTATCCTAGCCTAGTTTAATCATCGGCCCGCATCAAGAAAATGAACGCAAATAGTTGATCTACCAAATCTATTTAGGGCCTCTGATCGATGCAAATATAGCAGTAGGTATTTCACCCAAAACTGCGAGTGTCGTGTTCCCCACAGAGACTAGGCAATCAACAGTCAAGTTTCGGCTAAAGCTAGATGGAAGTCTAAGCAGCAAGTTTTAACTGACGACAGGGTTTAAGCAGTGTTCAGACAGGTGAGATCAACATTCAAATTCAGAATTTAACTTGCAGCCTCCTGGTTGTCAGTCAAGAGTCTAACAAGGATCCGAGCAAGTTTTAGACAGGGAACAAGATTTTAGGTCACAACTTGCAGAGACTAGTCATGTGTAACAGCCCAAAGTTTGAGAACCTAAAAACCCGAGTAAAATTTTCACTTTTGCATCTCATTCATGCATCATGGCATTACTTGTTTAAGTGCTTAAGTTGAAACAAAGATTTGGAGAAACAAAGTAAAACAAAGGGAAACAAAAGCAATAAAGGATTACAAACAACTTAAACTTTAATGTTGTTGGTGACAAACCAACTCAACTAAACTTCCATATTTGTCAAGGAAGTTCCAAGAGGTTAAAAGTAATATTTTGCACTTGCTCTAAAAATACCAAAGGAGCAACATTTTGAAATTAACAAAAATGCCTTAAACGAACCCTATGAACAATTGTTGTTCCAAACTTTTTATTTCAACATGCCAATTTTTGTGGTGCTTCTACTTGTTAGTGGGAGGCAACATGATTTTTCCCAGATTTTTCTAAAATGCTTTAGTGCCCTAATAAAATCTCCAATGACACAGGTTTTTAAAAGAAAACTGAAAAGGACCAAACGGTGATGGAAACAATTTGGCCAGGGGGTTATTTGCAAAGTCGCCTTCTTCTTCCCTGTAGCCACAGGACAAGCTCGACCGCACCAGCTCGACCCGTGGTCGCCTGCACGCCGCGCCGAGCCCCCTCCTCTCTGCCTTCACTGCCAGGAGAGCATCCCCACGAGCCGCTCTGCCCTCTCCTCGATTTTTTCCCCGTTTCCCCTTCCTCTCTGTTCCTCCCGAGCCCGCGACCTAGCCGCCATGGACGCCGCCTATCGCCGTTGATTGGAGCTCCCCCGGGTAAATCGAGGAACACCAGCACCTCCGCCTCGACGTCCTCCCCCGCCTAGCCAGAGAATCGACCGGAGACGCAGGGAATCGCCGCCGCCGTCCAATTTCGTCTTCGTCCCCGACACAGCTCCACCGAGCTTCGCGCCGCCGCGGTGGTCCACCTCCGGCCTCGCCGTCTGCACCATAGTGCTCGTGGTGAGCTACTGCCCTCGCTGGCCCTCTCCCCTCTCCCTCTCGCGTTGCTTCATCGCGTTGATCCACGCCGTAGTCGTGAACCTCGTCGCGTAGCCACCGTCGCTGTAGCGCCTGTCCGGTCGTGGAGATGGCCTGGACCGGGCTGCAGGCCGTTTTCCTCGGGCCCATAACCGGCCTTTCTGCCGGCCCAGACCGGGCTGAGGGCCGGACGCCTCTGTTACCAGGCCGGCCTGCTAACCGGCCCAGACCGGGCTGAAGGCCGGTTTGCCTGATTTTTCCTCGCTGCTTTTTTCCATTTTCTCCCTTCTCGCGCATGCCTCCCGCTACTCCCTCGCGCCATTAGGGACATCGAACTTCGATGATTCTACTAGTTTCGTCTCTCTCTTTCGAGTTGAGTAGTAATTATTATTGTTGTTGAAATTAACTTAATTAAAAGCATATTTAAAAGAGGAAAGTTTATAAACGTAATAACTTTTTATCGGGACATCAGAAAATTGTGTTTGTTATACCAAAATGCTTAGAAAATCGTGAGCTATCCAGAATCATCATCATCATGCCTACTTGATCACAGTTACAATAATGTACTTTTAGTAGTATTAGAATCACTAAGTAAATGTGGGGTACCCCTCTTCCCTAGTTAAAGTAGGTATCGCCGTACCCCATTTAAATTGCTAGAATGCTATTAATAAGTTCGGTACATTAAATTGTCATGCCATCATGTGTTTGCGCATTGCATTTGTTAAAGCATGTGTGGTGATTGATTGCTCTTCCGTTGCTATGCTTCGATAGATCAAGCAGCCGGGGTTACACCGCAATACCCCGACGACCCGTACTACCAGCCGTATCAACAAGGCAAGCGTAATCCCCCCTCTGAGCATGTCTTACCTATTTTCCGCAAATATTTTCTCCACTATAATATTGCATGCGGTTCCAAATGTCAATTTTATTGGATTAGAGTATCCTATAGTGCATTAAGTTCTGATGCCACTACCTGTTTCCCCTCCTATTATCCATAGGATTGTATTGTTGGCCTGAAATACTTAACTATGCTATGTTATTGCTTAGCCATGCTTAGTTAAATGCTAGTTGTACGATGGATATTCATGTTGGAAACAGGTGATGAGATGAATGGATGATGGTGGAGAATTGTGGTGACAGGTAATAAAATGCTTAAAGGTGGGGATGAGAGGCCACTTTGGTATGGTGGTGTTTTGTCTCACTCTCGCCGCCTAGGTGCGAGTTCTTTACCTCTTGAACCAAGAATGAGCGCGCTTCCTTTCGGTGGGGTATATGGAGCCCTCGTCGACCGACTAACTTGTGCGGGGCTAGCCAGGGTCCTCTAGTTTGAGCTTCCATTTGCGCGTGCGTTGAGATGGTGGCCAAGACAGAGATGAGGATGGTGGTGTTAGGAAAATGAGTGGCCACGGGGCAGGGTGTTGGAGGCACTGAACCTGTCCCGTCCTCACTGATGATCCTGGGTTAGTCTCAAGCAAGGTAAAGGTTGTAACCGTTCCCACTCAGCCGGCTTTCCCCGGAAGAGAGCTAAGCGTAGGCAATGAGCCGGGCGGTACCGAAGGTAAACACAGTGCACCCCTGCAGGGTTAAATCTTTTCGAAAAGCCGTGTCCACGGTTACGGACAACTTGGGAAAGGACGATAAGATCATAGAATAACTTGAACGGAATGATTAAAAACTGAGTACTAAAGGTACTACTCAAGAATGCAAGGTGAGCTTCCTCGAGGGTGATTCGGGGAGGTGCCTTTGTAGAACAGGTACAGTGATGATGGTGGTTGATGATGAGAAAGGTGATCAAGAAAAGAGTTACTTCTTACCCTTTTAAAAATACTCTGATTAGTCGATGCCATGGAGTTATGTTTTATAAATAAAATCAGCTTTATGCAAAACAGCCATAAAACTTTGAAAGCCTCATCGAGCTAAAGCTCTATATATAATCTTGCGAGTTCGTCGAACTCAACGTCGTTTGTTTTGTTTCAGAGGAGGACTTCACCGACCTCGAAGGTGGGTTCTTTGTGGACGTCGACGAGTAGTCTGGGGTTCCCAGGTGGCAGCTTGGGACATCCCGGAACAGCTGGCGTTGGATGTTTATCTGTAGGCCTCTTAGGCCATAATTTGGATCTTGTTGTTTAGAACAACTTTTCGCTTCCGCATGTTGTAATGTTGGGTCTGTGACCTCTGGTTGTAATTTGCTATCTTTCTCTATTATAAGAGTTGAACTATAATGCTTTGTGTCGTAGAGTCTGTGATGTGCCAGTTGTTCCACAAGTCTTGATCTCTCTATTATGCATTGATAGTTGTGCCTGTGTTAAGGCATCAATCGGGGTGTTGCGTTGCCGATGATCCATTCCGAGCAACGCCTGCCAAAGGTTTTGGCCGGGGATTGGTAAACCCGTAACCTCCGGTTGTATCGCTTAACCGGTGACACACAGCATCACTGTATAGCAGTCGGGTCGGGGCGCCACAAGTTGGTATCAGAGCAGTACTGCCTGTAGGAAACCCTTCTACTGGTCGACGTTGAGTCTAGTGTTTGTGAAAATATTTTTAACCTAAAAATGAGTTGTGAAAACCATCTTAGGATTCTTTTTACTCCTTATCTGGTTACCCTCTAATCTCGGAGCAATCTTACCTCGATTTGAGTTAAAGTTTTACTCTCGTATCTGTTTTATAAAAGATAGACGGGTTGGGTTCTACCTTTAGTGTTATGTGTCCGTTGCTCCCGCTGCGTTGCAATCCAAATCAACTCAGATGTTTGAACACTGTTACCCAACGAGTGATCATCCTTGTTGGGTTTTAACCCAAGGACTTGAACATAAGGTCCCGGATTGTGCCAACTAGAGTGTGTTGAATCACATGGTTTCTTAACTATTGAATCCCACGCTAGTAGTACATGATGCTGATCTTTGACCCAAGTTCTATCTTGTTGATTCCTTGTTAGTTGTTACACAAGTATTATCGTCCCTAGTCTGTGTACTTGAGTAGACGCTAATGCTATTGTTCAACCATTCGGAGAGATACTAACTGTGTCATTGTAAATTCTCCAGAATGGCTCGAGGAGGCCGTGGTAACCACAATGATGAGGAACCACCGCCACCACCCTCGATGGCTCAGGTCTTGATGGCCATTGAGGAGAACCGCGGGCGCAATGAGCGCTGCTTGAGCAGTTGGTGCAGCAGAATGCACAGAGGAATGGCTGCAACACTCTCACTGAGTTCCTGCGCTCGCAGCCACCCACCTTTGCTGATGCTAAGGAGCCACTGGAAGCTGATGATTGGCTTCGCGCTTGGAGCGCAAGTTCTCCGCGCTGCATGTCCCAGTGGCCGAGCAAGTCAACTTCGCCACCTACCTTCTGGTGCTGGCTGTTGGTGGGAAAGCCATGTGGCTTTGTTCCGGCCAACCATGTCTTCACTTGGGCTGATTTCCGCACTGCCTTCCGTGCGGCTTACATTCCTCAGCCGATCATGGATTTGAAGAGGAGGGAGTTCCTGGATTTGCAACAGGGACGTATGGACCTCCGCACTTATGGTTGTGAATTCAACCATCTCTCTCGTTACGCCCCAAGGGACGTGACCACTGATGCTGACAAGCAAGAGCTGTTCCGCAAGGGTCTTACGCCGCAGCTCCGCTATGAGTACTGCCCTTCAAGTTCCAGACCTACCAGGAGCTGTTCAACCAGGCTCTTACTCTTGAGCAGGGAAGAAAGGAACTTGAGGCTTCCAAGAGGCCCGCACACGGGGACCACCAGAGTTCCTCGGGTTCTGAGAGCAAGAAGCGCAGGGTGTTTGTTCCCTACAGCGCTGTGCCGCGTGCTCCATTCATGCCGAGGGCCGCGGGATACAGGCCACCACCTCCGCGCCCCACTACTTCGACACTTGGGGTAGGCGGGAGTGGGTACCGTCCTATGCTACCTGCTCCACCTGGACTCACCTGCTACACCTGTGGCCAGGCTGGCCACTACTCCAGGGAGTGCCCCCAGAAGGCACCTATCACGGGACCTGCACGAGCCCCTGCCACTCCAGCTGGCAAGGCTGGACCTATTGTGCGTGGTCGCCTGAACCACGTCTCTGCTGAGCAAGCTGAAGAGGACCCCGGCGTCCTTATGGGTGAGCTACGAATCAACAACAATCTTGCTACAGTTTTGTTTGACTCTGGAGCATCGCATTCATTCATATCCATAGCTTTTGCAAAAGACCACAAAATACCGTTTGAGAAAATGAGACGTCCCTTGGTGATCTCCACTCCTGGCTCCAAATGGCAAACCGATGGGGTTACTCCTGAAGTCCAGATTACTATCGGTTACTCGTCTTTCCTTTGCTTTGGTAGCTCTGAGGTCAAGTGGCATTGATGTCATACTGGGCATGGACTGGTTAGTAAAATACCGGGCTAATCTCGACTGTGCTGCCAAGACCATCACCGTGACCACTTCTTCCGGTGACATTGTTGAGTATTGGTCTGCACTATCAAGACCTCCATCTTCAGTCATACCCAACTCCCCGAGATCCTCCTTTGCTTTATGGAAGGCGAATCCCCTCCTGAAATCCAGGACATACACGTGGTGTGTGACTTCCCGGATGTGTTCCCGGAAGAATTGCCTGGCATGCCTCCTGACCGAAGTGTGGAGTTTGTCATAGATCTACTTCCCGGTACGCTCCATTTCCAAGAAGCCCTACCGTATGCCGGTGGAAGAGTTGGCTCTGTTGAAAGAGCAAATTGATCAGCTGTTAGCGAAGGATTTCATTCAGCCTAGCAGTTCACCTTGGGGTTGTCCGGTACTCTTTGTCAAGAAGAGGGATTCTACCGTGCCTCGTCTAGTCTCTGACTATAGACCGTTGAATGCGGTGACAATCAAGAACAAGTATCCTATTCCTCGCATCAATGATCTGTTGGATCAGTTAGCTGGTGCAACGGTATTCTCCAAGATGGATCTGAGGTCAGGATACCATCAGATCAAATCAGAAAGGAGGATATCCAAAGACGGCATTTGTTACTCGCTATGGCTCATATGAGTATACCGTCATGTCCTTTGGTCTCACAATGCTCCAGCTACTTTCATGAGGCTCATGAACTCCATCTTCATGGATTATCTTGACAAGTTTGTCGTCATTTACATCGATGACATCCTCATTATTCCAAAACCAACGAGAGCATGAGAACATCTTCGTTGGTTCTGACACGACTTCGAGAACACCGCCTCTATGCCAAGTTCTCCAAGTGTGAGTTCTGGTTGGATAATCTTGTCTTCCTTGGTCATGTGATATCCGCTAATGGTGTGGCTGTCATTCCCGACAAGATTCAGTCCATTTGGATTGGAAAACTCCAATGTCAGTCAAGGACATCGTAGCTTTCTCGGATTGGCAGGTTACTACCGCCGATTCATCGAAGGTTTCTCCAAGATAGCCAAGGCCTGACTGACCTTCTCAAGAAGGATAAAAAGTTCGTATGGACGGCCGAAGCTGAAGAGAGCTTCAAAACACTGAAAGCCAAACTCACTCCGCTCCTGTGCTTGTCCTGCCGGACACAGCAAGGATTTCGTCGTCTTCTGTGACGCCTCTCTGCAAGGCTTGGGCTGTGTGTAATGCAAGATGGCCATGTGGTGGCATATGCTTCTCGCCAATTGAAGCCGCATGAGCACAACTACCCAACTCATGATCTAGAACTTGCCGCGGTGGTCTATGCTTTGAAGCAATGGAGACCATACCTGTTTGGTAACCGTTGCGAGATCTTCTCGGATCACAAGAGTCTGAAGTACCTCTTCACCCAGCCGGATTTAAATCTCAGGCAAAGGCGTTGGTTGGAGTTAATCAAGGACTATGATGTGAGTCTGAACTATCAACCCGGCAAAGCAAACGTCGTGGCTGACGCGCTAAGTCGGAAGTCCTATTGCAACAATCTGATGATTGAAAAGGCCCAACCTGCCCTTCATGAAGAGTTCTCCGTTTGAACCTGGAAATTGTTCCCTCGGCTACCTTGCAAATCTGGAGATCAAAGCTACTCTTGTAGACCAGATTAAGGATGCTCAGAAGCTGGATGAGGGTATCCTGAATATCAAGAAGAACATTGCTAGCAAGGCCAAATGTTTCTCGGAAGATGAATCCGGAGTTGTTTATTTTGGTGACCGCTTGGTAGTGCCAAAGAACCGGAATTTGAGGGAGCTGATCCTACAAGAAGCTCATGAATCACCTCTCTCTATTCATCCCGGTAGTACCAAAATGTACCAAGACCTTCGACCACAATTCTGGTGGACTCGATGAAACGAGAAATTGCCAAGTATGTTGCTGAATGCGACACCTGTCGACGGGTAAAGGCTGAACATCAAAGGCCTGCCGGCACTCTCGCCCTATTGCAGTCCCGAGTGGAAATGGGATGAAATTGGTATGGACTTCATCACCGGGTTTCCCAGATCTCAAAAGGGCAACAATGCAATCTGGGTAATCATTGATCGACTGTCCAAGGTTGCTCACTTCCTACCAGTCCGTGATGATATACGGGCAAGTCAACTTGCTGACTTTATATGGCTCGTATTGTTCCATTGCATGGGGTCCCTCTGAGGATCATATCGGACCGTGGAAGTATCTTTGTCTCCAAGTTTTGGCAGAGTTTCCAAACTGCTATGGGGTCCCGTCTCAACTTCAGTACCGCCTACCATCCCAAACTGATGGTCAGACCGAAAGAGTGAACCAAGTGTTGGAAGACATGCTTAGGGCATGTGTAATCTCTTTTGGCAAGGGTTGGGAAAAGTATCTCCCTTTCGCGGAGTTCTCCTACAACAATAGCTATCAAGCTAGTCTGGGCATGGCTCCATTCGAGGTTCTCTATGGAAGAAAATGCCGCACTCCTCTAAATTGGTCCGAGACCGGAGAGAGGCACTCTTTGGTCCAGATGTGATCAATGAAGCTGAGGAGAAGGTTAGAATCATAAGAGAGAATCTGAAGATTGCTCAGTCTAGGCAGAAGAGCTACTATGATAAGCACCATCAGGAAATTCACTATGAAATTGGTGATAAAGCTTATCTCCGCGTCTCTCCCCTTCGTGGCGTTCGCCGCTTCGGTATCAAAGGGAAATTGGCCCCTCGCTACGTTGGCCCTTTCACCGTTCTGGCCAAGCGAGGAGATCTTTCTTATAAGTTGGAGTTACCGGTCATCTTCCCAAATGTACATGATGTGTTTCATGTCTCCCAACTTCGCCGGTGTTTTAAGATCCTATCCATGGGGTCAATCATGAGGAGCTAGATCTCCAGGAAGATCTCACTTATCGAGAGCATCCTATTCGTGTCCTGGATGAAGCCGAAGAAGACCCGTAACAAGACTACCAAGTTCCTCAAAGTTCAGTGGTCTCACCATTCCGAGGAGGAAGCAACTTGGGAAAGAGAGTCTAGTCTTCGTGAGGAGTATCCCGACTTCTTTCCACAATCTTAGAATCTCGGGACGAGATTCCTATAAGGGGGTAGAATTGTAACAGCCCAAAGTTTGAGAACCTAAAAACCCGAGTAAAATTTTCACTTTTGCATCTCATTCATGCATCATGGCATTACTTGTTTAAGTGCTTAAGTTGAAACAAAGATTTGGAGAAACAAAGTAAAACAAAGGGAAACAAAAGCAATAAAGGATTACAAACAACTTAAACTTTAATGTTGTTGGTGACAAACCAACTCAACTAAACTTCCATATTTGTCAAGGAAGTTCCAACAGGCTAAAAGTAATATTTTGCACTTGCTCTAAAATACCGAAGGAGCAACATTTTGAAATTAGCAAAAATGCCTTAAACGAACCCTATGAACAATTGTTGTTCCAAACTTTTTATTTCAACATGCCAATTTTTGTGGTGCTTCTACTTGTTAGTGGGAGGCTACATGATTTTTCCCAGATTTTTCTAAAATGCTTTAGTTCCCTAATAAAATCTCCAATGCCACAGGTTTTTAAAAGAAAACTGAAAAGGACCAAACGGTGATGGAAACAATTTGGCCAGGGGGTTATTTGCAAAGTCGCCTTCTTCTTCCATGTAGCCACAGGACAAGCTCGACCGCACCAGCTCGACCCGTGGTCGCCGTGCACGCCGCGCCGAGCCCCCTCCTCTCTGCCTTCACTGCCAGGAGAGCATCCCCACGAGCCGCTCTGCCCTCTCCTCGATTTTTTCCCCGTTCCCCTTCCTCTCTGTTCCTCCCGAGCCCGCGACCTAGCCGCCATGGACGCCGCCTGTCGCCATTGATTGGAGCTCCCCCGGGTAAATCGAGGAACACCAGCACCTCCGCCTCGACGTCCTCCCCCGCCTAGCCAGAGGAATCGACCGGAGACGCAGGGAATCGCCGCCGCGTCCAATTTCGTCTCCGTCCCCGACGCAGTTCCGTCGAGCTTCGCGCCGCCGCGGTGGTCCACCTCCGGCCTCGCCGTCTGCACCATAGTGCTCGTGGTGAGCTACTGGCCCTCGCTGGCCCTCTCCCCTCTCGCGTTGCTTCATCGCGTTGATCCACGCCGTAGCCGTGAACCTCGTCGCCGTAGCCACCGTCGCTGTAGCGCCTGTCCGGTCGTGGAGACGGCCTGGACCGGGCTGCAGGCCGTTTTCCTCGGGCCCATGACCGGCCTTTCTGTCGGCCCAGACCGGGCTAAGGGCCGGACGCCTCTGTTACCAGGCCGGCCTGCTAACCGGCCCAGACCGGGCTGAAGGCCGGTTTGCCTGATTTTCCTCGCTGCTTTTTTTCCATTTTCTCCCTTCTCGCGCATGCCTCCCGCTACTCCCTCGCGCCATTAGGGACATCGAACTTCGATGATTCTACTATTTTCGTCTCTCTCTTTCGAGTTGAGTAGTAATTATTATTGTTGTTGAAATTAACTTAATTAAAAGCATATTTAAAAGAGGAAAGTTTATAAACGTAATAACTTTTTATCGGGACATCAGAAAATTGTGTTTGCTATACCAAAATGCTTAGAAAATCGTGAGCTATCCAGAATCATCATCATCATGCCTACTTGATCACAGTTACAATAATGTACTTTTAGTAGTATTAGAATCACTAAGTAAATGTGGGGTACCCCTCTTCCCTAGTTAAAGTAGGTATCGCCGTACCCCATTTAAATTGCTAGAATGCTATTAATAAGTTCGGTACATTAAATTGTCATGCCATCATGTGTTTGCGCATTGCATTTGTTAAAGCATGTGTGGTGATTGATTGCTCTTCCGTTGCTATGCTTCGATAGATCAAGCAGCCGGGGTTACACCGCAATACCCCGACGACCCGTACTACCAGCCGTATCAACAAGGCAAGCGTAATCCCCCCTCTGAGCATGTCTTACCCTATTTTCCGCAAATATTTTCTCCACTATAATATTGCATGCGGTTCCAAATGTCAATTTTATTGGATTAGAGTATCCTATAGATGCATTAAGTTCTGATGCCACTACCTGCTTCCCCTCCTATTATCCATAGGATTGTATTGTTGGCCTGAAATACTTAACTATGCTATGTTATTGCTTAGCCATGCTTAGTTAAATGCCTAGTTGTACGATGGATGATTCATGTTGGAAACAGGTGATGAGATGAATGGATGATGGTGGAGAATTTGTGGTGACAGGTAATAAAATGCTTAAAGGTGGGGATGAGAGGCCACTTTGGTATGGTGGTGTTTTGTCTCACTCTCGCCGCCTAGGTGCGAGTTCTTTACCTCTTGAACCAAGAATGAGCGCGCTTCCTTTCGGTGGGGTATATGGAGCCCTCGTCGACCGACTAACTTGTGCGGGGCTAGCCAGGGTCCTGTAGTTTGAGCTTCCATTTGCGCGTGCGTTGAGATGGTGGCAAAGACAGAGATGAGGATGGTGGTGTTAGGAAAATGAGTGGCCACGGGGCAGGGTGTTGGAGGCACTGAACTTGTCCCGTCCTCACTGATGATCCTGGGTTAGTCTCAAGCAAGGTAAAGGTTGTAACCGTTCCCACTCAGCCGGCTTTCCCCGGAAGAGAGCTAAGCTAGGCAATGAGCCGGGCGGTACCGAAGGTAAACACAGTGCACCCCTGCAGGGTTAAATCTTTTCGAAAAGCCGTGTCCACGGTTACGGACAACTTGGGAAAGGACGATAAGATCATAGAATAACTTGAACGGAATGATTAAAAACTGAGTACTAAAGGTACTATTCAAGAATGCAAGGTGAGCTTCCTCGAGGGTGATTCAGGGAGGTGCCTTTGTAGAACAGGTACAGTGATGATGGTGGTTGATGATGAGAGAGGTGATCGAAGAAAAGAGTTACTTCTTACCTCTTTTAAAAATACTCTGTTTAGTCGATGCCATGGAGTTGTGTTTTAGTAAATAAAATCAGCTTTATGCAAAACAGCCATAAAACTTTGAAAGCCTCATCGAGCTAAAGCTCTATATATAATCTTGCGAGTTCGTCGAACTCAACGTCGTTTGCTTTGTTTCAGAGGAGGACTTCACCGACCTCGAAGGTGGGTTCTTTGTGGACGTCGACGAGTAGTCTGGGGTTCCCAGGTGGCAGCTTGGGACATCCCGGAACAGCTGGCGTTGGATGTTTATCTGTAGGCCTCTTAGGCCATAATTTGGATCTTGTTGTTTAGAACAACTTTTTTCGCTTCCGCATGTGGTAATGTTGGGTCTGTGACCTCTGGTTGTAATTTGTTATCTTTCTCTATTATAAGAGTTGAACTATAATGCTTTGAGTCGTAGAGTCTGTGATGTGCCAGTTGTTCCACAAGTCTTGATCTCTCTATTATGCTTTGATAGTTGTGCCTGTGTTAAGGCATCAATCGGGGTGTTGCGTTGCCGATGATCCATTCCGAGCAACGCCTGCCAAAGGTTTTGGCCGGGGATTGGTAAACCCGTAACCTCCGGTTGTATTGCTTAACCGGTGACACACAGCATCACGGTATAGCAGTCGGGTCGGGGAGCCACATCATGCAAGCGAGGATTTTTAGCAGGTTTTAAGAAGGAGAAAATACAAAGTACAAAGGTCACAACTTTCTGGGTTGTCAGGCCAGATCACTGTGAGATAACAAGCAGTTGGAGGCAAGGGATGGATGTTGCAACAAACCGGCGTGCAGGGACTAGGCATACACGCCACAGATCAAACTACACATGAGCATAACAAGCAAAATCTCAGAATCAACAATTAGTTGTGTCACTCAACTTACTGTAACAACTGAAATAAGCAAGAATTAAACACACATGTATTTAATCTGAACAAATCACAGTCAAACAACCACAGGTCTAGCACAAGATCTGGTTCTGAACATAACACATCTTAGCACAAGTTCAAACGAAATTCAGAGAGAGAGGATGGATTGAGTGAAGTCAACCCAGGGGTCTTCAGGTTGGTGGAGAGGAGCAGGTCTTCAGGTCGGGGAGGTCTTGGGGAAAGCAACAACGAATGGAGTTGAAGGAGAGCTTCTGGTTGCAGTGCTTGTGGAAGAGGAGCTTCAGGTCGCGGTGGTCGCCGTCGCTTCCGCCGGAGTCGGTGACGGGCAGCAGGCCGCAGGACAGATGGCTCGTGGTGGTGGAGGTCGTAGTGGAGGTGATGGAGTAGTGGTGGCGCTGGATGGGTGGTGGCGCGCCGTCGCGCCTGCCTGGCCGTGGCGGCTGCCGAAGACAGAGAAGATGGGGTTGGGGATAGAAGTGCCAGGCCTACCTTCGATTGGAGCTGCTGGCCTCTTTTTCTCCTTCGATCTGATCCAGTTCTTTTGCAGCTTGGTCCCTCCTCTTCTCTTCTTTCTGCTCAAGAAGATCCCTGTAGTTTTAAGTTCAGGTCCTTGCCCAGCCTTGGTGTAGAATTTCGATGCCTTTGCGCACCAATCTGCATATATGATAGCAAGGCTGTAAAATAATTCAAGCAATGCATATAGTTTATTTATTATTAATTCAGTAGCATAATTGAACAATAAAACTTCACAATCAAGTGTATTATGCTTAAAGATATGCTTGTAATTTAGGTAAATATGCCACTGATCAAATCCCCCACACTTAAATCTTTGCTTGTCCTCAAGTAAAGCTAATGGAAAATCAAATTACAACAACTGAAAATGAAAGTGACCTTTCTTGAAGATATATGGGTCCATGTGGTTATGACTCATTTCTAGGTTTAAACTTATGAATTGTGCATTACAAATTCAGAATTAGATTTCAGTAGAACTTTCAAGTGCTTCAAAGTTTAAAAACATTGAACTACTAGGATATTCGACAAGCAATAAAGTTAAATAACACGATCCAAACAATAGCCAGAATGCAAGGATGCAAATGCTGAGTTAGAGCGTCACATGCCACCGATCCCTAGACCATGGTATGCTAATGCTAATGCAAATGTTAGTATGCAAATGATGTTTATAATTTAGTTAGTGCGTCACATACTACAGACCCGAGGCCATAATATGCTAATGCTCAAAATTTGAGTGCTTCGTCCTTTTTAGAGGATTTCTGCAAAACTTGGTTCAGTTTAGTGCTTCACTTACCACAACCCCGAGATAATGGTAGCTAATGCAATAACTGTTAATTTGTAATCATGGAACTTGAAATGAACTTTCATGAGTTAGTGCTTCACATGTCACCGATCCCGAGATCATGACATGCTAATACAAAATTGTTAAGTAGGAAGGCTACTAAGACGATCATGGCATTCAGCTTTAAAACAGAATTGAGCATCCTAGAAATTCAAATATTTTAAGCAGAGAAGCAGAAGAAATTGGTGACTGATTATTTTATTCTAAATACATGTCTTGCATTACTCATAAGCCAATCCTAAGAAAGATTCATAAGTACATGAAAGCTTATATACAGAAGATCAATCACTGAAAATTTTCAAATGATGTAGTAATCGATTTTCAACATTTTTAATGTAATAGGACTAGGAACACGCAATCAAATGAATCTCCCCCACACTTAGAATTTACACAAGTAGTGACAAATAGTTGGGGTAAGAAACAGCTCACCGGGCACATATTGTAGCAGCTCACAACCTTCTGCATCCTTCTCCTACTCTTCATGCTCTCTTCACTCTTCACTCTTCTCCATGCTCCACTCCATCCATTCTCCTCAACACCATACCATGGATCCACCAGGATCCCATGGAATGTCGACTCGCACCATGTACTGCCTCAATGAGTGGTGCAGAGGTAAAATCCTGAAAGTACACTCAAACAAAGTACAACTTGCACAAGTGATAGGGTTCACACCCACAAGATCATCAATTGAGTAACCAATGATGTAGGTATAGCAATAAAGCACATGGTTATAATGATAAGCATTCAGATGTGTGATATGAGCAATATTAAAGCATGCATCCTTAGGCAGAATTCTAGGATTTGAATTATTTGTGCCATCATAAGCATCATACACAATGTCACAATCAAGATTTTTATGATCAAAATTCAGCAAGTCAGTTTTCAGATCTTCCTTTAGAGATGGTATCATGCAATGCAAGGTAGTGACAGAAGGTTCACAAGGAAACATATCATCAAGAGGATTAGATAAACCTGTTTTGTCACCCTCTTGTATGACAACATCTTTGTCCACTTGAACCTGTTCTTTATCTTCATCTTCTACTGCAGCAGCTTCTTTAATCTCTTCTGTCTTGGCTCAGGTGTTGCTAATTGTGAAAGCCTCTCATTCAGCTGCATCATTTGTGAATTTACCTGGTCCATCAGCTCTTGTTGTTTCTTCTTAAATTCTGCCACCCAAGATGATGTTCTGCTAGAGGAGTGGACTGAGCACTTGACTGAGGATGTTCTTGATGGAATTCAGGAGCATAAGAGGGAGCTTGATAGTATTGATGCTGATTGTACTGATTCCCATCTGCACACCTAAATTCCTGCACTGGATAACTAGGAGAAAATGATGAGATAGGTGGGCTATTGTTCCTACATGTCATACTTGGGTTTTCAGGCCATCCAGGGGAATAATTGTTGTGATATGAACCATGTTGTTGAGCAAAGTTCATGCCAAAACAATCTGGAATGGGTGAATAACCACCATGCTGACAATCAGCCGGTGTATGACCATGAATACCACAAATGTGACATATAGGGACAACATGAGGGTAACCATAGGAATAATGATCAGAATGCATAGGCCCATCATCTAAAACTATACCTCGCTCCAGCGCTAACTGATGCAATCTTTGAGAAAGCTTACTTTCATGTTCTTGAATTTTTTCCATAGTAATGGAGCAACCATTCACCTGTCCATGATGATCTGAATAGTACGTCATATCAAGGTGAAAATTGTTCAACTACAATCTGCACAAAAGGAAGAAGAAACAAAGAGGAACACAAAAATAACTAGGACAAGGGTTAGAGGTTAAAAATATGCACACAAAAGACAAACAAAGACCTAGTCTATAGCCTAACTCAATTGTTCGACGCTAGTCCCCGGCAACGGCGCCAATTTGATCGATGCAAATATAGCAGTAGGTATTTCACCCAAAACTATGATCGAGTGTCGTGTTCCCCACAGAGACTAGGCAATCAACAGTCAAGTTTCGGCTAAAGCTAGATGGAAGTCTAAGCAGCAAGTTTTAACTGACGACAGGTTTAAGCAGTGTTCAGACAGGTGAGATCAACATTCAAATTCAGAATTTAACTTGCAGCCTCCTGGTTGTCAATCAAGAGTCTAACAAGGATCCGAGCAAGTTTTAGACAGGGAACAAGATTTTAGGTCACAACTTGCAGAGACTAGTCATGCAAGCGAGGATTTTTAGCAGGTTTTAAGAAGGAGAAAATACAAAGTACAAAGGTCACAACTTTCTGGGTTGTCAGGCCAGATAACTGTGAGATAACAAGCAGTTGGAGGCAAGGGATGGATGTTGCAACAAACCGGCATGCAGGGACTAGGCATACACGCCACAGATCAAACTACACATGAGCATAACAAGCAAAATCTCAGAATCAACATTTAGTTGTGTCACTCAACTTACTGTAACAACTGAAATAAGCAAGAATTAAACACACATGTATTTAATCTGAACAAATCACAGTCAAACAACCACAGGTCTAGCACAAGATCTGGTTCTGAACATAACACATCTTAGCACAAGTTCAAACGAAATTCAGAGAGAGAGGATGGATTGAGTGAAGTCAACCCAGGGGTCTTCAGGTTGGTGGAGAGGAGCAGGTCTTCAGGTCGGGGAGGTCTTGGGGAAGAGCAGCAGCGAATGGAGTTGAAGGAGAGCTTCAGTTGCATCGCTTGTGGAAGAGGAGCTTCAGGTCGCGGTGGTCGCCGTCGCTTCCGCCGGAGTCGGTGACGGGCAGCAGGCCGCAGGACAGATGGCTCGTGGTGGTGGAACAGCAGCTCGTAGTGGAGGTGATGGAGTAGTGGTGGCGCTGGATGGGTGGTGGCGCGCCGTCGCGCCTGCCTGGCCGCGGCGGCTGCCGAAGACAGAGAAGATGGGGTTGGGGATAGAAGTGCCAGCCTGCCTTCGATTGGAGCTGTGGCCTCTTTTTCTCCTTCGATCTGATCCAGTTCTTTTGCAGCTTGGTCCCTCCTCTTCTCTTCTTTCGCGCAAGAAGATCCCTGCAGTTTTAAGTTCAGGTCCTTGCTCAGCCTTGGTGTAGAATTTCGATGCCTTTGCGCACCAATCCTGCATATATGACAGCAAGGTTGTAAAATAATTCAAGCAATGCATATAGTTTATTTATTATTAATTCAGTAGCATAATTGAACAATAAAACTTCACAATCAAGTGTATTATGCTTAAAGATATGCTTGCAATTTAGGTAAATATGCCACTGATCAGCCTCAGTTAGCATAATCACGAAGAGTTCATAGGGGTCGGCGCACCATGCAAAAGACAATGTAAACATCAAGTTTACCTTGTTTTTGCGGAACGGAGCTCCTAATCCCTAAGACACATCTGTTAGTGTTCATCATCGGCCCGCAACAAGAATATGAACGAACACATGTAGGAAAATCCCAAATTTACAAACATGATCAGTACATCTAACGCTAAACGCAAATCGGACCCTAAAAAGAGGCAGATCTACTGTGCATGTCAACCTACGCCGATAAATCTATCACGATCTATAACGATAGAAACAAGCTCTGAAGGGGTGGAGAATATCTTTACCGCTATGGATGAAGCACTCGAGGACAACGGTGAGTACCGCGGCCGTCGCGGCCGACGAAGAAGTATGTATGGCCTGCCTTCCTCTCCCCCGAAGATGTAAGCGGCGGAGCTGTGGATGTGCCAGCAGTAGAGGAACCACCGAGGAAGAGAGGAGACGAGTGAGTGGAGTGGGGGAGGTGGCAGTGAGGGGATTTATGGCGCGTGTTCTCGAAGGAACGCAGCGTCTCCCGCCCCTTACTCGCGTGCAGGAGGAAGCAATTTTTTGCCTACGCGAGAGTGGCTCCACGGAAACGGCCGAATCGAGCATTCCCCATGAGCCTAGCTCGACACTGATTTAAGGTTCACGCTGTGCAGGACCGCGATGCAGCCCAAGCAAGCAAACAGGCTGAAAACATGTCTCCAGAGACTACACGGGCTTGCAGTGAGCAACCAAACACGTCCTAACGTTACGTCCGCCGTAACCAAACAGTTTTTTTTGTATATACCGTTTCCATTAACGGTGTCACTCGATTACGTTTACGTTAGCGTTTACATTTCAAAACCAAACACCTTCTAAAATGCATAGCCATAGGACATGAATTTTGCGCCACACATTGCAGAAGTAGGCATGAATTTCATTGTATGAAAAATGGGCCAAAAGCGTAAGAAAACCATGGCAGCTCTAACGCAATAAAGCTTTTGGCGTGGTAAATTGTCATTTCATGTTCATAAAGACACCATGGCAAGCAAGGAGAGACAATAACAAGTAACACCATATACAGAAGGGGCGCATTTGGTGGCCTGCAAGAGGCTAGACAAGACCCGCCAGCTGCAATGGCCCGACGATTGGTTGCCTGTGTGGGCTCCCAGACCAGGCCAGCACGCTTCATAAAACAGGCGCTCCGGCCAGCTGCAAAACTAAGCGCTGCTGGTACAGCTGGGTAGGTGACCATGGATTCCCCTCACCGTTCTTATCCTTACTCCTTCTTCATCCTTCCAACTAGTGCTATAGTGCTCGAATCAAAATAAACTCTACACGAAAATGATACGCGTTGATGAGGTGGTTCCATTCTGACAATCGGTTTAAACTTTCGTTAATTGTTAACTTCTAATTTCGTGTTCATGTTTAAATCTCTTTTTGACGAATTTCATCAAATTAATCGCACACGCTCGATAGTTTGAAGTTTATTTTGAGTAGTAGCTACATCTTATCATTTCGCACAACTCTCATGTTGTAAGTTTTTCGTTTCGATGGTTGTAGATAAATAGATCTTGTGTTGTATGTGTGCGTATTTAGATTGTTTTGGCTGTAGCTTGTACCTGTCTTTTTCAACCTCCTCATGGTTGTGACTGCGTTTATAGTGTGTTTGTGATCCGCCGCCGCCGCTGCACACTCCTTCGTCGGTGTCCAGCTCCACCTCCGCTATGTCGTGTCGTCTCCATCGAGCTACGCCGCCCCATGCCGCGTCGTTGTCGTCGAGCTCTGCCGCCGCCATGGCGTGTCGTCTCCGTCGACCTCTGCCGCCGCTATGCCGCATCGTGGTCGCTCCATTGATATGTCGGTACCCATGTGAACAAAGGTGAGACTAAGCTAAGATTTGCATTCAACCAAACAAAGAGGAGTTACTAGCTCGGCCGGTGCCACGTTCTTTGATGCAGGCTACCAAACGACATACTCAACATGGCCAGGAGGGTGCTTTTGTGAGACCTGGCCTTGGCCGGCCTAATCTAGCGGGGCGCAAGATGGTGTACAGGCTACCAAACGCGTCCAAAAAGAATACAGGAAATGGAGTAGCTCTAACGCAATAACCAAAAGCGTGCTAACAAAACTGTGGCAGTTCTAACGCAATAAAGTTTTTGGCGTAGCATTTTGTCATTTCATCACCACTAATATAAAAAGAGAGAGGTGGCAGGTCCAACAAATCGTGGATGTCTAACTCCTAATCCAACGATTCACATTGCAACCGTGATTAGCGCTAAAGCACGAGCGGAGCGGAGCGCAGAGCTAAAACCGCTAATCAGGGATACTCGTGATTGAAAAGAAAAAAAAATCAAACGCCTCTGCACGCACCGTCCACGACGCCGCCACTGCCAGGGACACCGCGTCGCCGCACTGTCCGCCGGAGGACACCGCAGCCTCACCACTCCCTGCCTCCACCGCGCCGCCCTTCTCCGCCGCCCCTCCCGTCGGCCGTTGTGAGGACGCCGCCGCCGCCCTGCCTCCATGCCGCTGCGGTGCCCCCACTCGCGTGTTCCCCGACGCCGCCGTCCTTTCCGTCATGAGGACGATACCGCCCTGCCCTTCGTGACGACGCCGCCGACCTGCCTCCACGCGGCCGCGCTGCCGCCACCTCGCCGTGTTCCAGCCTTCCAGGACGCCGCCGCCCGTCACCAGCGCGCCCGTCGCGGCCGCCCTGCCCGTCGTGAGGACGCTGCGTCGCTGCCTCCCTTCACCTGCACCCAGCTCGACGGCGAACTGCTCCTCCAAGGCGGCGGGCTCCTCGACATTAGGTTCGACGCAGAAATTTGACAACAGGTACCTGAATTGCTTAATCTGAACCTACTTTATATAGGTACATATTTATTGCAATTCTGCACATTTTTAACCACAATGCAGATAGGTGATTGCTTCAGATTAAAAATTCAGAAGTACTATTGAGTGGTACTATACTTGCTGAGTTCACATTATTCATGTCTGAAATTTTTGATTTCTTACTATCTACAGGGATGACAAAGACACGATTTCTCGATCGAGGTTTCTAGCTGTACTCATGAGGTGTTCATGTGCTTATAAATTTCCAAAACATTTGGCTGAGGCTGCTTAGTTCTAACCAGCTGATGGTTATGTAGGTATTCGTAGGAATGGAACCAATAGATAATAAACTGAGGACTAAATGCCTTCTTTGTATTTCCTTTTGTTGCCCTTTGATCTTGCTGGCACATTATTTTTGTTTCCTCATGCTTGATTAGTGCCTTTTCCCGTGCTGTGTTGCAAAATACTAGGGTTAGGATGAGCGTGAGGAAGATGGCATACTCAGCTTTAACAAGGTGTTCAATTATGAGGCGGAGCAGTCTGATGTCTATAATTTCCTCGCCATCCCATTGTTGCAGGTTTTGATTATTTCTATTGTTTTCTTCTAAATTTTATGCATAAGGGAGTCGAAGCTTTTCGTATTATTGCAATTTGGTCATGACTGAATTTCTTCAGTAGCCACCATAGTAAATTGCTTGTTACATATGCATCTTTTGTAGCGTTTGTAAAATGCTGCTATGGAGGGCACCAACTTTTGTCTCCTTATATTTGAGGAACCTTCTTGACATGTCCAAGGACAACCTACAGATTAAGGAAAATTAGCCAAGTGGTTTTCATTTTTGGAACTACATAGTCAGATAGAAATGCATAAGGACTCTCATTTTTATTTAAAAAAGGTAAGTGTTTAGTACCGGTCCTTCAGTGGCTTTCTTTAAAAGAAGGGATACATATGATTCAAGGTAAAAAATATTTGTGAGCCTCTTGGTTCTTCTATCTATGCTAAGCTTGTGTTGTTTCTAATCTAGATCAAAGAAGTCTGGGAAATTTTAAACATATTCAGTTTGACCATAGGGTCATTTTGTTATCTGAACTTATTTTACCATGTTATAAAATTTAGACACTTGTTGTGAATAGGAGTTGCAAAATGCCAAATTCAGCCAGCATGCCAAATTGTAACACCCCAAAATTTGGGATCTAATTTTAGCGGTGTTTTCTGACACCTGAAAAAAAAACTTTTTCTATTTTCCTAAATGTTTCTTCAAATCTTTTGGGGATAATTTGACTTTGGAATTGCTCTCTCAAAATTTTCCCGGTGATCCATGAACCACTCCAATGCCGTGATAATTTTGTTGCCTAAGTTTTCTCTCGAAAACCCTAGCCCTAATTATCGAACCGTTTGAACCCTTTTCCTCCACCCACAAAAAGGGAACCTATTTCCATAGCCAGGTAAATTCACTGAAAATACCAGAGGACTCCCAGATCCATATAAAGACACCCCATGCAAAAATATTGCATACTCCAATGCAATATTTCCAAGTTAGACATTTTTTTCCGAAATGCCATTTCTGATCCAGAAATTATCTAGACACCTTACACTCATCAAAAATTATGCCATTTCGGAAAGGTGCATGATTTCACCTCCTGAACATTTCACTCCATTGCCCCAACCTCATTTGAGCAATAATTGAGGTACTTCCTTTGTAATGCCCTTTTCATGCCTTTTTGCAATTCCCAAAGGAACCCCTATTGGTATGTCTCCAAAAATTCTAAGAAAATTAGGGAGTGATCCCTAGGCAGTATGTAAACCATTTATGCAAAAATATTTGGTGTCTTGCTAGAAAAATGTTGGACGTTTTCCCTGTGTAAGTTTCTGCCCTAAAATCCAATTGTGTTCAAAAACACACCAAATGATTTTTGTAGTGGGAAGTGAGCACCTAGATTCAAGCACTAGGAGATCCTACACCCCTGGAGCAAGTCTTGGTCAAACCAAAAATGGTTTGCCTCTCCAAACCACAAATCTCAATTTTGACCAGTACTGTATTTCAAAAATTCTAGTCGCACCAACTTGAGATTTGGCGAAAACTTTGGTCAGCAAAGTTGCTGGAAATCAAATTTGGAGCAAGGTGACACGGTTAGTTTTTCTTCTAGAGCTCAGGGATGAGAGAACTATCTCGATGCCGATGTTGGCATGCCATTTGGCGTGGTCACCACCGGCTTAGCCATGTCCAGCAGCGCCGCCGCACTGCTCCTCCGGTTCCCCCTGCTGTTCCCGCGTTCCAGCCCAACCCGGCCGTGACCCAGCCCTCTCCTGCTCCCCTGGCTCGGACCAGCGCCACCCTTATCCCCTCCCTGTGGAGGAAAACGTCATGGGTGACCTCGGTGGCCATTAATGGCAGCACCGGCCACCACCCACCTCTCCTCCCCTCTGGCCTATATAGGGGCACCCCGGACCTCCTCTGGACCGCGCACCTCACTGTACTCTCTCTCCCAGCGAGTTCGCTCTAGGGACGAGCTCGTTTTCGTCGGTTTCGGCGTAGCCACCGAGGCAACCTCGAGCACGAGCTTGAGCTTTTCCCCGCCTCCCAGCCCGAGACAAACCACCTGCTAGTCTCCCCACCACCTCCGCATCCGTTTCCTGGCTCCACGTCGTCCAAACCGCACACTGCCGTGAGCTGCCCGTGCTCGACACCGCCGTGGCCGTGCTGGCCAGAGCTCGAGATAGCATGGGGGAAGGCCACCCCGCCGCCGGCCCCTCCTTCCCCGACCGCGGCGAACCGCCTCCGAGCCTTCCCCGCCGCTGGAAGATCCTCCCGGCGTCCCCACGGCCGTCCCCGGCCGGCTCCTCGCCGCTCCAGTACGAGCAGCAGCGGGGATGAAGAAGACTCGGTCGATCTTCTTTTTTTTCCGCGTTGACTTCTCCGACGAAGCGTTTCCTTCAGCCCAGCAGATGCAGCGCAGCGGCGGCCCAGCAACGGCCCACCTTCGGCCTGCCCCGCCCGGGCGCTGGCGCTGCGCAGCGCGCGGACGCGCGATGGCCCAGCGACGGCCCAGTCGCGCGGCGAAGCAGCCCATCCAGTTTTTTTTTCTTTCTCTCGCGCAAGTTTTCTTTTTTTTCCTGGTAAGCAACTTCAAACGCCTGTAGTTTTTGAACCGTAGCTCCGTTTTAGCCGATTCAAATTTGTAAATTCATATTTTTGAGAGACCTGACCAGTGGAACCAGTCTTGCTGTATTTGGAGCAATTTAGTTTCACGGACTCTATTTAATACATCGTTGGTCTTTTCGTGGGTTAGGCTTTCTCCGGGATTCCCGACCCCCGGCGAGTCCGAGACTTTCCGAACCATTTCAAGACCATCTCCAGAGGCAAGCTAAACCCTTGCTGCGATCAGTCCCGCAATGTTTGTTTGTTTGCTTAATGTCATGCCGTGTGTTATGTCTGTCTACTGTTATATTTTATGTCTGTCTCCTGTTCGATTGCTATGTCTGTCTGCTATTATCATTGCATGTCTGTATGCTGTCCATATTTTATATGAGCCTTGTATTGTTGTATGAATGCCATATTGCATTTAAATTATTGCACTACTTCATAACTGATTATCTGTGCATCACTCACATTCCCGAGACAATGGCCGGTGGTACCGCCTCAGTCAAAGGAATGGGGAATTATTACAACTGTGCGTCTCGCGCTTGCGGGGCTTTGTTTGCTTCTTTCTTCTTCGCCGAGGTGAGGAGCGGACGAATGTCGTCTTATGATCATCGGAGTTGGGGGCATTTGCCAAAAGAGTTATTTGCCTTGTCCCTCCGTCAAATATGGTTGGCATAGACCACCCGGACTGCGACGCTTGGGAGCTGACTTTCCATTTGGTTCTTTTTGCCGAGATTGCTGACACCACGTCGAGATAACCCTCGAGTGGAATGGATGCTCTCTCATTCTTATGAGTGCTTTTCGGTTCATTCTTTTACGGTGACACCGGCCGGGTCTCCCGCCACCGTCATCCGTTTGAAACATTATGCTATTATTCTGTGAACACTAACCCCCGAGTGACACCGGCCGGGTCTCCCGCCACAGTCACCCGGGCATTGTTATTATTGTTACGTTAATATCTATACCTGCAAGTGTTATGGTTATTCAAGTGATGTTGTTGTTATGTGCTTACTGTATGTTGCTAATGCCTTGTTGTTTGATGGTATATGATATTGATATCGTGATTATTATGCTGGACTAATCCTCTGTTTTGTGACTTGTGGTGATGAAACTTGATTAAATAAAACACCCCTCCAAACAACGATAGGGTCAGTCCATAGTGCCACTAATCTGAACATCGAAAGCACTACCACTGTCGCTCACATGGGCGGGCCTTGACCTACGTAATCCTATTGAGCCTCCTTTGATGCCACCCTTTTTGGCAAGTCTAGTCGGTTACCATAGTTGGTCGGGGCTAGTCTTGCGAAGGTTCCGGAGCTAGGCGTCGCTCATGGGTTGGGGACGTGCCGGATTCACTTCTGCATAAGGCATATAGTTATGTCGGTGGCTATATAGGGAGTGTCTTGATGGCGTGAACGGTTGAGTGAGTGTATCAGACCGTCTTATGGACGTGATCCTAAAGTACCGGTTGTTAATGATCCACTTGGATGAGTGAAGTATTGCAACCTCTCGAGAGTGTAAATCTGGATGTCTAGCCTCGTTCCTGGGATATGGAACAACAGTTCAGTGTCGGTCACACTGTGTGTCCTCGTCGTGTCCGGAGGTTAAACTTAAGATTTGTTTGAAATAATTAATGAACGACCTGATTTCACTAAATGAACAAATAAGATGATGCAGGGAATATTGTCGTGAGCTGTTGATGGTTACCATGAATTAGGGATGGCGGTGTGATGCGTTGGGAAGCCTATAGTTAGGCCATAGCCCACATCCACCGTGCGTGCCCAGAGTGAAATGATGAGGCAGTGGGCTAGCAGTGATCACAGGTGATGTTGTGTATTATTTGGTACCTACTTGGTACACCCGTCTTCTCGTCACAGGTAAGCTCGTTGTATGATTGCCGGTGCACGATCCAACCCCACCTGGCTTGGACTCTGTACTGGTGATACCCCCGTTGCTTGCTTATGACATGTTTGGTTGTCAATGCCATGCTACTTTTATGTCATGTATCTAGAGTACACCTAGACCTGTTGTAGGATTTTATTTCCAATGTATATCTTGTTGCATGATTGTTGGATTGTTTGTGGTGAGTGGCGATTCTTACTGAGTGCATATTAATGTACTCACGGGCCTTGTGATTGTGGCCAGGTTTTGTCGAGGATTCATCTTCCACCTTAGTAAGGATTTGAAGCAAGAGTGTGCTAGGATCAGTAGCCCAGCCAGAACCTGTGGAGTGGAGCCGCTCCAAGCCGTAGCCTCTCATATGTCTTCCGCTGCCAGCTAAAAACTCTGTATCGTGCCATGCTGGGATTGATATTTTGTCATTCCTTGGTGGCCTTGTAAACCATTTGTAGCACTGATGTGCCTGATTGTGTAATGATTTCCATTATGTTACACTGTTGTGACGTGCGGCCAGTTATCTTGGGATGGCGCACGGGACGACTGCCTCTCTGGCAAGATGTGCCAGGGAAGGGTGTCACACAAATAAAAAATAAACCGCTTATTTTCTACTGTTACCACTGTCTTTTGATGTTGAAGGACTAAACCTCATTTTTTCGATTTCTTAATTAAAGATTAATTTTTACTATTCCTGAATGTGAAATTCCATGATTATCTTATTTGAGAACAATTGTTTTGCCAATTAATTAGCCTAGAGACACTGACTGGAACACGTCTTATAGCTTGATACCGATTATCATGTTGACGGAACTTGGAGGATCGAGGGGCCACTTTGCTATCAAAATGCTCCGAACAGGATGATTATGGAAGGATCAAAATGTTCACGGACGTTCAAGGATCTTTAGGCAAGTCTCTCATTTACTTATGGAAGGATCGTGATGATTGTGTGTTCAATGGTACCTCTGCCTGATCACCACAGACTCGAGCAAATTATGAAGGAAGCTAGCGCTGGGTGATGACTGTTGTCGCTGGTCTCGGGGTTTGTTCGTTACCCCTTCTTGGGTTGTAACAACCTTTTCCTTCCTTTTAAATATATTCAGATGCAAGCTTTGAGTTTTCTCGAGAAAAAATGAGCTAAATTTCCCAATTCAAAGCACATTCGGAGTATAGTTGATTATTGCCCCTTTACATATCTCATCCAAAGCGTATTGACGCCGGTGAAATAACGTTATTCCCTTTTCACTTCCGCATGATAATAAATCTGGACGTACTCTTTGTGACTAAAATTTGCAAAGAAGGTTTCGCCATATTTTGTGCTCGCAGTACGTATTTATTTGATCCAATCTCTCGAACCAGGCTTTCGCCCCGCTTTATAAATAAAGCAACATGCCAAGCAAGTTCATACAACGATGCAAGTACCCGAAAATAAGCTAGAAGAGTTTGCTGGGCAACAACACAAGTAAGCCCAACAACAAGATAAAAGCTAGAAAAGCAAGGGGGTAGGGACAGGTGGGAAGAACAAAAAGAGCGCAGTCCTCCGGCGCTAGCTGCTAGATGAGGAGGAGAGGCGACGTGCGGTCACCAGCAGGCTGTCAAGCATGTCATCTAGCCGCCCCCTGTCGCGCTGTCTAGAAAGCGGGTGCCACTGCTGCAAGAAAGCCATAAATTTAAACATGGAGTCAGAAGCACGTCGAAGAAACACCCGCTCAATCACCATCTTATTACGAATCGTCCAAAGGGTCCAAGCCATTGCCGCGAACACCAACCAGAAGAGGCGCCGGCTCCCCCCGGTACGGTTCGCGTGGGTCTCCAGGAACTCTCCGAGGTCTGAGGCCTGCCAAGCAGGCCCAAGTGCCTCGTGGACGAAGTTCCATAGAAACCTGGCCGCAGGACAAGCGAACAGGATGTGGGTTCCCGTCTCGGGGATCCCACACAAAGGGCAAAGACCATCCCCCGGTCCATGTCGCTTACGGACCTCCACCCCCGACGGAAGGCGGTCCCTAAGGAGCTGCCACACGAAGATTTTGATTTTCAGGGGGAGGGGGGCCTTCCACAGCGGGGAAGCCCAAGCTCTAACCGGACCACTGAAGAGACTCCGATAGGCCGTCTTTACGGAGAAGGTCCCAGAAGGCGCCAGGTGCCATGACACAAGGTCTTGGCCCCCCGGCAGCGCCTCCGGGAGCGAACCCCGTAACTCCGTCCAAGCTGTAGCCTCGGCAGGACCAAATGTGCGTCGGAACGAGATGTTCCAAACCCCATTATGCACTGCCGAGGCCACCAACAGCATCGGGTCCGCACAAATAGCAAAGAGAGACGGGAACCTATGCTGTAACGGGCTTGCACCAAGCCACGAGTCCAGCCAAAATAGGGTGCCCTCTCCATTACCGATGGAGAAGCGGGCACCCTTTCTAATCTCATGCTTAAGGGTTTGGATGGATCTCCAAAACTGGGATCCATCCCGGCGGTCACAAGCAAGGAGGGGGCGACCCTGCAGGTATTTGCTTTGATCAGCTGCAGCCAAAGACCCCCCTCCTCTCTAAGTATCCGCCACACCCACCGAAGCATGAGCGCGGTATTCATCTTACGCGACGCTAAAATACCTATGCCCCCCATGTCCTTGGGGGCGCAGACATCCGCCCATTTGACCATATGGTACTTCTCGCGCCCATTGGCCGCCTGCCAGAAAAAGCGCGAGAGCTCCTTGTCAAATGCGCCATGCACACCTTCTGGGAATTCGTACATTCCCATCATGTACATAGGCAAGCTAGACAAGCAGGAGTCAATAAGGACCGATTTGCTCCCCTTGGAGGTAAACCGCCCCTGCCAAGGTTCGGCCTTGGCTTTGACACGCCCAATAACCGGCTCGAGGTCCTTAATCTGGATCCTAGCGTCACTAAGCGGCATCCCTAGATAAGTAACCGGGAAGGAGGACAACTTGCAATTAAGATTGTCCGCTATCCGCTGTTGCTCCTCTAAGGGGTACCCCATGATCATGACTTCGCTCTTGTCGAAGTTAATCTTGAGGCCAGACATGGCCTCAAAGCAGAGGAGTAGGAACTTGAGATTAATAATGTCAAGTTCCGAGCCCTCCACCATGATCATGGTGTCATCCGCATACTGGAGGTGAGTGATCCCACCACCAGGAATAAGGTGTCCGACCACACCAGAAATGTGGCCGGCCGCCTTGGCTTTGTCCAAGACAGACGCAAGGACATCAACGGCAAGATCAAAGAGCAGGGGGGAGATAGGGTCCCCTTGTCTCACCCCACACGAGGACCTAAAATAGGGACCAATGTCCCCATTAATATTGATCGCCGTGCTGCCAGACATGACAATCTGCATAATCCAGCCTATGAAGCGATCATCGAACCCTCGGCGCTCGAGGGCCAGGCGAAGAAACGCCCAGTCCAAACGATCATATGCCTTCTGGAAATCTAGCTTAAGGAAGACACCCTTAAGGTGTCTAACCTTAACTTCATGGACCACCTCATGAAGCGCTAGAATTCCGTCATGGATAAATCGTCCCTTAAGAAAGGCGAACTGATATGGGTGTGCGAGACGCTCCACAACTGGGGCCAAGCGTGCAGCACAAACCTTGGTAAGCAGTCTCTGGATGACGTTGATCACCGTAATCGGTCTAAACTGGCGTATCTCCGTGGCCCCTGTTACTTTAGGGATCAAGGTAATTACGCCAAAGTTGAGGCGAGACATAACCAATGTTCCAGTATAGAATTCCTGGAACATGGGCATAATCACCGCCTCAAGGCTCCCCCAGAATTTCTGGAAGAAGGAGACAGGAAGGCCATCTGGGCCCGGGGCCGAGTTGGCCTTCATCCCCATAATAGCCCGACTAACCTCCTCACGGCTGAATGGGAGTGTAAGCTCCACATTCTCCTCAGCAGATACTAAGGCCCCTAAGGACCAGAAGCCATCAGCTAACGATACTCCCGTGCGAGGTCCCTCCGTGAACAACTCCTTATAAAAGGAGTATATGTGGGCGGATAGGTCTGGGGCCTCCTCTAATAGGATGCCATCCGCCCACAAGCACGGTATAGAGCACCTTCGACGACGACCATTCGCAATGGCGTGGAAGTATGCTGTATTAGCATCGCCGTGAAGAATCCAATTCTGGCGACTACGCTGTCGCCAGAAGATCTCCTCGCCTTTGTAAATCTCCATAAGGGAGGTCTCCAAGGCATACCGCTGAAGCCAACCATCAGCGGTAAGGCCCACCGTATCGGACGCCACGTCAAGCGTCTGAATTTGGGCAAGGATATCCGTTTTATTCTTCCGCAGCTCTGCACCTCTATTCGCGCCCCACCCCCGCATAAATTGGCGAACGACTTTAGCACAGTGGTGCCAAATATCAACCGCATTATATGCCCGGGGAGGAGACGCGACCGCCGATGCCCACTTACGTCGAACCGCTTCCACAAAGCCCGGCTGACAAAGCCAGAACTCCTCAAAGTGGAAGCGATTCGACCTAGGGGGAGCCCCTCCTCCAGAAGATAGGAGGAGGGGGGAATGGTCCGAGCCAATCCGAGTGAGCGCGCGAAGCGAACACAACGGGAAGGCAACTTCCCATTCCACCGACACTAGGACCCGATCGAGAACACTCCGGATCGGGTCAGCCTGGTTATTAGACCACGTATACCTCGCCCCAACACGAGAGATCTCGCGTAGCGCAAGGTCTGCAATCCAGTCGTTGAACAAGCGCATCCGAGGGAGGTCCACATTATCCGAGCTCTTGTCATCAGGGGAACGAATAAGGTTAAAGTCCCCCGCCACCACCACCGGGGTGGGGCATCGTTCCACCTTCGACTTGATCTCAGACAAGAAATCCGCGGACCTCCGGTGGTCCGCGGGGCCATAGACAATAATAACCTCCCAACGGAGGTTAGACCGTCTATGGGTGAGCGACATGCTCACAAAGAATTCCCCGCGATCCATATCCTCTACCTCAAAGGTATCCTCCTTGGCACCAAGGAGGATACCCCCTGAGTGTCCCGTCGCCGGAAGCCAGTGCCACGAAAACTTGTGGCGACTAAGGCTCTCCAGCTCAGAGATCGAGAAGTCCTGTCGAATCGTCTCCTGGAGTCCTACGATGTCCACATCTTCATCTCTAAGATAGTTGATCAACTGTCGGCGGCGGCCCTCCTGCCCGAACCCCCGCATGTTCCAAATAAATGTGAGGACATTCATTGGGAAACATTGTCGGGGTTGGTCCCCTTAAGGGGGACCGATCGAGCCCTACTAGAGGTCGAGGGCCGGGACGCTGACTTGGGGGGCCTCCCACGCTTCTTCCCAGCATGGGAAGATGCCACGGCAGCTGCCGCACTATCCGGCCTAGGAGGGGCTCCACTACCGGACCCTTGTGCCTCCTGCACAGGTCCAGTGGGAGCCGGGGGTCCCTGCCGCTCAAGCTCCGCCTGAGCCCGAGCTGCCGCGAGGACCCCCTCATAGACCTCCTTAGCCTTGATAGCCGCAATCTGCTCAAGGCGAGGCCCCCTCTCACCGCGGAAGATAACGTCACTGTCCGCCGCAACCTGGGCGAGGTGGTCCAACGGGACTGTGTCGAGAACCGAGAACCGAGAGCCAGATGGGGGAGAGGGGAGGGGGGAGGGGGGTAGGCGTGGGATGAGACGTACCAGTCCTACAGTCGAGAACCTCCAGCCTGCGAGACGCCACTGCCGCAACAGTCGGCTCCACCACCTCACCCCCGGTCCTAGCACGTGCCAGGCGAGCGCTGTGGCGAGTGGCCAGAGGTGGGGAGGACCGGTGACGACGAGAGCGCATCCTGGTGCCAGTCACAGGAGTGTCGGGGAAGACCGTGACTGGCTCCAGGGCCGGGGCTGCAGGGGTGCCCGGGGAGCGGGTGTACCAGACAGCCCCCGGGGAGCGTGGGGTGTCAGGCGCCATGACCTCCATCCCGACACTCGTCGAGTCCTCCTCTCCCTGCACCTCCTCCTGAGGTGAGGAGAGAAGACCCACAGGCGCCGAGATAAGGCCGGAGAGGTCCACGGATCCCGGCCCGTCACAGAGGTTGGAACCGTACTGTGCGAGCGGGAACCCAAAGGGCTGTAGAAGAGCTGGGCGAGAGGCACGAGAGTCCTCCACCAGGGCCACCTTCGCCGGCGCACTCTTAGACAGAGTACCCGGCGCAGTGACGTGCGGTCCAGGCGAAGATGCCTGAACCTGGGACCCGGCAGAGGTCGAGGTCCCCCCAGCTGGAGGCTGCGGTGGAGCTGGAGAGGGCCCCTCTGGGCGCTGACGAGAGCCCTCCCCCCGCCGTCGGCGTCAGACGGGTCGTCCTCCGAGGAACCATCCCCGTCCCTGGAAGAGCTGCGACGCGGGGACGGAGAAGGGCGTGGTGTAGAGGATGGGGGAGACCCCGGAGGGTCCACCACCGCCTCGACCTCCACACGAAGCAACCTGCCAACCCCGTCGAAGTAGATCGGAGGGAGCACACCAGCCAGACGGTCAGCGTCTGGAACCCTGACACAGAGGCGGAGTGGCCCCTCCCCCGGCAGGGAGTCACCGTCCACCTCCTGAAGCACTCCAATGGTCCTGGCAATCAGCTTGACGATGGGCCCCACCTTCAGCTTACTTGGGACCCCATGGATCCGGACCCAAACTGAGGAGAGGGAGGAAGTCGAGTCGGGATCTATGGCGGACGGCTCGATGTTGACCTTGATGTTGTAGACCGGAAGAGTGGTGGTACCAAACCAAGAGACGGTCTGGAGCAGCGACGCCGACGGGAAGGCAACCGCGAACTCGGTGGGGGAAATCTCACGCACCACCCAAGGGGCCTCGCCGTCAAGCCGTAGGAGCTCGGTGCGGATGGTCTCCACCGAGATCACCACGGAGGGGGCAAGGTCTGCTCGGGGAGCACGGTGATCCGGGCCATGTGCTCAGGGTCGCCAACTTGATGCCGCCAGTGTCGATGTAGAAGAAGCCGGCGTCAATGCCCTGGCCTAGCAACTCCAAGGTGGGAACCCTGCCGGATTGCTCCCCCGTTCCAGCAACCACTACGGTCGTAGGCACGGGCACAGCACCGCCCGCAGCCGATCCGGTCCTCTTCTTCTTTTTAGTCTTCTTCTTCTTCTTGCTTGCACCCCCGGCCGTAACCGGTCCAGCAGCATCAGGACGCGTCGCGAGGGCAGCCTCCCGGCGAGGAGGGGAGCGATCCCTACCCCCCCTCCACGAGGCAGCCTCGGCCTGGGACCGGCCTCCCGGCCGCAGCCCCTGCTGGCGAGCCACGAGGGACCCCCGAAGCTGGGCCTCACGGCGCTGGCCCTCCGGGGATGCACCCCGACGAGGCGGCGACCTGCGCCGGTCCGGGCTCCTGCCCTCCCCTCTCTGCGGTGGAAGAGCACGGCCATCCCGCCGGATCGTCGGCGAGCGACGGGGCGACCGGCGCGGAGGAGGACGGTAAGGGGCAGGCGCGGGCGCACGGGAGGGCTCGCGCGGCGGGGAGGACTCGCACGACGGGGAGAGCTCGCGCGGCGGGAAGGGCTCACACGGCGGGGACGGGGAGAAGGAGGGCGTCTTCCCGGCGGCGCTTCATCGGCGGCGACGCCACCACGGCGGCGAAGGAACGGGTCAACGGAGGTGGCGGCGGGTGGACAGAAACACGGCGTGCACGCGACCTGTGCTGAGCAACCTGGTGTGGAGGAGCCTCAAACCCTAACGCAAGGTCATGGGCTCCCCGACGGATCCACAACCACGGCGTATTGGGCTGCTTCTGGGCCGAAGCTGGGCCAAGGGAGGCCGCGCGGGCGTCCTGGCTCCTCCACCCGAGAATGGACCGGCCCACGATGGGAAGCCCATCTTGGCTAGGGTTGCCGCCCACTTGCGGCCCAGGGCCCAGCAGGGACGGCTCCGCTGAGGGAGATGTACCCCGCCGCCCGACGGTGACCGGCCGCCCCCCTGGGGGTCGCGCCGCCGCGTCGCCAGCCGCCGGAGCCGGAGGACCAGCCGACCCGGAGCAGAGCTCCAGGCCAGCCGGCATCCCCAGTCCAGCTCCCGCAGGTCTCGCGGGAGACCCACCAGCAGCCAGCACGCACGGCCTCGTCGAGGACTTTGTCACCACCGGCCTGGCAGGGTTACGCGTCGTCCGACCACCGCTCGAGCTACGCCGCCATGCTGGAGACCTCCTCGCCACGGCCATGAAATCCGCCAGAGTCGGAAGTAGCGGCGGCGAGCAGAGGCGCTCCTCCTCCAAACGCGCTTCTTCCACGGCCTCCACTTCGTCGGCGACGTCCGCCCAGCTCCGGCCCCGGATGGAGTCCTGCTCCACCGTCGGCGCGGACGGGGAGGCCGCAGCCAGCCGCGACATCACCGAGGAAAGGGGCACGGCGCCCGCCCGCTCACGCGCTCAGATCGCCGTAGCTGCCATGGTCGCCCAAGGCTCCGCCTTTCGCCAGAGACTACCTCCCCAAGGCTTTGATCCAATCATGACGTGCATTGCACGTGCACTTTTACTAGTGTTCATAAAGACACACCATGTCAAGCAAGGAGTGACAATAAGCAGTAACACGATATACAGAAGAAGAGTACAGGAAATGGAGCAGCACAGCTGACCACAAGCTGTAGCACATATGTGATATCATCCAACAAAGACACGTATCGACTTTCCCACGATTCCAACATCGCAGTGCAGCTAACTCCATGCTACAGTTCACCAAGCACAAGCCAGTGTCTCAAAAAGTATCTCCGAAAGACATTGTAGACCGAATAAGCACCATCTCACAGGATGTTTCCACGTTCAGATCAAACCTCCACGGCAAATCAGTCATGCTACCTTGATGATGCTTAAACATTTCATGCTAAAACGAGAGTCATAAGCTACTACCTCTGTATCTATAATAAGCGACTCCCCAAAATGCTATGATCTACCGTTAACGTCCTGAGACTGAGAGCTGGCCGTCCATCCACGGAACACACTGCCAGCAACTAATACAGAATAAGCAAAGTATAGAGTTGATGGAAACGGAGTTCAGTCGTCGTCAGAGTCAGTAATGTCGATCACTTCAGGGTAACTGCTTGGATTCGAAGGAGTTGAACTGGGTGGATCAGCAGAATGAGGTGGAACCACCTGAGCAGTGGCGACCGCGCATGCGGCTGGCGGCTGTAGCTGGTCGACAGGGTCTCGAGTCATCACCTGGTCAGCAGGAGGGACAGCAGCAATGTCCATGGATGTAGATGGAACGGACGGATCTCCGTGGGTTCGAGTCATCACCAGGTTGGCAGGAGGGATGACAATGTCCATGCGTTGAGCTGGTGGCTGGGACTGACCTCTAGGGGTTTGAGTCATCACCAGGTCGGCAGGAGGGACGGCAATGTCCATGCGTTGAGTTGGTGGCTGGGACTGACCTCTAGGGGTTTGAGTCATCGCCAGGTCGGCAGGAGGGACGGCAATGTCCATGCGTTGAGCTGGTGGCTGGGACTGACCTCTAGGGGTTTGCGTCATCACCTGGTCCACGGGAGGGGCAACAGCGGTTTCCACCCCTGGAGCTGGTGCCCTGGACTGATCTCTAGGGTCTCGAGTTACCACATCGTCAGCAGCATCGATAACAATGACCTCCAAGCGTTGAGATGTTGGCTGGGCATATTGAGATGCGATTTCTTCTTCAGCAGGTTGGGCCTTGGTGGAGCTGATTCCACTGGCACTTCGCTTCTTTGACCGTGAATATGTTAACTGAACCGAGCGTTCTCGCTCTCGTTTTCTTCGCTCTGTTCTTTTGTTTACAAGCGGCTCGTCTGGTCCACTTGAACATTCTGATTCGTAGATGTTTGCCCAGACACTAACGCAGGCATACTCTTTTTTCTTAGGAGGACCACTAGTTTTGCTTCTTGTCCTTGGCCTCTTCGGTGCAACAGGGTTTGATTGCTTCAGTTTCCTTTGAGGAACAGCAGGCTGAACAAAGGTTTTCCTAAAGGCCTCAAGAGTATGCTGCTTCCCTGCCTTAACTGAGGAGTTGGTTTTGTTTTGCTGCTTGAGTATACTTTGAGGGGCGGCAGGACGCGCAATGGGGGGTTTCTGAGTCTCTTCATGCTCGCGCTGCTTGTGTGCCTGTACATTTGCATTGCTCCTCCCCACAGAAGAGGAAAGCTCTTTCTTCTGCGATGGAACCGAGTCTTGTTTCAGATTTCTGGGCGGGGCAGCAGGTACAACGCTGGCTTTCTGAATGCATTCAGGCTTGTGAAGTTTGCCCACTTTGTTTCCAGTACTGCTTCCTAGTTGCTTTGCATCTCCATGTTTCTCCAATGCAACCAAGCCTGGCTCAAGCTTCAGTCTTTTTAGGGGGGCTGCAAGCGGAACACTGGATTTCTCAACACCCTCGGGCTTGTGCCACGTGCCTGCGGTCCTGGACGTGCTGCTTCTTGGTGGTTTTGCATTGCTGCAACTCCCTAGAGAGAAAGCTCCATATTTCTCCGATAAGATCAAGTCTTTCTCTAGCTTAGGTTTTTTCTGAGATGCAAAAGCCTGCACACTGGATGTTTGAACGTGCTCTGGCTTATGCCACTTGTCTGCCTTGCTGGAGGTGTTACTTCTTGACGATTTTGAGTTGTTACAACTCCCTGGAGAGATAAGCTCATGCTTCTCCCATGCAACAGATGTTTGCTTCCGCTTCAGCGTGCTCGGAGGGGAAGCAGATGCAACAATTGCTTTCTGAAAGTCCTCTGCCTTCTTCGAGGAGCAACTGCCCAGTGATTTTGCATTGTTGCATTTTACTATAGAGAAAAGCTCCTGCTTCTCGGATGCAACAAACTCCTGCTTTGGCTTCAATTTTCTCCGAGGGGTAGCATGCAAAACAATCGCTTTCTCATAGTCTTCAGGCATATTACTCTTGCTTGCCTTCTTCGAGGAGCTACTACCTGGTGGTCTTGCGTTCCTGCGGTACACTTGGGAGAGAAGCTTGCCTTCTCCATTTGGGTTTGCTACAGTAGAATTCCCCTGAACTTCATCTGAATCTGATTCTTGTACAGCTTCTTGTGACTCGGATGTTTCAGTCAGAAGCCCCAGCTTACCTGAAGAAGCCATGTTGTTAATTGACATGGTAACATAATCTTACTACAATAATATGTTAGCTATAACAACAATTGTCTTTGGGCACCATTCTCAAGTCCGCGTTCTTGTTGGAGAATGATATTCACACTAATACTTGAAGCTCACATAATGGAATGATCAAAAAAAAAAAGTTCACAACAGCAGAACATTTATATGATCCGCTCAGTTACTCAAGTGTAGAATAGCTACCATAGAGTGAACTTGATCCTTCATTTGTGAGGGCAACAGGTGATGTATTTTTGTTAGGATATCATGGTTTCAGTTTCAGTGCTACTCCTGACAAAACATCTTGTTTTTCACTTGTTGTACAGCATAAACGAAAAATAAAATAATATATAAACACCTACACCATCAACAACAAAATTTTATAATACATGATAACTATGATGAATATATCAAGCTACAGAGTAAAAATACAAAATATAGGCACACAAAGTTGCATGCACATGTTTCTTTATAAAGATGGAGAACCTTGACTCTTTACTGACTGTGCTTGCACGAATTTATGCAGCAACGGCAGATAGATGAATGTAAAATTGATTACAAACCGAACTTGATTGTAACATCATATTAGATACTTGAATTTAGACATGTACCTTTCGGAACCATCTTTTTACCTCGTTTCCCTGGCACCACATATGTACCACCACAATTCATCTTGTGGCTGCAGAAAATAGCATCAGACCATCAGTCAATACACAAGTTCTCCAGGCAAACAATAGTTGAAAGTAAATATTATCAAGCGATATATTAATATAAGTCACTGAGAGTACTAAAAAACAAATGGAACATGCATCTCGTTAACAGTTTGAGAGGTCATTATGCATCTGAATGATTCAGAGGCAATTTTGCAAGAACAAATGCACCACCCAGTCCAAGGACATATCTTATTGTATTTGCTCAAATTTGAAAAACATTGACTTTTTTACTAAATTTATACGCTATGTATTTGGGGATGGAGGGAGTAAGGTATAATTTTACAACGCTATCCTATAAACATGATTGAGTTATATGTCAGGGCAAACTTATGCAGTCTTACTTGTGCCAGTAGCAAAGTGTGTTGCCACAGGTTTCATCTTGGCTAACATTCTCGATACAGCAGGAATCAGATGGAGGGCCCAGCCTCGTGGCCCTCAGAAGTGTAACATCACACAATTCACACTGAAATGTAAGGAATTGAACATACCAGTAAGAGGTAAACTACAAAGATTTTTTTTTTTTTGAATTTAAACTACAAAGAAATTTAATAACAAGGGGACATTCAAAAAGAGAGCTATGGAAAGTAGTACCTTCCATAGATTGCCCTGGATGCTGCAGGGTTTTTCCTGACTGAAATCATGAGTGGTGGTGATACAATAACCCCTTTTTGGTCTCTGGGTGGCACAAGCAAAAAAGAAACCGTCAATGTAGTAGAATGGTTTAGAACTTAAACTTATCTACCAGAAAATACTAACCAAGTAATCCTTAATGGAGCAAGTGTTGATAGCATCCATCCAATCACGGAAAACGGGACCATGGAAACTGCATGAATTCACAAAAATATTTAAGCAGCAGGCAGGCTGGGAGATGAATAAATTGGAACGCATAATCTTAGTTTACAGGATATGACAATTTACCTGAGAGATGTCATACCATGCTTTACAAATATGATTGCATGAATCATGAGATGCAGCAGGGCGTTCTTCAGATCAGCACTTGTGCGATCTTGCTTATAGAGTGTTATGGTTTTGCCCATTTTTCCAAATGAACAGGATCCGATACCACTGCTTGTAGACAATGAAATCAGTGCTTTATTTAAGTTCTTTATTCATATAAACCTAGCAAACACAGTTTAACAACTGAGACAAACACTATATAACCACACATTTTATAGCCCAGAAACAACATCCAGTAAATGAAATCACTTGTTAAAAGCTTATCTTGCTAATGTGGTAACGAACTAATTAATTATGTGATGAAATATAAAGAAGTAATTAGCTCAAGCAAGAAGTCAATGAGAAAATGCTTTGTTTCAAGGCAATAATTCAAGTACCTGGACTGCAAATACATTGATGTACACCAATTTCTGTAGGAATAACTAATTGGGCATGTATCCATAACACATTCAAAATTTCAAGGCATGGAGCGGATCCAAATATCAGATTACCCAATGAATTGTTCCTTTTCCTAGCCATATTGTTACACTGTGAATAGGTAGGTACAGCAAAACCTTAACACATTAAGCAGAGTTTGTAATTCGTATGCTCTTTTGAAGGAGGTTGGCCTGAAGCCTGAAACCTGGACAATATTTATGTAGTATACACACGAGTTGAACACGTTCAGTGCTAAAAGAACCTCCTCCTTGTAGCCCCAACCCCTATGCCTATCCAACGGGGAAAATAAACCTAGGGGAGCATCAATGTAGTAGGAGCGAACTCCACCACAAAATTAAAAATCTCCTTCTGAAATCTGAAGACTTTCTACGATCTTCATGGAAACACCGAGCCCCTCCCATCGAGAAAGGCAGGAATAGGAAGAATCTAGTAATAAGAAGAGCAAAAAAGGAGGCATCTTTTATGCGAGTCGAAGTGTACTAAACAATGAGACTTCCTTATGGAGATTACGAAGTATCTAAAGCAACGCGATCCTAGGCAAGATCGTTCTGGAAAGAACTGAAGCCTGCCTTTTCCGGCATTCCCGTCCTCGCTCAAGCAGGTGAGAACAGGAGCTGCGCCTGGGCATGTGCGCTTGCAGCTTCCGCGGAAATCCCCATTCCAAACTCGATGTTTCCAGGCGATTTCCCCCCTTTCCATCCGTAATTATTCCCAACAATTTTCCCCTATTCGATGAAACTGGGGGCACCAGATTACGGACCCCCCACCCACCCAACCCAAAAAATAAAAATCAAAGAAACAGGGGTGCAAGAACCACCTGAGCAGCAGCAGGAGGAGGAGGAGGAGGAGGCCAGGAGGTACCTGATCGTCTTCATGCGCGGGGCGGTCCACTCGACGGTGAAGGCGGCGTCGACGAGCGCGCCGCGGAAGTAGAGCTTGTCGTAGTGCCGGAACAGGTCCCACACGTCCGGCTTCTTCTCCTCCCCCGGCGACTCCATGGCCTCCCCCGCTCGCGCAAATGCAAGGACGAAGCAGCAACAGAAATTTTCTTCTTCTCGGTTGAGCAGCAAGAAGAGCCGCCGAGGCGAGGAGAAGGGGAAAAAATTGGGGTTTTTGATCTTGAATGCTCCGCTGGTGCATGCTAATGGCATTGGGCGAGAAAGCAGGAGAAGACAGTGTGGGTAGTGGGGGTGTCAGTGAGATTGACGGTGGGCCCGCGTGGAGACGGTGGTTGTTTTTGTGTGTGCGGGTGGGTGGACGGTCGAGATGCTGCGACGCTTGGTGTGGGTGCGACCCGAGCCGTCGGATGGGAAGTCACGAGGACGCTTCTTGGCCTTCGTCTCGCGTGTGGGTTCCCACATGAGAGCATTGTACTAGTCCAATCAGTGGCGGAGCTAGGATTTGATCAAGACCCTCAAGGAACTTTCGAAAAGAAAAAATCTATGGCATAAAAATTCTATATGATTGCAAAGATGAAGACATGGTTTCAACCCCAATTGTTAATGGTCCAACAAAGTACATAAAATATGACAAAAAACTGAAAATAATAGTATACATACGTACAAAAGATAGTACCAAATAAACGAATTACTTCATCCGACCCTCTCACCCTCCCATGACCTTATTTTTTCGAGGAAGACGGGTAGAGGAAGAACTAAAACCTTAAAAAACAAGAATTTTATGTCAAAAGGGTAAACACAAACATAAATAAAACAATCAATCATGGTACTAAAATGGCGAGGTAAAATTCCTTATATGACTGAAAACCCACCATGTTATAGTTCATCCAATCATCACTCATTTTATTCCTCAAATCGGTTGAGGGGAGCACCAAACTTAGAAGCTCACTCCCGTGGTTCTGTTGTTGCTTGCCTGCTTCTGCAGAGGCCGGATTCTGCTGCTGCTCAATCCCTAGGAGCCCCAGTCGGCGCGTCGCGGAGGACTCGACCTGCCGGAGCCAGGAGGCGGCGGCCAGGCAAGGCAGGACGGCACGCTATGGAGGAGATGCGGGCAAGCCGGGGCACCGGGCGGTGCGGCAGATGGGGTCTGGGGAGGCCGAGGCACCGGGACGGCAAGTGGGCTTGCCGACGTCGGCGGCATAGGGCGCCGGGGCAGAGCTGGCCGACGTTAGCGAGCGCGTGAGTTGGGCCAGGCCTGGGCTGTGCCCCGGGCCAAATTATTTTTTTCCTAGATGGTAAGCAGCAATTTTTGCTGCGCCCCGGGCCATGGCCCAGGTTGCCCGGGGCCCAGCTCCGCCCTGAGTCCAATAACCTATTTTCTTTTCAAACCGGTCCTCAACATGCTTCCATTCTTTGTTTAATAGTTTTATGTGATGCATAGGAATGCCTACATATTTTAAAAGGTAAAGTACCTGCCTCACATCTAAAAATACCACGTTACTCATTTTGCATATCTGTTGCTTTGCCGAAGCAATATATCTCGCTCTTGTGAACGTTTATCTTTAGTCCAGATAATCTACTACAACATGGAGAAAAAAATCAAAAGAAAGATACAAAAAAAATAGATAAATATTGATTAAAAAAATGAGACGTGATAAAGTAAAATGAATTAATAGAATGATGAAACATGGAGAAAAAGGAGGAAATAATAGAAACCATGAGATGTGAAAACTAAAAAAAAAATGTGAATGTATAACTATGGCTCCATTGCTAGGTTAAAGAAACTGGAATATAAGGACACGAATAACCAATGTGTGGTTGGATAGTTAGTTAGAGCATCTCTAGCAGAGCCCGCAAAAGGCCGAAACCTGCAAAATAACCGCCCGATGCGGATTCGAACCCGTAAAAACGCGGAGAACAGAACCCGTAAAAGTTTTTAAGGGGGCCTGTGAATCCGGCCCTCGGAACGGTAAATTCGCAGATTTCGTCGCCGAACCGAGAGGGTCCTGTATAACGTGAAAACGGTTGGCGGGAGGGAGTATTCACCACGCGCTTAATCCCCATCTCGCCGCCGCCTCCGACGCCAGCGCCGCCGCCTGCGATTCGCCCTTTTCCCGGCCGCATCTGCAGGCGCCCCGCCGCACGCGACACCCCCCGGCCGCGGACGTCCCCTGCCGCCGGTTTCCGGCTCGCCCCGCCCGTGGAGACCACTTTCCGGCCAAATCTGCGCCGCCGCCGCCGATCTGTCGGTGAGTCCATCTCCGCTCGATTTTGTTGTGTTTTCGGACGGAGTACTCCGGTAGTGATATGCGGTACCCGTTTCAGATGGAGTTTCGCCCAGAGGAGGAGTTTTTGCTCTCCGATTCGTCCTCCTCCGACGACTCCGACGTGGAGACGCTGTTTGAAAGCCGGCGGCAGCAAATGGTGGTCGCCGTCCTCGCCGTCAAGGAGTTCGAGGACCGGTATGCGAAACAGCGGCAAGGATCCAAGGCTGGCCGCCTTTGCATACCAAGAGGCAACAAGGAAGTTGAATTTGCAAGGGCTCAAGAGACATGCCGAAAGGATATAGAGAGGGCATTTGGTGTCTTGCAATCTAGGTTTGCCATTGTTCGAGGCCCCGCTCGTTTTTGGGACAAGAAAACACTGAAAATATCATGACTTGTTGTGTGATTCTTCACAACATGATCATAGAGGATGAAAGGGACTTGGACTTGGAGTTGTCCTATGACAATGTTGGTAGCCGCATGAAGCCTGCTAGAAACCCAGATCGCATCAGAGCTTTTCTTCAGACTTACCGTGAGATAGAGGATGCAGACGAACACACCCGGCTGCAGAAAGACCTAGTTGAACACGCCTGGCAGCGGCATGGGCAGTAGCAATTTTTTAAATTCATTTGAAGCATGTTTGATTCAAACAATATTTTTATTCTACAACGTTTCTTGTGTTGAATTATTGTTTAATTCGTGTGATTCAAACTTTTATTGTAATAAATTATTGATGAGGATTCATAGTGTACTATTGTTGTAATACGAATATTTATAATTTAGTTCTTATTTATTTGTTATTCAGTTTTTATGATATTCATGCCTAGTTCATGTTTTGCATATACAGTTTCTGAACGAGTCGCTGCGGAGCAGAAACCGCAAAGCCGAACCTCAAAACAGAAGGTTCGGCTTTGCGGTTTCTGCTCCGCCGCGCCTCGTTTCTAGCCAAAAACGTGCGTTCCCCGACCCTTAAAACTGTTTTGCGGGTTCACGTTTTGCGGGCTCTGCTAGAGATGCTCTTAGGTGGTTATACCCTCAGCTCACGAGACTCGAGGTTTGACATTGTTATTTCTCATTAAGCAGGAATATTCTTTTTGTGGAGGCGATGTTTTCGTTAATAACGAGTTGCATGTGGTGAATTTGTTAATCTCAAGACCGATTCGTCAGCTCAATCCTTCGAAAATACTCATAGCGGTAGGTTTGCGTGTGCGTGCTTATAGGGGTGAGTGTATGAGCGTATGCGTTTATATTATGTTTCGCAAAAAAAAAAGCTACCGGTATAGGCCATACTGAACGATTTTGGCCGCGGGCGATTTGGTACGATATGGAACAATTCTGGGCGTTGGCTTTCAAACTTGGAAATTTTCATGCTTGCGTCAAGCTGCATCAAATTGATGTATAAAAAAAGGGACCGGATAATTTACTGTTTAGGCCTCGCTTGGTTCATCTTTTATTTTTCCCCGGTGGAAAACGACGGAATGCTTAAGAAGATTACGGACGTTAGTAGATCCGTAGAAATATTCCCGTCATTTCCGGCCCGATTACCCCGAATCCAAGCTGAGGCCTTAGCAAGTTTGTAGCATCAAATTGCATCAAGTTGAGTGACATGTGTTTGATAAACTGAGTTTATCAACAATGGATCATCCTTTATTTTGTAAGACTTCTAGAGACCAGAGAGTTCAAATGGAAGTTTTCCAAGTAGCAAACTTTTATAGCTGTATATTTTGTTTAATAAGGCTGCTACCAAACGATTTAAAAGTGGCCGCCGCAAAAGCACACGTCGGCGGTCATTGCTGACAAGCACCAGCACGTCGGCGGCAGTGCAAACACGTGACACCACCCCACACGACGACCGTATTAGTTTACTCGCACCCGGCCGACTAGAGCGATCGCACGGCATAGCCGCAAACGGAAATGGATCGTGTGCGGCTCCGCACGTGAATCCAAGGGAGAACATCTCTAGCACATAGTACTTTAAAAGGAAAATAAAAATGTTATAAGTTAATTATCAACAGAAAATGTTTTGGCTCCCGTGCTTCCGCAGGTTTTAAAAAATCAAAAAATATTTACGAGTTTCAAAATATAATGAAAAATGTCACGGATGTAGTCAATGGTGTATCCCACAAACGTGACAATGATCAATTTCAAATACTTTATCTTGTGCTCCACAAAAAAAGACAAATCTTATAAATTTGGAGATTTGTAAATATTGCATATTTAGATACACACTTTTGTCATTTTAGTGTAGCACAAAATACAAAGTATTTAAAATTGATTTTTAGCACGTATGTTGAATACACAATTGGCTACCACCAGGATTTTTTTCATTTTTTATAACACTCGTAAGTAGTTTTTTCAATATTTTTTAACTAGCAGGATCACTGCAAGTCGGGAGCATGAAATCTCCTCTCAATCATCAACCCCATATTAAGGGGCCAAAATGGATCGAACAGAACAAATACGTAAAGCTCGTACCGTAAAATAGAATGTTCCATTTTAAGGGATTTGATCTGGCGGAAGATGTGAAATACCTTAAAACGAATAATTTTCGACATAGTTTATCACTAAGACAGTTTTTATCACACAACAATCTAGCAAAGCTACCATATTATATCTAGTACTACTACTCAATTGGAACCACATCGGTTACTCACATGTCCACAAAAAACAATCACCCCACGAGCAGTCACTATGCATCCCAATATCTGAGTTCTTATAAGTTCCAACGCTAACGAGTCTGCTCATTCGAAAAAATTGCATTGTACAATATAATTTTGTGCTACAATGTGAAGATATCTAGCCTCATCCGTACAAGGTGCAATCACCTAGCATTTAATCTTTGCTCCAATGGAATTTCATAATTCCTGGTCAATGAAATCCTTGATCATCGGCTCATACATGTCAATTACTTCTTCCAAAGACATGCTATCAATCAGATGCTCTAGTTTCTCATCATCAGTAATCAAACTGCACAACGGTAAAACCAAAAAAATAGTAAAAATACCAAGAAAATGCACACAATCGAAAACTAGACGAGAAAATTTACCTCTCAGTTTTTCTAAAGACATGCTATCAATCGCATAGTAGGGACTAGGGGAGGCGCTTCAGACTCACTGTCGTACCCGACAATAGAGGCCATACTAGACTAGATGCACGAGGCTGTATCAGGCGGGAGCCGGGGGAGGGAAGTATCGGGCGGTGGGAGGCGTGGTAGCCACGGACCCGGCGGGGGAGGTGCGGTAACCTTGGACCCCGTGGTGGGATGCGCGGACCCGGCGGCGGAAGGACAAAACGAGCAGAACCTTCCGTTGGGAGTACGAAACCCATGGCGACGACCAGTCGACATGAGGAGGATGGACGGCGCGATAGCGAGGAGCTCGGCGGTGACGACACAAAAGGGAAATAAGGGACACTGAAATGTCACTTCTGCCAATCGTTTTGTCGAAATAGGGGAAACCTAAAAATGGAGGGGAAACCCTTGTATATGATGTTTTCGTCGGCTCATTGAAGGTTTACCTTAATAATAATAATGGCCAGACCGATATAAGGGATCTTCTCTGTACAATTTTTTAAAAAAACCCGGTTATTTTTAGGTTTTGGCCCTTTTAAGGGATATGCTAGAGATGCTCTTAAGAGGGGTCCTACTAGGACCTAGTCGCGCATATATTTTGTGTCTTCCTGTTAAACAGTTAATTTGTTCAGCGTGGTATATTTTATAAACATCAAAAGTGTATAAAAACATCCTAGCCTAAATAGGACACCAAAAAGTAGTTTTAGGGCGAAAAGTTAGTTTTTGAACAATATAGGAAACCCGAATTTTTTCGACCATATCAGATGCCCTAAGATAGGGCACCTGAAATTTATATAGTAGCATATGCTTTAAAATAGGGCATCCAGCACATGTATTTTTTATTCATAATTATATACATATTGAAACAAAACTTTGCAAGATCAACACAGGAACGAATCACACTTTTACCACTAAACTATACCCGCTACATGTAGATTATGATATAAATAGTACCCTTTGTCAAGGATATCCAAATAGTTTTATTATTCCTACAATATACACTAGGGGTATAGGGGGTAACACTGTCCCTATAAATTGCTTTTTTCCTTTTCTTTGTTTGTTCAATTCTAAACAAAATTATGGAAATGGAAGATGTTTCCCTCCCCCATTTATCATTAAGTCCGAGTCGTAGAGAAAGAGTGAGATGCATTTTAAAAATTCATCATAGACTTCCCTATGATTTGATAGAAGTAAGAAACAAAGAGTCATTAGTAAAAAAAATAGAGATGACCGACGGATTTACCTGATGTAAAGAAGATCCTAAAAGTCTCCGGTTAGTCGATTCTCTTCATTTACCACTTTCCTCTCTCTCTCCTTTTTTCCACTAACTCAATTATAGTTATCAAATTGTACTTCAAATCCACATATCAAGTTAAAATTCAAAAACATAGCATAGTTCAAATCCTCATTGATAAAAAAAAAGGAGTTCATGAAATAATGAAACGTGGAGAAAAAAAAGAAGAAAGAGCATGAGGCGTGATTTATCTTTGAGATGGAAAACAAACTGATTGGGCGAAGAGGAACACGGCCGACCATACGCTTTGGTTTGGGGTTCCGCGACCATCTTCGCAGAGCAATTTCCGGGGCATTGACTTTCAAACCTGGAAATGTTCCCGTGGGCCCGAGCCGTGTGGGCAAATCCCTATCAGATGATCATCGTCAATCTCGCAACGTCGCACACCCAAAATCTCCTGCCCCCGCCTTCTCCTCTCGCGCCACCCAAAGACTCAATATTTAACTGCGGCAGAGCGCCCAAGACTCCAAACGAAGTAAACGAGGTAAGAGGATTTCATTGGGTCCTACTACGACTTGGTCGCCGTCTTATCGATGGACAATAACCAGCCGCCGCCGCCGCCCTTTCCCCCCGGCGCGGCGACTCCGATCGCCCAAACCCCGGCGCCGACGGAGACCACCGCGCCGGCGAGCGCGGCAGGGAAAGCAGCAAGGGGGCGCAGCAGATCAGTCCGATCGCGCGAGGGCCGGAAGCGCCGGAGGATCGCCGCCGAGGACACGTACGGCTGGGCGTCGCTCCCCGACGACTTAGTCCGCCTCGTCGCCGACCGGGTGCTGATCGGCGGCGACGTCGTCGACTACATCGCCCTCCGCGCCGCCTGCTCCGGCTGGCGCGACAGCACGGACTGCCCCCGCCTCGGCGGCGGCGGTGGCGGCCACCGGTACCTCCGCCCGCGCGGCTGGGCCGCGCTCTGCGACGGCGACGCGGAGCGCCCGGACGACGCCGGCGAGGTCGCCTTCTTCAAGCCCGCCACGGGCCGCCGCCTCCGCGTCCGCTACCCGCGCCTCCGCGGCCACAGGATCGTCGCCTTCAGCGCCGGCCTCCTCGTGCTCCTCCACAAGCGCTACACCACCGTCCACGTCCTCCACCCCTTCACCGGCGCGACCCTCCTCGACCTCCCCAGCCTCGCCCCCACCTTCCGCCTCGTGGGAGGGACCCGCGCCTCCCTCCTCCGCATGAACGCCGCCGTCTTCACCAGCCCCGCCCCCGCCACCGCCGCGACGGTCCCCTCCGCCGTCATCGACGCCGTCGTGGCCTGGTTCCCGGGCACGCGCGCCATCCTCTTCGCCAAGCCGGGGGACACCACCTGGGACGCCGTCGTCCTCGACATCGAGCTCCAGAGCGTCCTCGCCTTCCGCGGCCGCCTCTACGCCACCACCAAGACCTCCACCAACATCCTGCAGGTTTACCCTCCCACCTACAACACCACCTTCCCGCTGGACACGCCTATCCCAGACGCGCTCGGGGACCCGTCGTCGTGCCTCTACTTCCTCGTCAAGATCGTCGGCCGCATGCTGCTCGCCGTCCGGCACTATGCCACCACGCCGATCGTGCACGCGACCTTCACGGTCTACGACGTGGACCTCGACCGCCGGCGGCTGCAAACGGTGCGCGGCATCGTCGGCCACGCGCTGGTCCTCGGCGCGGACAGGTGCCTGCCCGTGTCGGTCAGGGACCTGCCGTCCATCAGGGTGAACTCTGTCTACTGCTCATCGCAGTACGGTGTCGAGTGCTTCACTCTCGGCGGCGGCCCCGCCGGCCGCGAATGGTTCGCGGCCTTGCGCTCCGTGCGGCCATTCACCATCGTCGATCATCTCATCACATACTGCAATCATCTTGAATGGTAAACCTTGGACTACCTCTTCATTCCTACTTCAAGATCGCCTTAATTTAATTTGTGTACCCTCTTATGTAACTGTAGGGCAAGAGGGCTCATGTTTCATGAGTATCAGGACATACCTGATTCTCTGGTGGAACTGAAGAGGAAAATCAAGAAGCAAGATTCTCAGCTGCATATATCAATTCGTGAGAAGACGACGACGAGCAAACCATCTCCTGCAAACATAGCGCGCTAGCTTACAAATGTGAAAAAAGGACATGAACAATCGAAATAAAATACAAGGACGGAGGCCAATTTCAGGGCTCAGAACTCGTATACATCTATACGAGTCACTTGTATTGTACTCCGTATATGTCATAGTTGTCCTTAACCATTCATTTTCATGCGTCGTAATTTTCAGTTCACCTATGCGTCAGGATTCCGGCCACCAAGACGGCGTACAAGTGCGCTGCCTAGCTACCTGACCATCGACTATGGACCAATGCTTAATGCAGTTCGTCGTCTAGATTTTTTTGAAACAAAGCAAAAGTTTTGTCTTTTCATGGATACGGAAGAAGTGAGTCGGCCAATTTATAAGAAAAACTGGTCAAAAAACGGATACAACACAAAACACAGCACGCCGGCTCGAATCGACGACCACATCGTCCGCACGCACTAGTAGGAGAATGCTTACAGCCGATCAGCCTACCGCTGGCGAACAATCCTAAAGGCCCGCCAGCGCTACAACCGCTGGCGAACACAAAATTCAGTTCTCCAGCGGTATGCCTGTCACCGCTGGCGAAGGGCGGAGTACACCCGCCAGCGCTACGTGCGGGCCCGGGCGAGACGGCGGGGCTAGATACCGCTGGCGAACTGCGTTTCCTGTTCGCCAACGGTGATAGCGCTAGCGCTGGCGAACGGAGACAGAGACAGTTCGCCAACGGTACGTGCGTTAGCGCTGGCGAACTGGTTCCGTTCGCCAGCGGTACGTGCTAGCTCTGGCGAACAGGTTAGGTTGCCCAGCGGTAACTGGCAGTTAACCCTAGCCCCGATCGCCCTCTCTCCACTTACCCCGGCCACCGCTCTCTCTCTCTCTCTCTGCCGATTCAAACCGCCGCTGCCGCCGTCCGCCCCCGAGCAACCACGCCAAGCACCCGCGCCGCCGTCCCCGAGCACCCACGCCGCGCTACCTCCGTCTTCTGGCCCGCCTCTCCCTCGCGCCCCCGCTCTCTGCCGCTTGCGCACCGCGGCCCCGAGCGTGCCCACGACGCCGGCCTGGCCTCGCGCACCCAAACCGCCACCGCCGTCGTCCGCGACCACGCCCCGAGAGGTATCCCCTTCGTCCTCCTCCCTCCCTCTTCCTCCTCTGTTCCTCCTTCTCTCTCCCTCCTCCCACTGCACCGTGCCATCTTCTTCCTCTCCTCCCTCCTCTCCCTCCTAGTATGCACCGTAGTTGTTTGTTAAAATGCTCCTATGAAAATTAGGTTTGAATTTGTTTAATTAGGTTCAGGTTTGAATTAGGTTTAGGTTCAAAATTAAAATTTGGTTTGAAATTAGTTGATGTTTAGTTCAGGTTCAAATGTTTGAATAAGCTACTGTTTATGTTTATCAAAATTGAAATGCACAAATTAGTGTGGTGAACTAATGCATTGTTTTGCCGTATGCAGGAAGTTTGGAAGGACCTCGACACTCCGATCCAGCTGTTCTTTCAGGTGAGATGTGAATGTGTTGGTGGATTTGGTGGTGGATGTGGTGGAAGTGGTGGTGGTGGATGAATTTTTTCGCAATGCAGTTCGATCGACAAATGGTCGATGAATGTGAATATTTGCAGGTACCCCATGAGGCCCTTGAGATTACCGGAATGTCGATTAACAGCCGTTCTGGCAAATTCGGATACTCCATACGTAATATTTTAGCAAAGGTCATGCCAAAAATTTCCGTGAATTTTGGCATGACTTTTGCTAAAAGTAGGACATATTTGAGGCATATGCACGAGTACAACATCTGGTGCATCCTACTTGGCTCACTGGCTCCATCCCTGTGATATGTGTGTCCAATCTAAGTATATACGAGGCATATGCTTTTGAGTTGGCCCTACTTTATTTGTGTGTAATTTACATCTTTCTGCACCCAAATTCGTTGCCTAACATTTTTATCTGTCTTGTGTATAGAGATGGAGAAGTGGGAGTAAGGAGGAGACGGAAGCTAGGGCTACTCGAGATCAACCACGTGCTAGCTAGCGACCGGAAGAGAGGAAGAACGACTGGATACCTCATCATGATCCCCTTCTCCTCGTCATTGTGCGGTTCACTACCTTAGCTTCTACGTGATTGTAGTTGTGATGACTACTTGCTTTTGAAACCTAGCGACTTAAACTACCGACGCCATTGAGATGTATTCGTACGTGTATGATAACTTTTGGTCACTTGTCATCTATTTCGGTTTGTAATGCATGTGATGAACCAAATTATTTAATTTGGTCATTTATCTATTTATACTTCTCAATCATGTATTTGTACTGTTTCTGTTACTTGTACCTGTATATACTGCTGATGTATGTATATACTGCTGGAATACAAATTTCCAGAAAAAACTAATTTCAAAATTATACCGCTGGCGAAGCAAGGAAGCTACGGATGGCGGGCGCAGTGGCTCGCCAGCGCTGCTAGCACCTACCACTGGCGGCTCGGGTTTTGTTCGCCAGAGCTGCTAGCACCTATCGCTGGCGGGCGCCTAGTTCGGTAGTGGTAGACATTACCACCGGCCAGACTGTACTGGCTGGCGCCAGTTCGCCAACGGTAAGCAAAACCAGCCCGCCAGCGGTAGGCATTTTCCTACTAGTGACGACCAAAGACAACACCCAAACATCTCAATGAAACTATGCTGCGTCCATAACCGAGAGTCACCGCTCTGACATCCATGCCGACACTAGGCACCGCACCGCGACACCATACACTACTCATGAAATACCATCTACGAATACTATACCCCTCAGATTCATACAGCAGACCTACATAGTTATTAGTACAAAACAAAAGTGCATAAAAGATTCAGCATCTCTCTCCTGACACAAAGAAAATTCTGGTACTGACTAATACGTACTAATATGTACTGGACTGATAAGACTGAAAACCGTAATGGATCAACAACCTATTTCTATGAAAGAGCGTTTTGGCTCCCGGGAGCATATGCTCCCAGTATGTTCAAAAAAAATTGACAAATTGAAAACTTTTCAAAAAATCCGAAAAAAATCATGCACGTACCTGACGATGTCACGCACGACCGTGTCAAATTTCGCACCGAAACGACATCGTATGCACCCTGTGCAAAAATGACAAAATACGACCGTGTCAAATTTCGCACCGAAACGACATCGTATGCACCCTGTGCAAAAATGACAAAATTCAAATTTTGTCATTTTTGCACAGGGTGCATACGATGTCGTTTCGGTGCGAAATTTGACACGGTCGTGCGTGACATCGTCAGGTACGTGCATGATTTTTTTCGGATTTTTTGAAAAGTTTTCAATTTGTCAAATTTTTTTGAACATACTGGGAGCATATGCTCCCGGGAGCCAAATTGGATTTCAACTATTTCTACTACTTCCTCCGTTCACTAATGTAAGACATTCTACTTAGTATTTCAATATGGACTGCATATACATCTTAAAATGAGTAAATATATCTATAAAATAAGTCTAGATACATGTGAATCAAGAAAAGGCTAAAATGTCTTACATTAGTGAACGGAGGGAGTACTACTATAATTGTTCGGCCTATTTGGGTACAACTAAACTATCCTACTGACCGGTATTCCCCTCCTCACCATCTGCCACGTAAGTAAGGTAGTAATTGGCTCCTTCAACTCCTCCTGTAGTGTCTGGTTCCTCATAGATGATTTCCTCCTCCTCCGGGCGCAGGGGCGGATCCAGGATTTGACCATGGGGGGGGGAGGGAGAAGATAATGACGTATAAAATTTTTTTGGACATTTTTTTCAAAATGAGGAACGAAGCCCCGACAAATTACAAAAATGGAGTAGTAGATTTACCACTATCAAACTCATGAACAAATTGATTATGTATCGTTGATGTCTTTTCTTCATTCTTGAAGGATGACAAAGCTTATAGATAAATATTTTTTTGTTTAGCAAAACGACTTTCTTCGTAATTAATAGCTGAACATAGCATATAAATTCAGATAAACTGAAACAAATAGTGATGAAATGATTCACATCATATAAGGAAATAAGGAAACTAGATTGTCCATTGACAAGTAATTATTGGATTCCCCGCAAAAAGCAATTACTGATTTTGATCAAGGTAGCACGTACAACTGCACATATATACAAAAATACCTTAGGCGACCAGGCTAGGAATTGAGCGTGGGGACGTGGCGCGTGGAACGGCGCTAGGTCGTACTCCGTAGTTGTTTGCGCGCGGGAGTTGCCGCAGCTTCGCTCGAGTTGGCGTTTCCTGGCGGCAGGCCGGCGGCGGGCTCAATCGGTGTGGCGCCCCGACCCGACTGCTATACAGTGATGCTGTGTGTCACCGGTTAAGCGATACAACCGGAGGTTACGGGTTTACCAATCCCCGGCCAAAACCTTTGGCAGGCGTTGCTCGGAATGGATCATCGGCAACGCAACACCCCGATTGATGCCTTAACACAGGCACGACTATCAATGCATAATAGAAAGGTCAAGACTTGTGGAACAACTGGCACATCACAGACTCTACGACACAAATCATTATAGTTCAACTCTTATAATAGAGAAAGATAGCAAATTACAACCAGAGATCACAGACCCAACATTACAACCTGCGGAAGCGAATTAGTTTGTTCTAAACAATAAGATCCAAAATATGGCCTAAGAGGCCTACAAATAAACATCCAGCGCCAGCTGTTCCGGGATGTCCCAAGCTGCCACCTGGGAACCCAGACTACTCGTCGACGTCCACAAAGAACCCACCTTCGAGGTCGGTGAAGTCCTCCTCTGAAACAAAACAAACGACGTTGAGTTCGACGAACTCGCAAGATTAAATATAGAGATTTAGCTCGATGAGGTTTTCAAGGTTTTATGTCTGTTTTGCATAAAGCTGATTTTATTTATTAAAACATAACGCAATGGCATCGACTATTCAGAGTATTTTAAAAAGAGGTAAGACGTAACTCTCTTCTTTTGATCACCTTTCTCAACACCAACCACTGTACCTGTTCTACAGAGGCACCTCCCCGAATCACCCTCGAGGAAGTCAACCTTGCATTCTTGAGTAGTACCTTTAGTACCCAGTTTTAATCATTCCGTTCAAGTTATTCTATGATCTTATCGTCCTTTCCCAAGTCGTCCGTAACCGTGGACACGGCTTTTCGAAAAGATTTAACCCTGCATGGGTGTACAATGTTTGCCACGCGTACCGTCCGGCCCATTGCCTGTACAATTAGCTCTCTTCCATGGAAAGCCGGTTGGGTGGGAGCGGTGACGACTTCTCCCTTGCTCGAGACTCTCCAGGATCATCAGTGGCGATAGGACAGGTTCAGTGCCTCCAACACCCTGCCCCACGGCCACTTATTTTCCTAACACCACAATCCTCATCCCATTCACAACCACCATCATGACACACGCGCAAATGGAAGTTCGAACTAGAGGACCCTGGCTAGCCCCTCACAAGTTATTTAGTCGAATAAGGGTTCCTGCAATTGCATAGGCCTCACGCATGGTTGCACGCTCAGTCTTGGTTCAAGAGGTAAAGAACTCGCACCTAGGCGGCGAGAACGAGACAAAGCACCACAACCCCAGTGGCCTCTCATCCCCACCTTTAAGCATTTTACTTCCTGTCACCACAATTTCTCCACCATCATCCGAACATTTAAGCACCTGTTCCCAACATGATACCTCCATCGGACGAATAACATTTAACTAAGCATGGCTAAGCATCAATATTGCATAGTTAAGTATCTCAGGCCAACAATACAAACCTATGGATAATAGGAGGGAAACAGGTAATGGCATCGGAAACTTAATGCAACTATAGGATACTCTAATCCAATAAAATTGACAGTTGGAACCGCATGCAATATTATAGTGGAGAAAATATTTGCGGAAACATAGGATAAGATATGCTCAGAGGGGATTACGCTTGCCTTGTTGATACGGCTGGTAATAGGGATCGTCGCGAGACTGCGGTGTCACTTCCACTCCTTGATCTACCGATGCACAAACAATACCGGAGAGGAACAATCAAAACCACAGATAACACCGGTGCAATGCGCAAACACATGATGACATGACTCTTTAAGGTACCGAATTTATTTGAGCTATCTAGCAATTTAAATGGGGTGCGAGAAATAAATACTTCAACCGGATGGGAGTACACCCATATTTAATTTAATGATTTTAATACTACTAGAAGTACAGTATTTCAATTGTGATCAAATATGCATGATATTTACTTTAAAGGTTCATTCACAATTTTCTAGACATTTTGGTATATTACACGCATTTTTCTGATGCACCGATAAAAAGTTATTTTATTTATAAATTTCCTTTTGATATGACCTTTGGATGATTTATTTAACAACAATATTAATATTTATACCATTTAGAGATAGAGGGGTGAAAAGAAAACAGAAATTCCAAATCAGTACTGCAATCCGGATTTCAGTCCGGAAATTTCCGGTTCTGGCACCGGAGAATATTAATCCGGAAATATTTCCGGTTCAATTCCGGGTGAAGACTGGCTAAAAATGAATCGAGTCCAGTAGCATTTTTCTTATTCCGGTATAGAATCCGGAATTTTCCGGGATTGAGACCGGGTTCGTCAACACGATGGAGAGGAGCTACGGCGACGGCGACCGCGGCGTGGAACACGCGCTAGCGCGGGAGGGGAGAGGGGAGAAGGGCCAGCAAGGTCGACGTGCTCACCCTCAGCACCGTGGAGAAGTCGGGGAAGCCGGAGGGTGGTCGACGGCGACGAATTCGCACGGCGGAGCGGCGGCGGTGCTTCGGGAGGCAGCGGCGAAGTAGGGGACGGCGACCTCGATTTTGGGCTCCTCGGCTCGATTCTGGCGGCGAGGAAGGAGAGAGGAACCCGGCGGAGCTTCTGAGCTGCTCGGACTAGCGCGGGGATGCGGGTAGCGGCGGCGATGCGTCGGCAACGGCCAACTCGGGCGCGGCTCCGTGGGGAGAGAGAAAGGGAACGGGAGGGGAAAATCGGGGAGTGGGAGCAGGTGGGGGCGTTGTGGTGCGTGCTCCTCGCAGGGGTGAGGCAGAGGAGGGGGCCCCGGCGCGGCGTCGGTGGCAGGGCGGCGAGGTGGTCCGGCGCGAGCTGTTGAGCTCGGTCGCTACAGAACGAGGAAGACGGCAATTTTCTGAAAACCCCCTGGAAAGTTTGTTGCCATCACGGACAGGTCCTTTTCCCTTTTAATAATAAAACCAGCAGCATTTCCTTGATTTTATTGAGACACTTAAACAATTTATAAAAATATGACAAAATTTGGGTAGCCTCCCCATCTCAATATGAAGCTCCCCTAATTTTGGTTTCTCAAAATAAAATGTTTTGAACCACTTTTGTTTATAGGGTTTGTTTATGGCATTTTTCTAAATTCCCAAATTATAATCCTTTAGAACTTTTAGAGCAAGTGCAAAATATTATTTTTGAACTCTTGGAACTTCCTTGACAAATATAAGATGCCAAAGTATTTTGTTTTGCAAGTTTGAGTGCCTTCATTGTTTTGAAGTTTGATTTAGAGCAAATTTGGCATTTGGGTTAACAACTCAACATCATTTCAATATAACTGTTGTGTTACTCCAATGAAACAGGGTTATGCATGGATGCCATGATGCAATTAAACATAAAAGCGAAAATTTTACACAGGTTTTTAGGTTCTCAATTTTCGGCTGTTACAAATCTACCCCCTTACAGGAATCTCGTCCCGTGATTCTAAGATTGCGGAAAGAAGTCGGGATACTCCTCTCGAAGACTAGACTCTCTTTCCCAAGTAGCTTATTCCTCAGAATGGTGAGACCATTGAACTTTGAGGAACTTGGTAGTCTTGTTACGGGTCTTCCTTTCGGCTTCGTCTAGTACACGATAGGATGCTCGCGATAGTGAGATCTTCCTGGAGATCCAACTCTCATGATTGACTCCATGGATAGGATCTTAAAACACCGGCGAAGTTGGGAGACATGAAACACATCATGTACATTTGGGAATTTGACCGGTAACTCCAATTGATAAGAAAGATCTCCCGCTTGGCCAGAACGGTGAAAGGGCCAACATAGCGAGGGGCCAATTTCCCTTTGATTCCGAAGCGGCGAACGCCACGAAGGGGAGAGACGCGGAGATAAGCTTTATCACCAATTTCATAGTGAATTTCCTGATGGTGCTTATCATAGTAGCTCTTCTGCCTAGACTGAGCAATCTTCAGATTCTCTCTATGATTCTAACCTTCTCCTCAGCTTCATTGATCACATCCGGACCAAAGAGTGCTCTCTCTCCGGTCTCGGACCAATTTAGCGGAGTGCGGCATTTTCTTCCATAGAGAACCTCGAAGGGAGCCATGCCCAGACTAGCTTGATAGCTATTGTTGTAGGAGAACTCCGCGAAAGGGAGATACTTTTCCCAACCCTTGCCAAAAGAGATTACACATGCCCGAAGCATGTCTTCCAACACTTGGTTCACTCTTTCGGTCTGACCATCAGTTTGAGGATGGTAGGCGGTACTGAAGTTGAGACGGGACCCCATAGCAGTTTGGAAACTCTGCCAGAACTTGGATACAAAGATACTTCCACGGTCCGATATGATCCTCAGAGGGACCCCATGCAATGGAACAATACGAGCCAAATATAAGTCAGCAAGTTGACTTGCCCGTATATCATCACGGACTGGTAGGAAGTGAGCAACCTTGGACAGTCGATCAATGATTACCCAGATTGCATTGTTGCCCTTTTGAGATCGGGAAACCCGGTGATGAAGTCCATACCAATTTCATCCCATTTCCACTCGGGACTGCAATAGGGCGAAGAGTACCGGAGGCCTTTGATGTTCAGCCTTTACCCGTCGACAGGTGTCGCATTCAGCAACATACTTGGCAATTTCTCGTTTCATCCGAGTCCACCAGAATTGTGGTCGAAGGTCTTGGTACATTTTGGTACTACCGGGATGAATAGAGAGAGGAGATTCATGAGCTTCTTGGAGGATCAACTCCCTCAATTTTCGTTTCTTTGGCACTACCAAGCGGTCACCAAAATAAACAACTCCGGATTCATTGATAGAGAACATTTGGCCTTCCCGCTAGCAATGTTCTCCTTGATTTTTAGAATACCCTTGTCACGGGTTTGAGCTTCCTTAATCTGGTCTACAAGAGTAGATTTGATCTCCAGATTTGCTAGATAGCCGAGGGAACCATTTCAGTTCAAACGAGAACTCTTCATGGAGGGCAGGTTGGGCCTTTTCAATCATCAGATTGTTGCAATAGGACTTCCGACTTAGCGCGTCAGCCACGACGTTTGCTTTGCCGGGTTGATAGTTCAGACTCACATCATAGTCCTTGATTAACTCCAACCAACGCCTTTGCCTGAGATTTAAATCCGGCTGGGTGAAGAGGTACTTCAGACTCTTGTGATCCGAGAAATCTCGCAACGGTTACCAAACAGGTATGGTCTCCATTGCTTCAAAGCATAACCACCGCGGCAAGCTCTAGATCATGAGTGGGTAATTGAGCTCATGCGGCTTAAGTTGGCGAGAGCATATGCCACCACATGGCCATCTTGCATTAGTACACAGCCCAAACCTTGTAGAGAGGCGTCACAGAAGACGACGAAATCCTTGCTGTGTCCGGCAGGACAAGCACAGGAGCGGACGTGAGTTTGGCTTTCAGTGTTTTGAAGCTCTCTTCAGCTTCGGCCGTCCATACGAACTTTTTATCCTTCTTGAGAAGGTCAGTCAGGGCCTTGGCTATCTTGGAGAAACCTTCGATGAATCGGCGGTAGTAACCTGCCAATCCGAGAAAGCTACGGATGTCCTTGACTGACATTGGAGTTTTCCAATCCAAAATGGACTGAATCTTGTCGGGAATGACAGCCACACCATTAGCGGATATCACATGACCAAGGAAGACAAGATTATCCAACCAAACTCACACTTGGAGAACTTGGCATAGAGGCGGTGTTCTCGAAGTCGTGTCAGAACCAAACGAAGATGTTCGGCATGCTCTTCATCGGTTTTGGAATAAACGAGGATGTCATCGATGTAAATGACGACAAACTTGTCGAGATAATCCATGAAGACAGAGTTCATGAGCCTCATGAAAGTAGCTGGAGCATTGGTGAGACCAAAGGACATGACGGTATACTCATATGAGCCATAACGAGTAACAAATGCCGTCTTTGGAATATCCTCCTTTCTGATCTTGATCTGATGGTATCCTGACCTCAGATCCATCTTGGAGAATACTGTTGCACCAGCTAACTGATCCAACAGATCATTGATGCGAGGAATAGGATACTTGTTCTTGATTGTCACCGCATTCAACGGTCGATAGTCAGAGACTAGACGAGGCACGGTAGAATCTCTCTTCTTGACAAAGAGTACCGGACAACCCCAAGGTGAACTGCTAGGCTGGATGAAATCCTTTGCTAACAGCTGATCAATTTGCTCTTTCAACAGAGCCAACTCTTCCACCGGCATACGGTAGGGCTTCTTGGAAATTGGAGCGGTACCGGGAAGTAGATCTATGACAAACTCCACACTTCGGTCAGGAGGCATGCCAGGCAATTCTTCCGGGAACACATCCGGGAAGTCACACACCACGTGTATGTCCTGGATTTCAGGAGGGGATTCGCCTTCCATAAAGCAAAGGAGGATCTCGGGTGAGTTGGGTATGATTGAACATGGAGGTCTTGACAGTGCAGACCAATACTTAACACTGTCGCGGAAGAATTGGTCACGGTGACGGTCTTGGCAGCACAGTCGAGATTAGCCCGGTATTTGGCTAGCCAGTTCATGCCCAGTATGACATCAATGCCACTTGACCTCAGAGCTACCAAAGCGAAAGGAAAAGAGTAGTAACCGATAGTAATCTGGACCTCAGGAGTAACACCATCGGTGCCATTTAGAGCCAGGTGTGGAGATCGCCAAGGGATGGCTCATCTTCTCGAACGGTATTTTGTGGTCTTTTGCAAACGCTATAGATATGAATGAATGCGATGCTCCAGAGTCAAACAAAACGGTAGCGGAATTGCCGTTGATTCGTAACTCACCCATGAGGACGCCGGGGTCCTCTTCAGCTTCTTCAGCAGAGACGTGGTTCAGGCGACCACGCACAATAGGTCCAGCCTTGCCAGCTGGAGTGGCAGGGGCTCGTGCAGGAGTTCCCGTGATAGGTGCCTTCTAGGGGCACTCCCTGGAGTAGTGGCCAGCCTGGCCACATGTCGGGGGGCTGCCCCCGGGTAGGGCAAAGATGTGGCGTTAAGTGTTGCAAAGAGCTAGCCGGATCAACATATGGCCGGGTCACTTGGGCCGGATCTCTCGTGAGAGTCGGTTGGCACTTGGTCAAGCAAAAATGCGAGAAGACGCCAGAGAGGATCCGGTAAAGTATAACCGAATCAGAGGAAGGAAACCGGTTAAGTTAGCCGGGTTGGTCAGGAAGGACCCGGATAAGGTAATCCGGATATTGCACAAGGGCCAAGTAATGTCAGAAAGGTTCACGGGTCCTGCAGGTCTCCTGCCAGAGGCTGAGAAGACAGCCGGGTCAAGTCGCAGGTTTTCCGGGTCGCAAGGCCCTAGGCGCTGACTTGGCCAATTCGGGAAAGAGGATATGACCTAGACCCGGGGGGCTACGCCTGCCATTGCCCAAAGTGGCAAGATAGGCCTGCTAGGGACTTGACGGCCAGGTCAGGTCACGGGATTCCTGGGAGCGCAGCAACCTAGGAGCTGACTCGGCCAATTCGGGAAAGAGGATATGACCGAGATCCGGTGGGCTACACCTGCCATTGCCCAAAGTGGCAAGATAGGCCTGCTAGGGCCTGACAGTCCGGCCGTTGGATTGACAGGGGGCAGAGGCTTGTCCTTTTCCTCTGGGCAATGCCATTGTCTCATGGAGCCTGGGGCAGAATAGTAATTCGGTTTGTGTATAAGTAAGCTACCACATCCTCCAGTGCGAGGGACGGCGAAAGAGAGAGGCAGTATCTTCCCCAAGCTCCATCTTCTTCCTAGAGCTTTCACCATTGTTCTTCATACAGCTCAAGGAGCGCTCTGTACTTGTAAACACTTGAGATATAAAGAGAGTAGGCTAGTGCTGCAGTAGGGGTGTTAACTCCACAAGAGGGCCCCGAAGCAGGGTACATCGTGGTGTTCTTTGCCTCTTCTTGGTTCTGCTTGTTCTTGTTTGTTCTTGCGAGTTCTTGGTGGTTCTTCATGCGCGCTTCGTGAGCGTGCAAACCCTCCCCGGATCCCCCAACGTCCTAGCGAGCCCACAACTTAAGCCATCCTATGGCATCTGCCGTGACACCACCACGACACCACAGGCGTGGCAAGTGAGTCCAGGTGGAGCGGTGAGCTGAGGACGATACCCACTTCCGCTTGACCCAAATGTCGAAGTAGTGGGACGCGGAGGTGGTGGCCTATATCCCGCGGCCCTCGGCATGAATGGAGCACGCTGTACAGCGTTGTAGGGAACAAACACCCTGCGCTTCTTGCTCTCAGAACCCGAGGAACTCTGGTGGTCCCCGTGTGCGGGCCTCTTGGAAGCTTCAAGTTCCTTTCTTCCTTGCTCAAGAGTGAGAGCCTGATTAAACAGCTCCTGGTAGGTCTGGAACCTGAAGGGCAGTAGCTCATAGCGAAACTGCGGAGCTAGACCCTTGCGGAACAGCTCTTACTTATCAGCATCAGTGGTCACGTCCCTTGGGGCGTAACGGGAGAGATGGTTGAATTCACAACCATAAGTGCGGAGGTCCATACGTCCCTGTTGCAAGTCCAGGAACTCCCTCCTCTTCAAATCCATGATCGCCGGAGGTATGTAAGCCACACGGAAGGCGGTGTGGAAATCAGCCCAAGTGAAGACATGGTTGGCTGGAAACAATGCCACATGGCTTTCCCACCAACAGCCAGCCGCACCAACCAAGAGGTAGGTGGCGAAGTTGACTTGTTCAGCCACTGGGACATGCAGCGCGGAGAACTTGCGCTCCAAAGCACGAAGCCAATCATCAGCTTCCAGTGGCTCCTTAGCATCAGCAAAGGTGGGTGGCTGCGAGCGCAGGAACTCAGTGAGAGTGTTGCAGCCATTCCTCTGTGCAATCTGCTGCACCAACTGCTCGAGCAGACGCTCATTGCGCCCACGGTTCTCCTCAATGGCCATCAAGACCTGAGCCATCGAGGGTGGTGGCGGCAGATCATCCTCATCATTGTTGTGGTTACCGCGACCTCCGTGGCCTCCTCGAGCCATTCTAGAGATTGGACAATGACACAGTTAGTATCTTTCTCCGAATGGTCGAACAATAGCATTAGCGTCTACTCAAGTACACAGACTAGGGACGATAATACATTGTGTAACAATTAACAAGGAATCAACAAGATAGAACTTGGGTCAAAGATCAGCATCATGTGCTACTAGCGAGAGATGCAATGGTTAAGGAACCATATGATTCAACACACTCTAGTTGGCACAATCCGGGACCTTCTGTTCAAGTCCTTGGGTTAAAACCCACAAAATTGAGGATAATCACTTGTTCCTTCGTTGGGTAACAGGGTTCAAACATCAGAGTTGATGTTAGTTTGCAACGCAGCGGAAGCGTGGTGGGCCCATAACCCACAGGTCCCAGGATCGAAACCTGGCTCTGATACCAACTTGCGGAGCCCCGACCCGACTGCTATACAGTGATGCTGTGTGTCACCGGTTAAGCGATACAACCGGAGGTTACGGGTTTACCAATCCACGGCCAAAACCTTTGGCAGGCGTTGCTCGGAATGGATCATCGGCAACGCAACACCCCCCGATTGATGCCTTAACACAGGCACGACTATCAATGCATAATAGAAAGATCAAGACTTGTGGAACAACTGGCACATCACAGACTCTACGACACAAATCATTATAGTTCAACTCTTATAATAGAGAAAGATAGCAAATTACAACCAGAGGTCACAGACCCAACATTACAACCTGCGGAAGCGAATTAGGTTGTTCTAAACAACAAGATCCAAAATATGGCCTAAAAGGCCTACAAATAAACATCCAGCGCCAGCAGTTCCGGGATGTCCCAAGCTGGCACCTGGGAACCCAGACTACTCGTCGACGTCCACAAAGAACCCACCTTCGAGGTCGGTGAAGTCCTCCTCTGAAACAAAACAAACGACGTTGAGTTCGACGAACTCGCAAGATTAAATATAGAGATTTAGCTCGATGAGGTTTTCAAGGTTTTATGGCTGTTTTGCATAAAGCTGATTTTATTTATTAAAACATAACTCAATGGCATCGACTATTCAGAGTATTTTAAAAAGAGGTAAGACGTAACTCTCTTCTTTTGATCACCTTTCTCAACACCAACCACTGTACCTGTTCTACAGAGGCACCTCCCCGAATCACCCTCGAGGAAGTCAACCTTGCATTCTTGAGTAGTACCTTTAGTACCCAGTTTTAATCATTCCGTTCAAGTTATTCTATGATCTTATCGTCCTTTCCCAAGTCGTCCGTAACCGTGGACATGGCTTTTCGAAAAGATTTAACCCTGCAGGGGTGTACAATGTTTGCCACGCGTACCGTCCGACCCATTGCCTGTACAATTAGCTCTCTTCCATGGAAAGCCGGCTGGGTGGGAGCGGTGACGACTTCTCCCTTGCTCAAGACTCTCCAGGATCATCAGTGGCGATAGGACATGTTCAGTGCCTCCAACACCCTGCCCCACGGCCACTTATTTTCCTAACACCACAATCCTCATCCCATTCACAACCACCATCATGACGCACGCGCAAATGGAAGTTCGAACTAGAGGACCCTGGCTAGCCCCTCACAAGTTATTTAGTCGAATAAGGGTTCCTGCAATTGCATAGGCCTCACGCATGGTTGCACGCTCAGTCTTGGTTCAAGAGGTAAAGAACTCGCACCTAGGCGGCGAGAACGAGACAAAGCACCACAACCCCAGTGGCCTCTCATCCCCACCTTTAAACATTTTACTTCCTGTCACCACAATTTCTCCACCATCATCCGAACATTTAAGCACCTGTTCCCAACATGATACCTCCATCGGACGAATAACATTTAACTAAGCATGGCTAAGCATCAACATTGCATAGTTAAGTATCTCAGGCCAACAATACAAACCTATGGATAATAGGAGGGAAACAGGTAATGGCATCGGAAACTTAATGCAACTATAGGATACTGAAAGGACAAGGATGTCGCCTAGAGGGGGGGTGAATAGGCGATTTAAAACTTTTCCGGTTTAGGCTTGATAATTGCGGAATAAAACTAGGTGTTTAAATTAACAAGCCAACAACCTTAATAAACTAGGTCACCTATGTGCACCAACGACTTATGCTAAGCAAGACAAGCAACAAGGTGATAGCAAGATAGTACTTCAAGCACGAAGGCTATCACAATGTAAAGTGCATAAGTAAAGAGCTCGGGTATAGAAATAACCGAGGCACGCGGAGACGACGATGTATTCCCGAGTTCCTCCTTTTTAGGGGAGTACGTCTCGTTGGAGGGGTGTGAGTTTCAAACTCAAGATGCCACAAATGGCCTCACCCTATTCTCCGATGAACCTCGCACAAAAGCTCGGTTCACCTTCCACTATTGATTTCCTTTTGGGCGGAAATCGAATCCCTTACAACAATCTTGAGGCACAACCCACAAAAGGATTGGGAGCTCCCAAGTGGCCACAAAAGGCCTCCACCGCCACAAAAGGCGTGCACCGCCACAAAAGGCGTCTAGGGTCCAAAGACCCAAGAGTAACAAGTTCACAAGCTTTCAAATTCCACGAATCCTCGTGGAGAGCACAAACCGATGCAACGAAGCAATGGCAAGAGCACAAGTGCTCAAATCCTTCACTCTCAAATCCACCACAAGCAACTAATGCTTATGGGGGGAGAAGAGAGGAAGAACAAAGGAAGAACACCAAATCCCTCCAAAATCTAGATCCAAAGGCTTCCCCTCACTTAGAGGAGAGATTGATTGGTGGAAAGGTGGATCTAGATCTTTGATACGTCCAAAACGTATCTATAATTTTTGATTGTTTCATGCCATTTTTATACTTTCACTTATAAATTCAAAACAACAAAAATATTTTATTTTGTTTTGCTTCTTTGTTTGGTTCTTTATTTTCATTTTATTTGGGTTTTACTTTTGATTTTTATTTAGAGTTTTGCTTGCTGTAGCTAGCATGTTTATGTCTTGTTTAGCCTCTGGTCTTTTAGTTTATCAAAAAAAAAAAAGTACCAAGTTTTACCCATTTAGCTTAGTTGATACAATTGTAAAAAGTGATTTTCTGTTTTCGGTATCTACTGCTTATTGCGCAATTTTTCATATTTTACTGGAAGCTCTAAAAATCACGAAAAAATTACTGATGTTGTAGCACCTAATCCTCTGCATGTACAAAAATTGGCTAAAATTTCGGGCATGTTTAAGTGCACCTAAAAATTGCGTTTTCCAGCTTCTGTTTTTCTGGACAGATTCTGACTTTTGTTGCAAGAGTGGCCTCTTTTCGTTTTCATTTGATTTTTAATGGTTCTTACCTTTCATTTATAAGTTGGCCATTTAAGCAACCTTTCTGTAACTAAAAACAAAATTTTATTTGGTTTAATAGTAGCACTTGGGAAATATTATCTATTGTACTAATGTCTAACCGCAGAAAAGAATGGGAAAGTTTTTGTGTTGAAGTTTTTTCACAGAGAATAAAGGAACACCAAACTATGGAATATTGAAGAATTACCAAAGTCATAAGCTTGGGGATGTCCCCGCATCCCTCTTCATCAATAACCCCACGGTTTGCAAACCTTTAAACTTTGTTTTTTGAGCAACATAGGAACTTAACTAAACTTGAAGCGGCTATATTTTATTATCTATTTATCTTAGCATCAAACACCAGTTACATTAATAAGTGGATCGCCACATATTTTATTTATCCTCTGTTTTCAATGTTTACTTGGTTAATGGATTACTTGTTGAAACTTAAAAATGATGTGTGAATAATACTGTTTAGTAGTTTATGTTTCCTTATGGTTAGTCTCAACTAGCTAATAGTGCATATTATGTTATTTTGATATCAACATGCATTGTCCTGTTCATAAGATGGTATGGTATTGTGGTATCCTCCTCTGAATAATTCACTTGAATCGATTTGGCACATGCTCACACATGTTATGACTGAAAAATAAAAATCAATTAAGCCTTGATGATCTATTTTGCCTCAGAGTTTTAGTATCGTTTTTATGCCTCCGTTAATTTTATTTTGTCGCAAGCATGATTATGCCCGTTATCGCTCTCGTGGTTGTCGCTTCCCAGTCTATTGCTAGCCTTCACTTGTACTGAGCGGGAATGCTGCTCGTGCATCCAAATCCTTAAAACCAAGTTATCCCAAAGAGTCCACCAAAAATTCCTATGCATGGTATTTCAAGCCATTCCAAGTAAATTTGCATGTGCTACCTTTAAAACCTTCAAAATATTTCTCTTTTTGTGTCAATGTTTACTAGCTCATGAGGAATTAGTGTGGTTATTCTTTATTCTATTTGTCAAATGGACTTTTACACCTGGACTAGTGGCATATACATCCGCTTATCCAATAACTTGCAAAAAGAGCTGGCAACGGGGTGCCCAGCCCCAATTAATTACAACTTTCATTAATAATTCTCTTCACATGTTTTGTCCTGATTTATCAGTAAGCAACTTAAATTGCAAATAGACACTCCTCCATGGTATGTGAATGTTGGAAGGCACCCGAGGATTCGGTTAGCCATGGCTTGTGTAAGCAAAAGGTTGGGAGGAGTGTCATCTATAAAGAAACTAAAATACATGTGTAAACAAAAGAGAAGAGGGATGATCTACCTTGCTGGTAGAGATAACGTCCTTCATGGGAGCCGCTCTTAAAAGTCCGTTTGACAGGTAGAATACTGTTCTCACGCTACCATTCGTTGACAATTAACAAACACCTCTCAAAACATTTTTACCTCTGTTTTAAAAACAAAAAGCTCTAGCACGTGTTAATCCCTGCTTCCCTCTGTGAAGGGCCTTTCTTTTACTTTTATGTTGAGTCACCATCCTTTCTTTGAGCACTTCTTCGAGAGCATAGCTGTCGTTCTTAGTGTAATGTGCTTGTCCCAGAATACGATTAATTGAGGTATAACTATGATGCTTTTATCTTTGATATCTCTATATCTAGTCTTCACTTGAACTTCAGAGGTGCCTTGGCATTTATGTTTTGCTCCACGATTAAGGGCAAGCGAGATACCACTCTATCATGCTTTATTATGGTCATTACAATCTTGTTGATGTTTATAAATTTCATGTTATAAGCTCTTAGTTCATTGATATTTTTCATTAGGTAACATGATTGCTAAGCTTTATTATCCATACATCATGCAATTGTTAAAGACCTGATCATAGCATTTACAATCAAAAATTATTTTGTTATCATTTACCTACTCGAGGACGAGCAGGAATTAAGCTTGGGGATGTTGATACGTCCAAAACGTATCTATAATTTTTGATTGTTTCATGTCATTTTTATACTTTTAGCACTTGTTTTATATTAAGTTTATTATTTATTTGGACTAACCTACTAATAGTTGCAAAAGTGCACAATATTCTTGTTTTACTCTTTAATGTGTAGAAATTATCAAGAATACAAGAGGAAACCTTGTTGGAGTCGAATTGGGACTTTCCTGAAATCAGTCTGAGAACTTTTTACGAAGTTTGCCAGTTTGACCCTCGAAGATGACGTCAATTGGAGGTCTCCCCGAAAACAAAGTTGTCACAATTTTCCATACGAAGATTTTAAGCCCAAGATCAGCCCAATCTGAGTTCGGACGTGGCCTAGAGGCCTGTTTTGGTGGAACCCTAAAAGGGGGTGACGGAAATCCGAGAAGATATATAATGGGAGGAAACCTAATTCGTGGAGGACTCCTCCACCCACGAATTTCCAGCCACCAAAGCCACGTTTTTGCCTCCCCCATGGATCCCATCTCCATGGGGGAGGGCTCCCTTGAAGCCATGAAGGAAGGGGGCTAAGGGGCGGTGCTACCCCATGGAACCGGCGGCGCAGGAGGAGCCCCCTGCGCCACCGCCGGTGCCGGCGCCGCCCTGCGCCTCTCGCTGCCCTCTCCGCCGTCTTCACCGCCATCTCCATCACCAACTCCTCCTTGTATTCAGTGGTTCATCCTCCCACAAACCTCTGTACCGTCCTATGTAAACATGGTGTTTGATGCTATAATATTTATCCTATGATCTATGTCATGTTTATGTAGTTTATTTGTCTTTTGATTGCTTTGTTGAATGTCTATGGTTCATTAGAGTTGTATGTTGATATGGTACTGTCCTTTGGTGTCCATTATACTTGTGCGCGCATGGATCAACACCATAGGGTTAGTAGTATGTGCAAAGGAAAGGGGGTAGTCCTGCCGGAGTGACAGAAACCTGAGGGCTCAAACCGGTTAGTTGCATGTATGGGAGTAAGAGGACCATAAACTTAAGGCTATGGTTGGGGAAAGCTTAATGCATTGTTAGTATTTACGGATGTTTGCTAACAATCCAATCATATAGTACTTGTAAATCCCAAGTAGTGGAGTGCATGTATATTTAGCCTCTCCCACATTGAAAACTGCATCAAAGACAATGAACTAAATGTCTTTACTAATTAATCTTGGACAAAGCCACCACAATTACCACCACTTTTCCACACTCATGGTACTATTAGTATATGGTTACTTAGTGTACTCTATTGCTGCAGCACTAACATTTACTTTCATGTATTTATTATCTTGCAAAGCTATCTCTTATACCCGTATTGCTACCGTAGTTTTATTTCCTAGATAATGCAAACGTTTAGTGCGCGTAGAGTTGTATCAGTGGTTGATAGAACTTGAGAGAATACTTATCCTACCTTTAGCTCCTCGTTGGGTTCGACACTCTTACTTATCGAAAAGGCTACACACGATCCCCTATACTTGTGGGACATCAATCTCCTCTCTCTTTCCCTCTAATTTGAGGCAAGAATCATGGAGGAATAGAGAGAAATCCAAGCTCAAGAAGGTCAACAATGGGGGGCTTTTTCGTGCTCAAGAGCTAGGGGTCATTGGGGAAGAAGGTCCCCTTAAATAGGACCCCCAAAATCCAACCGTTACCTGAAAATCGCGCCCAGGAGCGGTACTACCGCTATCCCAGCGGTACTACCGCCCCCTGGGGAGTTAGAACAGAGAAACAGGCTCAAAACGGGCTCCAGGCAGCGGTACTACCGCCCTGGTAGCGGTACTACCGCTCCGGGTGATTTCGGGCGCTCAAAACGCGCGCGGTACTGGACTCCCAGCGGTACCCGGCGGTACTACCGCTGGAGTGAAAATTGCAGAAAACACCCAAACGAAAACGACGATATCTTGAGCATCCGAACTCCGTTTTTGATGATCTTTGGCTCGTTGGAATCGTAACGAAGAGCTTTACAAGATCATGCAGAGAAACATTATAGTCCAACAATGGAGGATAAAACCAAATGGGGAAAGGTTAGACCTCTCGATAAAAGAACAACCGATAAAACCTCCAAACCAAAACCGCAATATGTTTCTCATCCGGACTCCGTTTTCTATGATCTTGGGCTTGTTAGAAGATACTCACAAGCTCTACAAGATTATGCATATACACATCATAGTCCATCATGTGAGGAGGAGAACACAAGAGAAGAGTTTGACCTCTCTACAAAAGACGAACCGGTAAAACCTCCAACAACAAAAACATCACAAGATATTCAAATGAAATCCGTTTTTAATGAACTAGAGCTTGGTATGGAGATGAACACAAGCTCTAAATTCCCACATGGATAAAAGCCAAATAAGAACCAAGAAAGATGATATGCCAAATGTGCAAAGGTTTGAGCTCTCCACAAAGATGCGATCACGTTACTCACTTGAGAGCCCCTCTTGATAGTACACCGTCTATCCTATAACCCGGTCTCCCACTAACACCACGAGACCGGTAAAATAGAAACCCTATCAAGATCATACCTTTGCCTTGTGCATTCCACTTTAGCTAGATGATGACGATCTTGATCTCTTCAAGTGGAACACCTTTCTTGATTGTGCTTGCTAGCACATGCTTGATGAAGGCTTCTTCAAATGCTCCCCCATACTCCATTATGGGAGAGCCTCGCTAAGCTCCGTTTCACAAAGATGATGTCTTGAATCCTTCAAGACAAACTTGCAATATGCTCAACTCTTCACATGACCATTCTTTATATAAACCCTTGGATGGAACCTTGGTCATCATGTAATCTTCTAGAGTCCAACACATGAACTCCAATCTTCTCCTATGGACAAGATCTACAAGTATATCTCAATGCAAACATTAGTCCATAAGGATTGTCATTAATTACCAAAACCACGCATGGGGCAACTGGTGGCTCTAGGTTAATAGTGCCAGAAACAATGCTTGTACGTCACACGTCAGTTGGTAACCCCAAGAGGAAGGTATGATGAGTGCAGCAGTAAGTTTTCCCTCAGTATGAAACCAAGGTTTAACGAGGTTTGCTTCGAAGGTGTTGGTGGAGGAGTGTAGTGCGGCGCAACACCAGGGATTCCGGTGCCAACGTGGAACCTGCACAACACAATCAAACTATTTTGTCCCAACTTAACAGTGAGGTTGTCAATCTCACCGGCTTGCTGAAAACAAAGGGTTAAACGTATCGAATGGAAGATGATGTTTGTTTGCATAAAACAGTAGAGAACAATGATTGCAGTAGATTGTATTTCAGATGTAAAAGAATGGACCGGGGTCCACAGTTCACTAGTGGTGTCTCTCCAATAAGATAACTAACATGCTGGGTAAACAAATTACAGCTGGGCAATTGATAAGTGCATATAACATGCATGTGTGAGCTGTGGTGTCTACTATGAGATTCATTTGGGCATTACGACAAAGTACATAGACCGCTATCCAGCATGCATCTATGCCTAAATAGTCCACTTTCCGGTTAACATCCGTACCCCTTCCAGTATTAAGTTGCAAGCAACAGACAATTGCATTAAGTAATGTGCGTAATGTAAACAATACATTCATCCTTGAATAAAGCATTGCTGTTTTACCCCTAGTGGCAACAACACATCTACAACCTTAGAACTTGCTGTCACTATCCCAGGTTAAATAGAGGTTGAACCCAACTATCATGCATAAATACCCCCTCTTGGAGTTACAAGTATTCACGTGGCCAAGTCTTCAACAAGTAACGGAGAGCATGCAAGATCACAAATGACATAGACATGATAATATAATATTCAGCTCCACATAGGTATCAATATAAGTCAGATCCCAGCAAACACAACATGTAGCATTACAATAAAATGATCTTGATCATGATAGGCAGCTCACAAGATCTAAACATGATGGCACAAGTGGAGAAGACAACCATCTAGCTACTGCTATGGACCCATAGTCCAAGGATGAACTACTCACGCATCACTCCGGAGGCGGGCATGGCGATGTAGAGCCCTCCGGTGATGATTCCCCTCTCCGGCAGGGTGCCGGGAAGAGCTTCAGAAACCCCCCGAGTTAGGGTTGACGACGGCGGCGGCAGCGAATATGTTCTGGATGAAAGGCTCGGTGTTTTAGGGTTTTCGCGTCTCGGGGAATAAATAGGCGAAGGGGCGATGTCGGCGGACCCCCCAGGGGCCCAAACCACCTCCAGGCCCAAACCCCCCAGGCGGACCTGGCCTTTTGTTTCGTGCAATTCCGAGAATATTTCCAGAAGTAACTTTCTGAAACCAAAAACAGCAGAAAACAGGGAACTGGCACTGTGGCATCTTGTTAATAGGTTAGTCCCAGAAAATGCATAAAAGTGATACGAAGTGTATATAAAACATGTAGCAAATGGTATAATATAAGCATGGAACAGCAGAAATTATGGATACGTTGGAGACGTATCAAGCATCCCCAAGCTTAGTTCTACTCGTCCTCGAGTAGGTAAAACGATAACAACAAATAATTTCTGAGGAGACATGCTTTCACACAATCTTGATCAATATATTGCAAGGCTCATGTCATGAATGAAATGACTCAAAGCAATGATCTATAGTTTGCTAACAAATAGATAAAGAGTAAACAATGAATCATATAAGCAAAAACTTTTCATGAATAGTACTTTCAAGACAAGCATCAAAAAGTTTTGCATAAGAGGTAACTCATAAAGCAATAGATTCAAAGTAAAAGGCATTGAAGCAACACAAAGGATGATTAAGTTTCAGCATTTGCTTTCAACTTGTAACATGTATATCTCATGGATAGTTGTCAACATAAAGCAATATAACAAGTGCAATAAGTAAATATGTAAGAATCAATGCACACAAAGTTGACACAAGTGTTTGCTTCTAAGATAGAAAGGAGTAGGTAAACTGACTCAACATAAAGTAAAAGATAGGCCCTTCGCAGAGGGAAGCAGGGATTAAATCATGTGCTAGAGCTTTTTAAGTTTTCGAAAGCATATAGAGAGCACAAAATAAGTATTTGAGAGGTGTTTGTTGTTGTCAACGAATGGTAGTGGGCACTCTAACCCCCTTGTCAACCAGACTTTCAAAGAGCGGCTCCCATGAAGGACGTTATTTCTACCAGCAAGGTAGATCATCCCTCTTCTCTTTTGTTTACACATGTATTTTAGTTTCTTTATAGATGACACTCCTCCCAACCTTTTGCTTACACAAGCCATGGCTAACCGAATCCTCGGGTGCCTTCCAACATTCACATACCATGGAGGAGTGTCTATTGCAAAATTAAGTTGCTTACTGATAAATCAGGGCAAAACATGTGAAGAGAATTATTAATGAAAGTTGTAATTAATTGGGGCTGGGCACCCCGTTGCCAGCTCTTTTTGCAAATTATTGGATAAGCGGATGTATATGCCACTAGTCCAGGTGAAAGTCTGTCAGAAGTAAATGACAAGATTGAAAGATAAAACACCACATACTTCCTCATGAGCTATAAAACATTGACACAAATAAGGAGTAATAAAGTTTTGAATAGTTTAAAGGTAGCACATGAAATATTTACTTGGAATGGCAGGAAATACCACATAGTAGGTAGGTATGGTGGACACAAATGGCATGGGTTTTGGCTCAAGTTTTGGATGCACGAGAAGCATTCCCTCTCAGTACAGAGTTTAGGCTAGCAAGGTTGTTTGAAGCAAACACAAGTATAAACCGGTACAGCAAGAATCACATAAAAACATATTGCAAGTATTATAAGACTCTACACTGTCTTCCTTGTTGCTCAAACATTTTACCAGAAAATATCTAGACCTTAGAGAGAACAAATATGCATCCCAAGTCTCAACAAGCTCTACGGTAGTTCTCCACTACTAGGCTTTAACTACATGATGCAAGAGCTTAAACATGATCTACTTGAGAGCTCAAAACAATTGCAAAGCATCAAATCAAAACAAGACAATGATCTACAAGAATGCATATGTCTTTTCCAATACCAACTACTACATGTAGCATTTTCTTTCTTCCAAACAAACACCAATAATTTATTTAAACATAAACTCTCCAAATGATAATATAATGCAGCAAGAGAGTATTTATAAACAAGTGCTAACAGCTCGAAGAGATGCATGAAAAACAGGAGCTAAAAGCACTGCAGTAGCTAGTTAAGAATACTCAACAAATATAAGTGAAGAACATGAGTATTCACATGAAAAAGCGGAGCGTGTCTCTCTCCCACACAAGGATTGCTAGGATCCGAATTTATTCAAACAAAAACAAAAATAAAAACACACAGACGCTCCAAGTAAAGCGCATAAGATGTGAAAGAATTAAAATATAGTTTCACTAGAGATGACCTGATAAGTTTGTTGATGAAGAAGGGGATGCCTTGGGCATCCCCAAGCTTAGACGCTTGAGTCTCTCTGAATATGGTTGGGATGAACCACGGGGGCATCCCCAAGCTTAGGCTTTTCACTCTTCTTGATCACATAATATCACCCTTCTCGCTTGATCCTTGAAAACTTCCTTCACACCAAACTCAAGACAGTTCTCATTAGAGGGTTAGTGCATAATCAAAAATTCTCATATTCTGTAATGATACAATCAATCCCAAAGCTTCTGGACATTAGCTACAGCCACCAATGCTTTGTGGAGCAAAGAAATCCACACAAACACAGTAAAAGAGCGAATGCAAAACAAAAGGCAGAATCTGTCAAAAACAGAACAGTCTGGAATGACGAATTTTTTCGAGGCACTTAAGTTGCTCAGATGGATCTGGCCTAAAATAATGAAAGTTGCGTACATATCTCAGGAATATGCGTGATTTTTCTCAGAATTTTTGAATTTTCTACAGGGAGATAAGCTCAAATCCGTGACAGCTAAAAATCTGTCACTGCGCAGAAATCCAAATCTTGCATCAACTTTCAATATAGAACTTTACTTGGCACAACATTGCGATAAAATAAAGATACAAAGGAGTTGCTACAGAAGTAACAAAAATCCTTGACACATGGGTTATCTCCCACAAGTGCTTTTCTTTAATGCCTTTCAGCTAGGCTTTAGGATTTTAATGATGCTCGCATAAGAATAAGAGTTGAAAAACAAAGAGAGCATCAAGAGGCAAATATCAAAATCATCTGAGTCTAACCCACTTCCTATGCAGAGGAATATTGTAGTAAAACAAATCATTGAAGCATAAAGCAGCTAGCATAGGAAGATGCAACAAATCCAACTTTAAAACTTCCAACACAAAGAGAGGTATTTTAGTGACATGAAAACTTTTAAAACCATCTTTCCCTCTCTCATAATAATTTTCAATAGCATCATAAACAAACTCAACAACATAACTATCACATAAAGCATGCTTTTTATGATCTACAAACACATAACTTTTATCAAGCAAGATAGTGGGATCAAAAATTTCAAACCCACTTTTAGACATATTGAAACAAGTTGATTGATCACTCTCAATAGTAGAATTAATAATATTATCAAGCAACATAGGACCATCATCTAGAGCTTTATCATAAACATTTTCTAAGCAAACACTCTCATTACCATGCATTTCGAAATTAGGAATAAAAAGTGGATTATCATAAGACTTATCAAAATAGCATGGATTTTCATAAACAACATTGGGGGAAATATTTGGTACTTCTGTTATTTTTGCTTTCTCTTGAGTCAAGGAGCTTGTTACTTCAAATTTATCAAAAGGAGATATTTCAATAGAATCATGACATTCAACAATATAGCATTTTTCCTCCTTAGGTAGGCATGGAGGGCAATTAAATAGTGTAAGAGTTGAAGAGTTACTGTCATTAGAAGGTAGATCCTCCTTTTGTTCTTCACTCTCCTCCTCTTTTTCATCCAATGAGATCACAGTTTCAGCAATTTCCTCTTCCTCAGGTTCCTGCAAGGCACAAGTTTCATCTTTTTGAGGAAACATCCTCTCAAGATGTTCAGTAATGTAAGAATTATTATCCTTGTAGGTATCACAACAATATTTAAGTATGGCAATACATTCAGATTTATAAGGGGCATCAGTTTTATGTTCAAGATAAGAACTAATTTCAAGGGCACCCTTAAAAACAATAAACTCTTCAATTTGTTCAAGATTACCAAAATCATAGTTTCCTTTAGCATAGGCAGCCAAGGTTTCATTATCAGTATACTCACATTGGAAAGGGAGATGTTTGTGCCTTCTATAGCAAAGAGATTCATTAAAGCAGTAGGATTCATCATATGTAGAACACAAGTTCTTAGCAAAACCATTCAATCTTCTTATTTGTTCCCATAGATGTTTTCCTTTTGGAGAGAAGCGGTAATTCTTATAACGAGACCCAGTTTCATAGAGATAAGACATTGAAAACAACTAGTCATAATAGTAATTCGAAATAAAAAGGAACTAATTTTTTTGTGTTTTTGATAAAGAGAGCAAACAAGACTAAATAAAAATAAACTAAGCAAGACAAATAACAAAGTAAAGAGATTGGGTGTGAGAGACTCCCCTTGCAGAAGCAATTCTGTTTTCCCCGGCAACGGCGCCAGAAAACGTGTTGGTGGCTCTAGGTTAATAGTGCCAGAAACAATGCTTGTACGTCACACGTCAGTTGGGAACCCCAAGAGGAAGGTATGATGAGTGCAGCAGTAAGTTTTCCCTCAGTATGAAACCAAGGTTTAATCGGACCAGTAGGAAAACGAGGTTTGCTTCGAAGGTGTTGGTGGAGGAGTGTAGTGCGGCGCAACACCAGGGATTCCGGTGCCAACGTGGAACCTGCACAACACAATCAAACTACTTTGCCCCAACTTAACAGTGAGGTTGTCAATCTCACCGGCTTGCTGAAAACAAAGGGTTAAACGTATCGAATGGAAGATGATGTTTGTTTGCATAAAACAGTAGAGAACAATGATTGCAGTAGATTGTATTTCAGATGTAAAAGAATGGACCGGGGTCCACAGTTCACTAGTGGTGTCTCTCCAATAAGATAACTAACATGCTGGGTAAACAAATTACAGCTGGGCAATTGACAATTGATAAGTGCATATAACATGCATGTGTGAGCTGTGGTGTCTACTATGAGATTCATTTGGGCATTACGACAAAGTACATAGACCGCTATCCAGCATGCATCTATGCCTAAATAGTCCACTTTCCGGTTAACATCCGTACCCCTTCCAGTATTAAGTTGCAAGCAACAGACAATTGCATTAAGTAATGTGCGTAATGTAAACAATACATTCATCCTTGAATAAAGCATTGCTGTTTTACCCCTAGTGGCAACAACACATCTACAACCTTAGAACTTGCTGTCACTATCCCAGGTTAAATAGAGGTTGAACCCAACTATCATGCATAAATACCCCCTCTTGGAGTTACAAGTATTCACGTGGCCAAGGCTTCAACAAGTAACGGAGAGCATGCAAGATCACAAATGACATAGACATGATAATATAATATTCAGCTCCACATAGGTATCAATATAAGTCAGATCCCAGCAAACACAACATGTAGCATTACAATAAGATGATCTTGATCATGATAGGCAGCTCACAAGATCTAAACATGATGGCACAAGTGGAGAAGACAACCATCTAGCTACTGCTATGGACCCATAGTCCAAGGATGAACTACTCACGCATCACTCCGGAGGCGGGCATGGCGATGTAGAGCCCTCCGGTGATGATTCCCCTCTCCGGCAGGGTGCCGGGAAGAGCTTCAGAACCCCCCGAGTTAGGGTTGACGACGGCGGCGGCAGCGAATATGTTCTGGATGAAAGGCTCGGTGTTTTAGGGTTTTCGCGTCTCGGGGAATAAATAGGCGAAGGGGCGATGTCGGCGGACCCCCGAGGGGCCCAAACCACCTCCAGGCGCGGCTGTGGGCCCAGCCGCGCCACCTGTGGTTTGGCCACCTCGTGGCTCATCTTCGTCTCTCCTTCGGACTCCGTGTACGTGCTGGAAAAATAGGGACCTGGCCTTTTGTTTCGTGCAATTCCGAGAATATTTCCAGAAGTAACTTTCTGAAACCAAAAACAGCAGAAAACAGGGAACTGGCACTGTGGCATCTTGTTAATAGGTTAGTCCCAGAAAATGCATAAAAGTGATACGAAGTGTATATAAAACATGTAGCAAATGGTATAATATAAGCATGGAACAGCAGAAATTATGGATACGTTGGAGACGTATCAGCAACACATGCACTTTCAATCTCCCCCATTTTGGTAATTGATGACAATCCCTTTTACGAGGGTTTATATAATGAATTAAGCAACCATGCAACACATAAGCAAGGATGCAAGAGAACAAAGAACAAAACCATATTCCCTTAAACCCTCTAAACTTCTCCCCCATTGGCATCGATTGCCGAAATGGGAGGAAAAATTTAGATGGCCAATATAGTAAGAGCTCCCCCATAATGTGTGCATTTCTCATAATATGAGTGAAATCAAATGCACATATCCAATGACGAATAGATGGAAGGAGATCAAACTATATTGAGGATCCAATCAAAAGAGAAAGACACTTCGAAGAAAGAAGCAAGCAATCAAAAGGATCCGAAAACAATGTTCTAAACAACAAGAGGGAACTCCCCAAGGTACGTGCACAAAGTAGGATTTGCAAAGCAATATGGGGTGCACAACATGGCATCCTCACTCCCTCTTAGATAATTTTGAACACAAGCAAGTGCAAGGAAGCATAAAAATAGAGAAGAAGCAAAACAACTTGCTCAAACGAAATAAAGATGGAAGTGTCACGGAAAGACATTTTTAGGAGACTAATGCAAGGATGAGCGTAAACATTAACATAGTCTTTCAATATATGGGGCACATAGTGCATATCATGTCTTTCCCATAAACACAACTAGCAAATAGGTCCACAAGCTAATTAAGATGCAAAAGGAATACCAAATGAAACGCAAAGCTTGTGCCTTTTAGAAACCACCAAAGAATCAATTAGCAATAAACGGTGATCACTAAAGAATTGGAATACCAATTAAAGATGTAACTATTCTCATGTGTATAAGTTTCTAGGTAGACATCAATCATGAAGATATAAGTCCACAAAGAAACATGCACACACAAAATAGATACTACGGTGAAGAACATGATATCCAAGAGGAAGTCATAAATATACAAATAAGATTTTTACTTAAAAGCATGGCACAAAGCTCAATTTTAACTTAAAGGGATATAGAAGAACTTCCAACACAATCTCATCATAGCATCAAGAAAATCCACAAGGGAAAGAGATAGATGGGATGCTCCGAGAAAGATAACAAGTATCGCAAAGGGCAAATGATTTTGCAAAATCATCAATATTACACATGAGAGACTTTGAGAAGAATTGCTAGATTAACATATATGGGATAGGTGAATCATGAAAATGATTATATACATTCCCTTTGATATGTAATCATCCCGGCTTGCTCACATTAGCAATAAAGACATCTTAATAAGCACTTTGCGAAAACCACATCAATTGCAACTATTCATGCCAAGAAGCAATCTACACAAGGTTGAAAGCTAGAAATGCATGCATGAGGTAGATACTCGTTACCGAGATAGCATTGGTGATGTAGAAGATAGAAGTTCATGATCATTCAAGCTTGGCTCCAATAAGCACATGGTGACACCACCTTCCTTGTAAATGAGACAAGCTTCCAATGCACCTCCGATGTACCTAAACAAATTCAAGTACAATATGGTTCCCAAACTTATTGGGCCCAAAGTAGTTAGAGCAACTACAATACATAGGACAAACTCCACATAAATATGTGCATATTGATATGAAATTGAATTTAATGCACATCTTAGCCATTTAGGATTTGATGGAGTTTATCCTATATGTTGGATCAACAAAAGTAAGCATGCCATAAGGTATACATAGAGTGAATATGCATGCACAAGACTTTCGAGAACCCAAGGGGATACAAATTGGACAAAACACCAATTAAATCAAGAAAGCACACACAAGTGTGACAAGAAAAATAATTGTCCAAATTATATCAAGACCCAAATCAACACATGATCGAAGATACCACTTGAAAAGATACCAAAAGAAAGCAAGATATCAATTGATGAAAATACCATCAAGGAGTAAATCAGACCCTCTACACTTCTCATGATGGCACAAAGTACCAAGACGAGAAATGTTTGTCTTCCAAAGAGACACGTCATCGGGATCAAATACCAATTGAAGACAACTAACGTTCAAAAGCATATAGGATTGCTCCCCCAATATATGTGCATTATTTATGATCTTGCATTTGAATACAAAATGCACGTACATGGGATCATCACTCTCCATATATATTAATCAAACACTAGTCATGTTCAAGAAAGGCAAGAAGATGTAATACCAATTTAAAGAACGGAGTTCTACTCGATGTAGGATAGCTTCCCCAAGAATAGTGCATTTTCAAGAAGTATGACTTTTGAATGTCAATGCACAAGAATGGAATCATTGCTTTTCCCAACCCAAGAAAGCACAAAACAAATTTCGAGTAGAGCGACAAAGGATCCGAAAGATGCAAGGAAGACAAATGAGAGTTGGATCAAAACAAATCCTTGGCAATCAAATAAAGCAATTTAAAGCAAGAGCCAAAGTGAATATGATCAATATATTTACCACAAATATGATTATCACTTGTCAAGACAAGTAATATATGGAGATATTTCTCGGTGGTGGATTGCAAAGATATATTCAAGATCATATTCACAAAACATAAGCATATGGCAAAGGATAGGAATTAAAAGCCATGCTTAAAAAGATAGATATTCTTGATAGCTTCAAATATTCACGCGATCATGCAAAACAACTCCAAAGAGTAGCTTGAAGCAGTTGGTTTCCCAAAAAGATATATGAGAACATATTTAGGGAAATCCATATCAAGAACTTCCATCACAAACAAGATCCAACGGTGAGGTGCAAAAAGCATTTAAGCAAACGGGAACTTGTTTGAGAAACATGCCACATAAGAACAAGATAATTGACAATATCAATTCTAGGTGGCAAAACCTCACATGTTCACATTTTCTAGGCTCGTAATATGCACATAGCTTATTACTCCCCATAATGTGATAACCCATTTATTTTAATACAAGAGGCAAACAAAACCAACTCGAGAAATTAATGGACATTATAGAATTTGAATTTCTCATGAGAATGACATACCACATAGAGAATATATAATATAGATGTATCATCACTAAGTGGTATTCCTCATGTAAACACATTTTTAGGATTGTGAAGTGCACAAAGCGCATCACTCACCCAAAATGGGATAGTCTATTAGTCTCTCAAGAAAAGCCAACACGATAAGATATCAAATAAAATCAATAAGGCTCAAAACAAGTAAGTGGTGTGCAAACCAACATACACATACTTGATTTCTCAAGATAAGTAAGTAGAGAGCACAACACATACAAACACTTAGCAAGGTACAAAACCAAACACATGCAAGGGTGCAAGCAACTTTCAATGTATAAATGATATAAGCACAAGTTACCGCAAGGAGGAACATTGGATATGAGATACAACAATATAATCCAAATGACTTGACTTGAGAGAATATAATTGATGAAGATCCCTTAATTCTTCATAATGTAGCCAAGTCTCCAATGCCCTCCAACAACACCTATTGATCAAGTTTTAGCTTGTTGGTCCCCAACCAAGTTGGGTCCTAAGAGGTTAGTCACAATAGGCTTGGCAACCCAAATGGTTCTTTTCTTGACACCACTTTGAGTACCAACATATTTGGCAAACACATTGCCAACCTTATCCTTCCGAAGAGAATAAATATCATCCATTATAATGGGTTGGATAAGGTACCATTAGTGCATGAAGAAGCAAAGTGGCTGTGGAGGATATGCCGAATAGGTATGCTAGCCACGGTGCTGAATTATCCAGCCCAGCGTAGTGGACTCCAAAGTGATAAAGCCAGCCGGCTTTATCTGGTGGCCTGGTGGGCTGAAGCGCAAGGGAAGCCCGAAGCCGGCTTAGAGAAGACCAAAGACGAAGGCCTGTCCGTGTCCGCCTTGGAGAGCAAGTTAGGTCATAGGCCGTAGTAGTTTAGGTCTCTGCATCTAAGACGGTTTGCCTTTCCTTGTAAGAGAAGGCACGGCGCCTTTATAAGCCGGCCTCCTGGTAGCTTTAGGGCTACGAACAAACAGACACGCTCTACAACTCGCATTGTAACCTGTACACTTATTCCCTTAGTGAATTATAGCAGCAGTAGGATCTCGCCACCGTCGTGAGATCCGAAACTGGGTAAAAGCTCTGTGTACGATCCCGTCACCGGAATCCTCTACGTTCTTCCCCACCTTCTACCCTAGGTACATGGCTCCTCGGTATGACTAGCGGGGCCTCGGTATGAGGAGCCATGTACCTAGGGTAGAAGGTGGGGAAGAACGTAGAGGATTCCGGTGACGGGATCGTACACAGAGCTTTTACCCAGCTTCGGATCTCACGACGGTGGCGAGATCCTACTGCTGCTATAATTCACTAAGGGAATAAGTGTACAGGTTACAATGCGAGTTGTAGAGCGTGTCTGTTTGTTCGTAGCCCTAAAGCTACCAGGAGGCCGGCTTATAAAGGCGCCGTGCCTTCTCTTACAAGGAAAGGCAAACCGTCTTAGATGCAGAGACCTAAACTACTACGGCCTATGACCTAACTTGCTCTCCAAGGCGGACACGGACAGGCCTTCGTCTTTGGTCTTCTCTAAGCCGGCTTCGGGCTTCCCTTGCGCTTCAGCCCACCAGGCCACCAGATAAAGCCGGCTGGCTTTATCACTTTGGAGTCCACTACGCTGGGCTGGATAATTCAGCACCGTGGCTAGCATACCTATTCGGCATATCCTCCACAGTAGTCCCCGGAAAGGTTTAGGCTCTCCAGCTTTCGCCTTTGCTGCTGCAGAGCTTGAAGCTATCCTAAGAATCCAAGGATCTCATGACGAATTCCGGCTTTTGCTGAAAGCCGAACTTGAATGCTTTCAGAGCATAATTAAGGCGGCAGAAACGGTCACATTGTCAGAAAGATTCCGGCAATGTCACGTCCCATCATGACGTCAGCGATCGTCAGTCCACGACAGTTTGAACCGACAGTCACCTGTGATGATTGCGTTTCTCCCGCGCGCGATTTGCGAGGCGTCGTGGAGAAGAAACCTACGATGACAACGGTTCGAACGGACGCGTGGCGAAAATTGCGCCACTCTCCTGACCGTTGCACGAATCGCGGAGCAGCCCATTTATAAGGGTTCCCCTTATCTTTTGGATCTGACCGATCCATTCCTTCTCGCACCTCCCACTTCTTCTTCTTCCTCTCGCCACCGCAATCCCCAACAGCCAAGAATCGTTGCGCCATGGCCTCTTTGCCGTCCAAGACCACGGCGGCGGAAGGATCGAGCAGCGCTGCCGGTGCGACGACACATGCGGCGAGCATGAACACCGAGGCTGCTCCTACGGCGACGGCCACCACCTCGAGCACTCCGTCTGCCGCGACGGCGGAGGCAGCGCCATCTGGATCAGTGCCACCTGCGGGATCTGAAGAGGATCTCCCGCAGGCATCGGACGAGAGCGATGCGGCCGATGCTGAGGAAGAAGCCGAGGAGACCTCCTCGCGCCATTGGGCCACTTCCACCATCACCGACGCCGATCTCGTGGAGCTCGAGCGCGAGGGGATTATTCCTCCACGGACAGTGTGCCACTGGAGATCAGCAGAAGGCCACCACGTTCCTGCCCCGGACGGCGACGAGCGCGTCATCCTGGTATCTCATCTTCTACGTGGCCTCTCTCTGCCTCCTTCTGAGTTCTTCGTGTCCGTGCTAGATTACTACGGCCTCCAACCTCACAATTTAGGCCCCAATAGCATTCTGTATCTCGCCGGCTTCCAAGCTTTATTTGAAGGGTATCTAGGCATAGCACCTAGCTTAGAGTTCTTCAAGTATTGCTTTCACTGTAAACGCCAAACAGAAGACAAAGAACTGCTCGTCGTAGGGACAGTTAGTCTTAACTTGCGCAAAGATAGAAGCTGGTACCCAAAGGCGCCCAAGATAGACTCTGTGAAGGGTTGGACTGGCACGTTCTTTTATTGCAAAGACGTCGCGCCAGCAGACAAGACCATAGGGATTCCAGCTTTCACCAACTCTGCCGCTCAGTCCCGAGCCAGTTGGGATGAGAAGCCGTTGAAGGTTCTGGCAACAGATCTCCGTCTTATCCAAAGGCGGATTGAGTTTTTGACAAAGCACGCTGTGCCCAAGCTTACGGGCACAGATACTATTATCTGCTGGATGAAGAGGCGAATTCAGCCACTTCGTCAAAACCCCACGCTGATGTGCAAGTATAGCAACAATAAGAAGGACAAGCTTCACACCACCGAGAATGACCTGACGCAGGACGCCTTCTTGATACGCTTCAAGAAGATTGCTAAGGAGAGGAAGCAATACGCTGAATCTCGTCCCATGTACACTGCGTCTTTGCCGGCTCCTGAAGTAAGCTTTCCGCCTTTTACTTGCATAGGTACTATACTTTGCCATCTTTGTTATTCACACTTTGTTTCCATCTTTCTTCAGTTATCTTCTCTGCCGGAGAGCGAGCTTGTTCCACTGTTTCGCGTTCCAGAGCCTGCCGCGCCGAGTCTCAGTCTCGCAAGCGCAGGGCTCCAACTACGAGGGGATCCTCCTCCGCTGCAGAAAGCAAGAAGAAGAAGAAGACTGCCGCCGCCATTCCTGAAGACGCCGTCGTTCACGATGTGATTGACGATGAAGATCTTTCCTTCCGCGTTCCCCAGCAACGGTAAGGCGAACCAGTCCTTGAACATTTCACGCTGTGACCATTGTTCATCGCTTGCTATGTTATAGCCTTATACTGTTATTACTTTCATCGCAGGGTCAAGCCGGCTGGCAAACTTAAGGCGAAGGCTGTTGCCTCCCGCCCAAGCCTCCACAGCCCGCCCATGTTGAACCCCCAACCACCCCCATCGTGCCGCCTCCTGCTCCTGCCCCTGTGGCCTCCCAAGAAGAACAACATGAAGCGGAAGTTACAGAGCCTTCCGCTCAGCTTCTGCCAGAGAACTTGGCCAGGGCCCAGGCAGCTGGAAAGGCGGCTGTTTTATCAGATGAGAAGATGGCTGAAGCTCCGGCTTATGATGCCATAAAGAACATGGTAAAGACCGAGCTGTTTGACGATGAAGGCTACCTCCTGCCTTCCATCGCAGCTCTCCTTGCTGACAAGAAGGAAACAGAACAGGGTAGCTCATCTATCAGGCCTGTTGGCCAAACCTTGACCATCCTCAACTTAGAGGATAACTGCGACGAGCTGTACGTCACCATGAAAGAGAGCTACAAGGCTCTGAAGAAATGATGAAGGTAAATGATCTTTCGCCTTATAACTGCTTCCCCAGTCCCCAAGCATTAAGTTGTGCTAAATGTGTATTTAGACAACATGATGGTTTTCTGTGATAGCTTTGTAATAGATGGATTATTTCCTTCCAGTCCCCAAGACTATTCCTTGCCTTCAATTACGCTTTCCCTTTCTAAACACATATTGTTTCAGCAGAGTAGCTTTCCTTGTTTTGCGTCTTTGTGCTAAACTCATAATCTTTTTATATGTTTGCAGAGGTTGTTGCGAAGGCGAAGAAAATCGTCGATGAAACTGGCGACATAGAGATTGTTCGCCGCGAAAACACTACGCTCTTCAAACAGCTTGAGGAAAATCGCCTTACCGCCGAGCGCAACCAAAAAGCAATTGAGGAAAGCGCGGCTGCTGAACAGGAAAGACTGAAAAAAGAGCTGGCTGATACGCAAAAGGCCTTGAAGGAAGCGAAAGAGGCGGCAGAGACGCCAGCCAAGGCCAATAGTGATTGCATTGGTGACCTACATTCTCAGCTGGAACGCCGCCTTGATGAAGCTTTGGCCGTGGACGAGAAATTTCTGAGTAAGCCAGACACCTTGTTCTTTCCGTCTTTTGAATTTTTCGTCTTTTATGTAAGCTGAAAATTTGCATGTATTTTTCAGTTCCTTTGGGCTTTGGGGAAAAGCTGACAGCTGACACCCGGCTTGACCTCCTGCTGGAATGCGGGGAGATGGTCACGAAGATGCATTCTTCGGCTTTGGCGCTGACACTTGATATCTTCCCCAAGCTTAAAGGTAAAATCAAGGGATTTGTTGATCTTTTGCCGTCTTTCGAAGCTTGTCACGCGGAGATGGTTGAGCGTCTCCGATCAGCTGCCAGAGGCGGATGCAAATTGCTCTTGGGCTAGCAAAGGCTCATCACCCAGAAATTAATCTCTGGCGGGTGACAAAGTGCATGCCCATCAAAGACGGTAATGGCAAAAGGTTGTGCCTAGTGCCATTTATTCGGCTGTTAGTGGGTTTGCCACCCATGTTGCTGACATGGTCCCAATAGACACCTTTTTTGAGCGAAAGGAGATGCCACCTCGCCCTGAAGATATGTCCAGTGATGAAGCCTCCGAGCAAACATGCATGGGTGACTCCGAAGAGATGGAGGAAGAGGGTGGAGATGACGGCTCTGACAACGAAGCCGAAACTGCTGCACACCAGTCCTCAGCCCAGTCCCCTGCATAAGGAAAAACATTTGTATTAATGTTGCCTTTGTGAAGGCACAAAAACTTTATTCATAGCTGGTTGTTTTGTAAAGGCAGTGGCCTTAAGTTTGAACAAGTTTGTCATGTAAAACAGCAGATGTAATATTTTGTAAGCTTTTGCTGTGACTATGTTCCTTATCCGTCTTTAAGTTGTCTGGCTTATGTGTTTTAGCCTTTTCGTATGTTAGCAAAACCCTAAGGCGGAAAACACTTTGCTGGGCAACAGGGTCAGTGACCAGACTGTTTAAACACAGAACCCGTGCCGCCTTTCGGTGCATAGAACATCTACTAAAGCAAGCCAACACATATGCGATCAGATAAATACTCTTAGACGGACGCAAAAAGGTTTTGTAAAGCCGAAAGGCGAAATTATCACGCTAGCACCCAAAGCACTTTGCAAATTCGGGTTGACATTGACAATTTTGGAACTATATGATCATTGGGAAATAAAAGACGGCGGAAACTATTTGCACAATATATAACTGAACCAAAGACTTTTATTTCATGAACATATATGATGTTTACAATAGAATTGCTAAGTGTAAAAAGGACGTAGCTGCTCAATGTTCCAAGGACGCTTTGTCTCTTTGAGCTCTGCTTCTTCGTTCCTTTTCCTTTTGCGGCCTCGTTTCGTCTTCTTTTTGAGATCGCGTAGGTCCACAAGATAATATGCCCCGTTCTTGAGCGCTTTGCTGATAACGAAGGGTCCCTCCCATGTTGGGGCTAATTTGTGCTCCTTTTGCTGAACAAGGCGAAGCACCATATCTCCTTCTCGAAAAGACCTGTGCCTTACCCTTCTACTATGATAGCGTCGCATGTCTTGCTGGTAGATGGCTGATCTTTGGAGTGCAATCTCCCTTTCTTCTTCGAGAAGGTCTAAGCCGTCCTGTCTGGCTTCTTCTGCGTCTGCTTCGACGTAGGCTGCAACACGTGGTGTGTCATGTAGAACATCTGTTGGTAAGACGGCTTCGGCACCATAAATCAGAAAAAATGGGGTGTATCCTGTAGATCTGTTAGGTGTTGTTCTTATACTCCATAAAACAGCAGGCAATTCCTCTACCCATGCTCCTGCGGCTCGATGCAATGGTACCTCGAGCCTTGGTTTAATGCCTTGCAAAACGATGCCATTCATCCGCTCAACCTGTCCATTAGATTGTGGGTGTGCCACGGACGCTAAGTCAAGGCGAATTCCAACATCTTCGCAATATCTAGCCAATTCTCCAACAGCGAAATTTGTTCCATTATCTGTAATAATGCTGTGGGGGACGCCGAACCTTGTTATAATATCAATAACAAACTTGGTGGCTGTTGCCCCATCCACCTTTGCTACCGGCTTTGCCTCTACCCACTTTGTGTATTTATCCACTGCAACGAGGAGATGGGTAAGGCTGCCTCTAGCTGTCCTGAATGGACCAACCATATCCAGTCCCCAGACCGCAAACGGCCAAGTGATTGGTATGGTTCTTAGTTCTTGAGCTGGCATCTTGGGTTGCCTTGCATATTTCTGGCATCCAACGCACGTTTTGACGATTTCATCAGCGTCTTGCTTGGCTGTCAACCAATAGAATCCATGTCTAAACGCCTTGGATACGATAGCTTTGGCAGAGGCGTGGTGGCCGCAACACCCAGAATGGATCTCATTAAGGATATCAACTCCTTCGGCTTGCGAGACACATCTCTGATACACGCCTGTAGTGCTTCTCTTGTATAACTCACCGTTAATGACGGTGTACGCCTTTGCTCTGCGCACCACCTGCCGCCTTAGCACTTCGTCTTCTGGCAACTCTTGATCCACCAAGAACTTGATGTAAGGGAGGGTCCAATCTGGGAGCGTTGCGAAGACAGCCACAGATTTTACCGCCTTTGGGTTATCTAGGTCGCCGCCTTTGATTGATGGCTCATAGAGGTGCTCTAAGAAGATATCTGACGGGACTTTTGACCTTTTGGATCCCATTCTTGCTAAGGCATCAGCTGCTTCGTTTTCGTCTCTCTTGATGTGTTTCACCTCAAATCCTTGAAAGGCCCTTCCAAATTCGTCTATCGTGCGTCGATATTCTGCCATTGTTGGACTTTTGGCATCCCATGTACCATCCAGCTGTTGAACTACCAAGTCAGAATCACCATAGCACAGTAGCCTTGTGACTCCTAGGTCTTTGGCGATATGCATGCCGTGCATAAGTGCCTCATATTCAGCCACATTATTGGTGGCGTTGAAGTGTATTTGCAGAACGTAACACATGGTGTCGCCTTTGGGTGATTTCAGCACTACTCCTGCCCCAGATCCATCAAGCATTTTAGAGCCGTCAAAGTGCATGACCCAATACTCTTCATCAGGAAGAGGCAAGTCATTCATCGCTTCTGTCCAATCCGCTATAAAATCAGCTAAAGATTGAGATTTGATGGCTGTTCTTGGCTTGTACTGAATGTCAAAAGCTGCAAGCTCTATTCCCCATTTGGCGACGCGTCCTGTGGCTTCTGCATTGTTGATGATATCACCCAATGGTGCTTTGCTTACCACTGTAATTGGGTGCTCCTGAAAGTAATGTCTTAATTTTCTGGCGGCAAAGAAAACACCATAAGCAAGCTTTTGGTAATGTGGATATCGCTGTTTGGACTCAGAAAACACCTCGCTTATGTAATAAACTGGTCTCTGACTGGGCACATCTTTGCCGTCTTCCAAACGTTCCACAACCATGACAGCGCTTATGACAAGTCCTGTTGCGGCCATGTAAAGCAACATTGGCTCTTGCTCTCTTGGTGATGCCAAGGTTGGAGCGCTGACCAACGTGTCTTTGAGTTGAGCTAAGGCGGCATCCGCCTCTGGAGTCCACTCAAAGTTTTTCGTTTTCTTTAGCAGTCTGTACAAGGGTAAGGCCTTATCGCCAAGGCGGCTGATAAAACGGCTTACCGCGGCTGCAGAACCTGTTAGCCTTTGCACATCTTTGAGACATGTCGGTCTTTTGATGTTCATGATAGCTTTAATTTTATCAGGGTTTACCTCGATTCCTCTTTCAGAAACAATAAAGCCAAGAAGTTTTCCTGCTGGGACGCCAAAAAAGCACTTTCCCGGATTCAGCTTCATGTTGTATTTTCTGAGGTTATCAAAGGTTTCTTTTAGATCGGCAATGAGGTTGCCTCTCTGTCTTGTCATTACTGCAATGTCATCCACATAAGCGTGAACATTGCGGCCTATTTGATCGTGTAGGCAACGTTGGATGCATCGCTGGTACGTGGAGCCTGCGTTTTTTAGCCCGAAAGGCATTGTTATGTAGCAGTACGTTCCAAAAGGTGTGATGAAGGAAGTCTTGATTTGATCAGACTTCTTCATCTTAATTTGGTGATAACCAGAGTAAGCATCCAAAAAGCATAGTAATTCACAACCTGCGGTAGCATCTACGACCTGGTCTATTCGCGGCAATGCGAAAGGGTCTTTAGGACAGGCTTTGTTTAAGCCGGTGAAATCAATGCACATGCGCAAATCTTTCGTGTCCTTCTTAGGTACTAGTACAGGGTTTCCTAGCCATTCTGTATGAACGACCTCTCTAATGAAATTTGCGGCTGTAAGCCGCGCTATCTCCTTTCCTATAGCTCGCTTCTTTTCTGGTCCAAAGCGTCGGAGGCCTTGCTTGACGGGCTTGGCATCTTTTGGACATTGAGGGAGTGCTCGGCAAGTTCTCTCGGGACACCTGGCATGTCTTTGGGAGACCATGCGAAAATATCCCGATTCTCACGGAGGAACTTGACGAGCTCGCCTTCCTATGCGCTGTCTAAGCTTGTGCCCACGTTCGTCGTCTTGCTAGCATCCGTGTCATCAAGTCTGGCTTTCTTTGAGTTTTCTCCGGCTTTGAAGGTGGCGGCAGACGCCGGGAGAGGCTGTTTCCCTGCTGGCATCTCTGAAAGATCCACCTCCTTCTTGTACTGCTCCAGCTCCTCGGCGCTGATGACGGCTTCTGCTAAGATAGCATTGCCTGCTTCACATTCTTTCGCCTTCTTGTAGTCGCCATGGACCGTGATGACGCCGTTGGGACCAGGAATTTTTAGCTTGCTATAGATATAGCATGGCCTCGCCATGAACCTAGCGAAAGCCGGACGACCAAAGATAGCATGATAGGAGCTTTTGAAAGGTACCACCTCGAAAGCGATGTCTTCTGTGCGGAAGTTGGTTTCGTCTCCAAAGGTGACCTTCAGCACGATCATGCCCATTGAATTGGCCTGTCGTCCTGGAACGATGCCGTGAAACTTGACATCGCTTTTGATCAACTGTGTTTCAGAGAGGTGCATGCGCTTTAGGGTTTCGAGATAGAGGATGTTTATGCTACTTCCTCCATCCATTAACACCTTTGAAAGCCTGCACTTTTCCACGATTGGATTGACAACGAGGGCATAGTTTCCCGGATTCTGCGGTACCCTCTCTGGATGATCTGTGCGGTCCCATGTAATGGGTATTTCAGACCAATTGAGATACTGAGGTACTGCCGGCATTGTTGCATTAAGCTCTCTCCAAACTGCCTTTTCCTTTTTAGCGACCGAGTGGCAAGAAAAGTGACCATGCTTTCCTGCACTCTAGGGAACTTAGCGCCCTTTTTCTGTTCTTGCTCTGGCTGTTCTGTGCCGGAGGAGCTGTCATCGTTGTCCTTATCCTCTCGCCTTTCTTTTCGCCCTTTACGCTTGAAATTTTTCGGCTTATAGCCAGCTTCAGGGTCTCTCTTGAAATCATTGACAAGGCGGCATTGCCTGTTGGTATGGGTGCACTTGCCCAACTTTATGTGGTGAGCACAAGGTTGATCTTTGATGTCATCATATGTGATCTTGGGAGGCTTTGGCCCTTGGCCATCGTCTCCCTTTTTGCTCTTCCACTTGTTGCCCTGTCCGCCTTTTCCAGAGGCGAAAGCAACTTCAGCTGACGGGCCAGCTTGCTCACCCCCATGGCCTTTGCGTCTGTTGCCGCTTTTCTTCTCTATGTCAATGTCCATACGTATGTTGCCATCTTCTGCACGAGCATCGTCTTCTGCTGCCGCAAAATTGTTTGCACTGTCCAGGAGATCGCCAAGCCTCTGAAGGTTTTGGCTTTGCAACATGTAACGCATCATGTTGCCCCTCTTCAGGCTTTGCATGAAGGCATGGATTGCCTGGTTCTCCGAGACTCCTTCGCAGGCGTTCTTGGTCTCTGTCCATCTTGCGATGAAAGACCTGCTAGATTCGCCTTTGGCTTGCGTGCACTTTTGAAGATCGATGTATGTCTTTGGACGCTTGTAAGTGCAGGAGAAGTGCTGCGTGAATGTTTTCTGCATGTCCTGCCAGTTGTGGATGCTTTTTTCTGGCAGCGTGTCAATCCAAAGACGGGCTGTGCCCTCGAGCATGAGAGGGAGGAAGCGCACTGCATCATTGTATCCTCCATCATTGATCCCGACGGCATTGATGTAATCAGGCAGCCATGTGTCTGGATTTTCAGCTCCATTGTACTTGTCCACAATTTTCTTGACGTTGCTGAGTGAAGATGGAAGGCGAACCTTGCGGATTGCCGGCCCAAAGCACTTGGGACCAAGGTATGATTCCTCTCTGGCCGCCCTTATCTCGTCAAGGCGAGCACGAGCATCAGAGGCCCTAGATGGCTCATGTATTGGGCTATCATGGGTTTTCACGCCTTGGCTCACCGTGCTTCCTA